>JANBXA010000114.1:7467500-8050000 GCA_030556225.1 Cricetiscus sungorus
CTGCCACTAAACGCATTAGGCTGAGGTTTGTAAACACAGAAATCACTCCAGAGTGTCAGCCTAGGTTAATTCTGGGCTCTATCACTGCCTAGCTGTGTGATCCTGGACCACGCACACACTCTTGCAATCTTATTCTCAGCTATCTAGATGAGCACCTGACAGGGCGAGCAAGCTACAGTGCTGTGGATTGTACTTTGACCAGTACTGCCTGGCAGGGAGAGGAATGTGTGACAGTCTACTCAAGGGTGAAGGGAAACGGAGTTACCACATAGGGTGTGGAGGCAAGGATCTAGCACGCATTCTGTTCAGTTCCACAGGCCTCCTGTCACGTCCACAGCTGAGTTACTATGTATGCATTGATGTGTCCGTGGGATGTTTTAATGCAGGATAAGTTGTCTGGGAAAGAAAGACCCATTAGTGGGTTAGGTAGAGGGCCACTGGTATATATACATCAGATGAGACTCAGTAGGTCTGAGTTTTTAAAAGGCTAAGACTGGAAGATATTTCTTGAAATGTCAAAACTTTATGGCCAGGAAAAAAAACTGAAAAAAAAAAAAAAGAATCTGTAGTGATTTGAGCAATAGGTATATACATACAGCCAACAGCCAACATGTATGTTCATAAGAGTATTGAGACAAACATTGAAGGAGAACCCATGGGGATTCTGAAGGAAGAATTTCTGCATGTCCAGGGAAGCCGACTTCTCCATGACTTTCTGACCCTACTATATATGACAAAGCTGTGACACAGTTGAGGAGAGCAATGACAGATTCATGTGACATGTGACATAGAGATGAGAGGTCTAATACTTGAACACAGAGCCACTCAAGTTTATTTCAAAGTGGGAAAGGGAAGCGTAATAAAAAGACAAGAGCTAAGACACGATGGGGGACACCATGGGCCAGGAGGTTGGGAAAATCACTTCAGTGCCTTTCCCCATCTTCTCGTTAGAGTAGATGCTGCCAGCAGAAACCTTAACGCACACAACACAAGTTTTGTACTCTCTGTCTTCATCCTCATTAATCCAAAGGTAATTAACCATTGGAAGGAAACAGCTCTTTTTTATTATTTTTGGTCAGGTTGCTGTGTACAGTAAAAAGATCCAAATTTTAGCATCAGAATGATCATTAAAAACGACACATATATTCTAACACTGGCATGGAGATGCCTCAACGGAGATCTCCCTTGGTTTTTAACCAAGAGAGCATATTATACATTGGCAACATTTTGCTGGGAAATGTTTCATCAGTAAAGGAGCTTGATGCTCTGATAGTGACAGAACATGGCTCTCTCAAGTTAGAAGACACTTCACCTCTGTGACTGGGTTAGAAAGGCCTTTGAAATACACAAAGGACTTCAAAAAAAATAGGAGTGCAGGGCCTCAGGGAGTGCCGCTAGTTTAAATAACACATGAGAAGTATTTATGAGCCCTTTTTTATGAGGTGGTCAAAGAGAAGACCATCCAGCATGTAACATAAGACTGGATGGAGAAGAAAACATTTTCAAACCACATTGTAGAGTTAAGCACGAACGGAATTTTCTTTCGGTCTCTATTGCTTATTTAAATTAATGGTGTTTTCAGATGGGGCCTAAATGATAACGCAGACCAAGGTGAGGCTTGCCAGGCAGAAAATATAGTAGTCTATTATCCAAAGAATGTTTCTAGGTAATGTTGGAATAATGTGAAATATATAGGTTTAGCACACAGGGCTTCCTGGAAGGTGTATGCGGTTGTAATATGCCCAAGTCCATTTTGAACCCTGTGAGCTGAACATTTTGCTCAAGTAAGAGCTTTGGAATGACTCTGTGTTCAGCAATTAGAGATTCGTCTAGCACCGATATGGACCAAAGCACTGTTCACCAAGGACCTTGCCAGGCTGTAGCACAGGATGTGAGCGGCTACACAGTGTCCTTATGTCACTTCTCAATTATACCAACTGCTCTCTTTCTCTCTCTGCAGAATACATGTTTGCATTCTCTTTCTCCAAAGTGGAGGTGGGTCTGAGCTAACATCCCCTGTCTCCTTCCTGGACCTCTCTATGACAAAGAACATGCCCTTGTGTGTGACAGCTGGCAAAGGTTATTAGGCTGTAGAGGCAGCCAGAGAGCAGAACAGAGATAACTGGCCCCTAGAGGCGCTAAATTGAAGTCTTTGGCCTCCCTAATTCTTTGGTTATAATGAGCATCTGCCCAGTGAGTTGTATCAGTAACATATTTTACCAGTAAAGTATTCCCTCAGGCTGTCAGCTGACTGAGATCTACAGTTGTGTCCAGAGTATTAATGTAGTCAGTCAACAAATGAATGCTAACTGAGCCCTAACTGCATCCTAGGCTGCCCTAGGCCATTGCCAAACCTTCCATAATTTCCCACCGCACTGCTTTTGGAGAACACAAACACAACACAATGTACCAGATCTACAGTTAGGCATTTCTGGATCCGAAAAGAGCAGTCCTTTCTGTTGAATAGCTTAACATAAAACCCACCAGGTCACCAATGGCATCCTCCTCTGAAAACTCAAGTTTCAAGTTTAGAAGCATCAAGCCAAGTTACACATTTTATAAATCCCACACTTACTGATGGTACCACTGAACTCAGTTTAGAGAAGGAAATAGAATCTTAGTTTGTCATCTTTATATCTACACAATAGCTTTAAAATATTAGGGAGGGAAGAAAAACGGAAATCGGGATTAAGGAAATTTGGTTTTCAGCAAATTCATTCCAACCATTAAATCACTTTTCATTCCCATTCCTAGAACCAAACCAAATTTAGTATAAATTTTCCTTTAAACCTCTACTTCCTTTTTTTGCTTGCTCATCTGCCTTCCTCACCCCAAACTTTTGGTTTGTGGTGGACAGAATAGCGATGAACATGACGGATGCACACCAGCCATCTGCCGACTACCCACTTAAAAGCGAGTGCTTGGCACACATATCTACCACTCCCCTGTCCTCCAGTCCTCCTAGCCAGATGGCATAGTAGTTTATCAGCAGGAGGGAGCCTCCACCCTGTGACTGCCACTGTGAAAGAGCAAGGCAGGATGGATACTCGAGAAGGAGGTGTCTCCATTTAGCAGTTGGCAAGCCCAACCCGAGGCCAACCATCACTTCTTTACCCTGGGGCTGGGAATCAAGGCATTTTCTCGAAGGTGGAGGCAAGAGTGTGATATGCTTTTGTGAATAGCTCATGGCTGAGGAGACAGCATGACGGCTGGGAAAGTGCAGGTTGTGAAAGTCTGAGGACCTGAGTTCAATCCCCAGAACCCGAGTAAGGAAGTCAGGCATAGCGATGTACTAGGGAAGGAGAGACAGGTAGATTTCACAAAAGCAGAATGAATTTCAGGGCACATCCCACTGCATCACATCGGTATGAAATGAAAACAGGCATGTGGACCTCATTTTATTTATCGTAGCCTTTGTCACACTGGGCAGGGCTGACTGAAGTCTCAGCAACTACTGTAACAATTTACTTCAAAGCTCACTAGCCCATTGCTTTGTGGTAGGAGGGGGTTTCAATATGATTGTGGGATTCTAGCCATATTTGAAATGGAAGAAAGTTTTTAATTAATCTAAATTTCAGCTTGGCAAATGATTTTTGCAAATTTCCAACATGTGTGTTTTTTCCCTCCACAACAAATATATTAATACCCCACAAACGCTTGAATAATTGGAGGTCACTCTACTAGACATAGCTCAAATTCTTCAATTTTGTTCTTACGTGCTGCCTCAGTTTCCCCATGAATATCATGAATTATCTAGTTGTAACTCTATTCAGGTTGTTCCAGCAGCTTAGAGGTCACACACATGCAATCTAACAGTATTTTCCCATGAGGCCACCCCAAGCGTGTCCTCACAGAGAGGTGACGAACATTATTTGTGTAGCCAAGTTCCAGCAGTATTGATGTGTGATTGCTGTGTCTATGAGAAACACAAACTGTTGCTCTTGGCTCATCAGACAGCTAAGTCTAAAACTATATTCTTACATGTAATTTTTCCATTTCAAGCTATTCCATAAATAAAGGGAGAAATCCAGTCCCTACTCTTAGCCACTGACTGGCCATAATTCAGACACTGTATTCACAAAATTCAGGCTACACTGCAACATGTCTCTTCTATATGGGAGGCACTAGACGCTAGAATATCTGGGTTTTACAGGTGGTATGGCCATTCAGGCATCCAGAGACCTCTGAAAATAGAATTATCGCTGACTTTTCTATAATGGATTTTCAAAGAGAGACACTGAATCCCTCATTCAGTCACTTACAATAGCTTGTTTTTGATTTGTTTTGTTTTGTTTTTTACTCCAACTTTGGACCAGTCACAACTCTAGATCCTGGGGCCGTTCTTTCTGTAGAGAAAGTGATCACACTCTTAGCGTCATGATCTCAACAGTTTACCACATCCAAAAGGACCATTGTTTGCCGGGAGCCAGCAACTCCTTTCGTGCCGATGCTGTTTTGAGACCTGTTGGCATACATGGCAGAGAGGGAATCATCTTTCACGGCTTCTAATGTGCAGCCTGGATGACTTGGTGCTGTGCCTTGGAGAGTCAGATTTGAAGATGGAGTGTGGGAACCCGCCAAGTGATGTCTCCATAGCATCTCTAAACACTCCCAGCAACGCATTCCCGCAAGCACACGGTGTCTATTCTAGTCACAGGGCAGAAAGTTGTGATAAGGCCAATGGGCATTTATTATGCTATTGCCATCCACAAATATTCCTTAAAGTAATAAGGAGCTTGAGGCTGAAGGTAATGATTTTAGTCAAATCTTACTTGTTATACTTTGGGGAAATGGAGAAGTGAAGGATGGTGTGAACAATGTTGACTTGGAAGGTGACTATATAATCACACCTGCCTGAGTTCTGATTCTCATTCGGGACCTAACTCAGCACTTCTGCATATCACACCAACTTCCTAACCCTGAGTCATGGCACTGGGCAGTACACAGGTATGAAAATGTCAGAGTAAAACTGTCATTTCTTTTTATTTTAAAAGAACTTTAATAGTATGCATATATAGGGGGGTCTATATATGAATATAGATGCTAGAAGAATCCAGAAAAGTTCAGAATTCATGAATCTGGGGTTGCAGGTGGCTGTGAGCCAACTGTTACTTGACTGTGGCTGCCGGGAACTGATCTCAGGTCCTCTGCAAGAGCAGTATTCATTCTTGACTGCTGAGCCATCTCTCCAACCCCAAACCCATCCATTTTAGCAAGTTATATAATGCTAACAAAATAATACATACAAATGCATAGAAGGTAGGTAGCAAATGTACTAACTAGCAAGCAATGTTATATTTTATAATCTATGGATACAAAGATAAATGATTAGAAGGCAGTTTGTCCATTAGCAGAACAAAAGCCATAACTGCTTCCTGGGGGCGTTTGACCTCTTGGGTACAGGCTTTTAACCAGTAATTAAGCATGAATTACTGCCTAGGGATTGGATCTCAAATCTATTGATTCCTATTTTGATGACTAACTTGAAGAAATCGCTTACAATCAAAGAGTGAGTTGTGTTAATATTTTTTAAAGACCTCACACAATGCCCTTACCCTCATACTATTCTGTTAAGAGAAATAGACATACTGAGCCTACCTTGGTGACTAAGTAAAACGGAGGCTTCTAGCATCAGAAGTCTGTCCCTTCCTCACGTACTAGAGCAAGTGTCTCCATGCATGGCTGGGAAGTAACATGGCATATCTGGGCCAGAGGTCTATAGTTTGCAGTAATAGGAAAGTCTCCATAGTGATCCAAACTTTGTTTTTTTTAATGCTGTGGTCACATTCTGTGTGAAAGGTGTCGGCCCAATAGGCACAGTGGGGCTCAAGTCCTACATCATTACGGTCCTTCAAACCCAGACTGGACATGCTATTAGATGAAGCTTTGAATCAGTTGTTTAACAAGTATGTATGAAAAAAAAGATTGTTTTACACTTCCCATGTATGTCTAATTTGTTGTTAAAAGGCAGGATTCCAACCCCACAGTCAGAAAATGTGGTGTTTAGGGTGGTAGTTATAATACTGTGACTATTTCTCAAACCATAAATTGACATGTGGTCTGACAAGCATAAAGTGTACTTCTGGAGACAGTGGGATAGAATATTTGAAATCAGAACTGGAAAATTTGGGACATATGAAGGCTATAAATAGTGGGCAGAGACTGGGCTGTTTCCAGCGGAGCTCAGTTCCCACTAAGAACCACATAATTAGCCAGCCCCCAGTTGTCATACATATAAATACTGGTACATATAAGAGGCAATTTGAACCAGCATGGTAAACAAGCCATTCTTGTGCCAGAGACCTGCCTGGCACACATGGCTCCTTGTTCTCCCAGCTCTGCAAATCCATGTGCAAGATAAGGCTGTCCTCAGCAACTGACGATACAGCTGAGAAAAAACACAGGCCGCCATCAAGAGCCAACCACACACGTCCAGTCCATATGTCCATCGACAAGAAATGATGCGTCTTGATTGGCATATCCTCCTTTATGCAAGAGGAAGTTTTAACTAGGAAGTTTTCAAATGTGCACATTTCTTCCTGGTGAGAGATTTTATTCTAACTGAGGTTCCAGAACAATATTCTGATTAGAACAAGACACAGGTGGTGCTGGGGTGCACACAGGGGTAGGGCACTTGCCTAACTGAGGAGATTGGATATGTGGAGTAATCACAGGATGCATCTCCTGGTGCCTTCCTCCAGGAATTATATACTTTTTAAAATGCTGGCACGGTTGCTAGGAATAGAGTGTAACACCACTGGAAACTATACTGAGGACCAGGCTGTGGCTTTTCTGATAGCGAGTAGCGGTGAACAAGAACTGTGCAGGACACAACGTTATCAGAATAGGACGAGAACAATCCCACTGATGAGCATTAATCATAACTGTGCATGACAAACCACCCACTCTCTCTGGGTCCTGCTGGCCACCATGACCATCTCATCCTTCCAAATAAACACACAGAAATAAAAAATCATTGGGAGAAAAGTGCTCAGCTTCATGAACTTGATGAACTTCCTTTGGGCAGTCCCAAATTCAACCCATACCGTCTAACTCCAAACTCCAGATACAGATACAACATTCACTGTGGGGGGTGAGGGTAGGGTGGAGGGGTTGTGGGGATAAGGAGGGCATATTCCCAGCAAGATAAGAAGAGAAATCCCTCTCCCAGGTCACTTCTTCCTCACCACACAGGCATCACAACCACTAAAGAATGTTCTAGAAGCTGATGTGGCTAGGCTCCATCCCAGAATCCCTGATTTGGAGACAGGATTCGTCCGTGTCTGAGGCTTTCATACCCTGAAGACTCTTTTCCACCAATACTGGCACTTCCACACACAGAGACTACTAGAAACTTGTTGGCAGGCACCTGTATCCAGCCAGATTTCTACCTCTTTCTTTCTGTAAAAGGACTGGGAATTAACAACTATTGTTGCTGTTTAGCCTGCATCGTTTGCTCAATGTAAAGCCACATCTGAGGATCATTAACAAGTGGCCAAATGGCCCCAATTGTTTAGTGGTTTCAAGAAGTCTCCAAAAATAAAATACTTTGAGAACTTTATAGATTTACAAATTAATCCCTAGATATTTTGTATTGAGTTGATGTCTAGGTGACACATTCTTGGTTAATTATAAGAAATCAAATCAGACTAAGTCAAAACCAGATTGAAGAGCCCTTTTCAGCTCCCATTATAGCCAACTTATGAGAAGCTGGAAGGGAGAGGCAGCAGAGCGTGTGAGTGTAGTTATGTGAACACCGTTCAGGGGGCTTCTGGTAAACAGAGTGTGCAACTATAAATGTATGGCTTATGTACTGTGACGGGAAGAACCTTACAGAATGTAAATCTCTACAAATGACCCAGTGTAGGAAGGCAGAGGAGGTGTGAAAAATAGAGGACTCCAGTTCCAAAGTCTTCATTTGAAAATGTTTGCTATTGCTGCATTGGAGATGAATGTGAAAAGGGAATTAGACCAAAAGATTCAAGTCTGGTATTCCTGAATGACTACCTACTATTTCTTGCCTCCAATGCTTCCAAAGAACGACCTTTTAGGTGTTAGTTCACCGACTTGGTCCTAGAAAAGAACATGGTAAGTGGCAAACGATGGCTGATGTGTGGATGTGCCTCTGCTCTATTCAGAGATCTAAGTACCATCTTGTCATCTTCCTCACAGTACCTATGTCACTATGCTACTAGATAAGTTCCTTTTTATATTAGAACAAAGCAGAAAACATTGCCAAACCAGCATATAGTCAAGCGACACAACATAAGCAGAGACAACTATTCATTCTTCACTATGTTTTGTATGTATGTAAGAGTGTGTGTCTGTCTACATAGAAGCCAAGTGTCCTTACTCAAGAGCTGTTCCCCTTGTATATTTAAGGTAATGGAACAACATCCTGGAGAATATCAATTGGGCTAGGCTGGCTGACCAAGCAGTCTTAGGCATCCACCTGTCCCCATGTCCCCCGCACAAGACTGCAAGCACACCACACTCTACCCCTTCTGGCCTTGTACATGGGTCCTGGGGAAGACAGAGGGGGTAGACATATGCTTCTATTTTGCCAACTGAGCTATTTCATCAGCCCATGTTTCCAAAGTTTTGAAAGAACAAATATTCATCGTGTGTGTGTGTGTGTGTGTGTGGAGAGAGAGAGAGAGAGAGAGAGAGAGAGAGAGAGAGAGAGAGAGAGAGAGAGAGAGAGAGAAGAGAAAGAGAGAATTAAAAAAATTAAGGATTCTCCTTCTGGGTAAATTAATAACACATAAATACATTCATTTGCTGACCAAAAGCTCTTTCCGACTTGGCTTCAATGCCTCAAGTTCCCAACCTGAAAACATGGGTAAGAGAAAGATGGGGAGTGTGGGCAGACACACCGCATCTGCCCTTTACTTACGCTCTAATTGCAAACTACCCACAGTTATTACATTCCGTTTCATATGCTTTATATGAGTCAGATGCGGAATTCCCTGTGGTAGTGGTTGCTTTAACTCTCTAGAAACTTGAAGGGACCTTAGAACTAAAGAGAAACAAAAGAAATTGGCTTTAGGAATTAAATGTTTTGAATATTTCCCTTCCTAATTTGTCCTGGAGAAAGAGGGAGCACAGTCTATCATCAGCAGAGTGTTTTCACATGCATCATAATCGCAAGCACATGTAACACCATCAGCACGGGCTACATGTGCAATTAGATGCTGAATTACACTCAAGGAGGCCCTGCATTCTGTTCTGTGTGCCTCTCCCCTCAGGAAAACACACAGTTGCCTCCTGACTCCGTAATAGGTTCTTTGGAATGAGTTAAATACTCTGCAAGTAAAACTGTGTGCCCAATTAAGGGTCTAATTTCAAGGTCAAATTATGGTGCTCAACCTTGATATGTTGGCTACCTCTCCAGACCTTGGTACCGACCCACAAAAGCATATTAAGCTGATTCCTTCACCAACCGGGAGCTGCAAGAGAAGTGTTGAATTTACCGACCTGAAAGATAGCTAAGGAAGAAAGAGTCAAACCTGTGCAGTCCTTGCTTCTTCAGCGGATTTTTAAAGTTTATTCTTCAAGTAAGTGAAGAGTACTTTTCAGCTGCTGCCCTAGCACTGTGGAGAAAAGTTGATGGATTGTGCAACGAAAAAAGAGAAAGAGGCACACTTCCTTTAATTTCTCTCTTTCCAATGCAAATCCTGGTCTGGCTCCTTTTCAGTCCATTGAATAGGAATTTCAGGTTACCAAGATAGACCCATAGCTAGGAATGAAATCAACATGGGGTAAGGTATCAGAGAGTCTGTATTTGGAAGTCACAGGTTTTGCCAAAAGGTATTACATCATCCTTCCAATTTCCCTAGGTAATTGTTAAGGCAGTCTGTCTCAGAGGGTCAAGTGCCATCAGTTATACATCCTGGCACCACAGGGGGACCAAGAGGGGCAGGCACTGTCTGTGAGCAAGAAGAAGAAGGAAAGACACTTTTGAAGAATGTATACCGGGGATGGAAGGCTTTGCTGGGGTTAACTGGGGAGGGTCTGTGGAAGGGCTTTGGGGTCATTAGACAGCTATACATCTAGGCTTCACTGATGGTTTTACAGTGGATCAAACAGAATGTAACAGCCATGGAAATGGTACTTAGGAGGCAAGCGTTAGGGAGATCGTGGGAAGAAAGAAACTGGAAGAAAGTGAATAAATGGAGACAGAGATGCCCCACGGCCCAGCAGAGGATGAGGTCCAGGAGCTCAGGGCTGGCTCTGAGAAATAAGGAAACCATGTGACCATACTGGGCCCACCCACTTCAACTTGTATAGACAAACTACTATATCGTATCTGTTTGATTTTAGTCATTGATGTTGACATACAGAAGAAATTGAGCTGACTAAAGTCCTAGTCAGGAGGGGAACTGAGGAAGGGCATGGGACAACGCTAGACACCCCACTCCCCACCCCATGTGGACTCTGGGAATCTTTTAGCTGCCTTTGCAGATTCCAACAATCTGCAATGACGTGTAAGTGGTTTCACTGGGGAACACGGAACCGCTGAAAAAGGGCTCCTGTGGGCACAAAGGGCCCCTGCCTTCACAGTCTGTTTACTTTCTTCACTTTTGTTTTTGTCCAGGCTGCTGCATTTCTACAGACTTACTTGGAAAAAAAAGAAGAACAAGGCTGCCTTCACATGACTTGCCTACTTCCTATTTGGCCTACAAGCACAAATTCCAGCTGTTAATATTTTGTGCCATACCATGCCACACAGCGTGACCTCTCACTGGCCGAGCTGCTGGCACATGTCTTCCCGGTCATGGGTCATGTTTCACCGACTCTACCCTTGTCCTCCCCAGGAGCTATATGTGACGCTGTCATGAGTCATGAGCAAAACAGTCGAAGAAATGGCAGCCACAGTCTCAGGGAGAAATGTGGTGGTCATGTATGAACATAAAGCATCGATGTGTAGTTCTGAAGTGATATGGACCAATGTTGTGGGGTTTAGCCTTCTCATCAACACACACACACACACACACACACACACACACACACACACACACACACACAAAACCTTGATACTCGGTACTGACAACATGGCAGGGATCAAAGATGCTTTCTTGGGATATTTTCAGTTGTGCGTGACAATAGTAAACATGGAATGCACAACTTAAGGAGGGAAGGGACAGGCTGGGTAGTACTGTGGTTTACATTATCAGTGAGGTACTAGGCAAACCCTTTTTAGGGGATCTATGTGGCTTTAATTATTGGTTATTAAGAGATCTACCCTATTTATATGTCTTCCACCAAACCAAACTGTTGAGTTGCAATAGCTACAGAGCTCCCATTAAATTGAAGAAAATTTACATCTGAAGCTTCCTTGGTGTTGTGGGGAAACCACCTCCCCAAGGATCTAGGCAGAATATTGAAGTGAGGGGATCTGCCGCCTAGGAAGACAGAGCCACGAAGAGCTGGATTATCTTGAAACTTTAAGTGTATCATGAGTTGGAAAGGATGGAGAAGGGACTTGGGTTGCTCTTGTGCACTGGACAGACACTTTGTAGGCTTGTTTTCAGTATTTACACCAGATACCAGTGCTATTCTTGTTCACAGCATACCATGGTTGCAACCTATACACCTTCCTTCGGGTCTCTGTCCTGGAATGACTCAGTAGGCTCCTGATGATCTCATATGGTATTTCTCTTCCTCATGGATACACATTGCAGAATACTCTAAAAACAGCCATTTGTCCAATAACCTCAAAGCTCAGAGATTCCTTTCAACCCAATAGTAATTGTAGAGATTTCTAAATTGAGTTCTGGGTTTCAATGCTTTGCTTTGATGGCTGTCACTCTCTTAACGGTCATGTAAGGTGGGGGATGTCATTTGGACTTCTCCCTCAAATGACTAGAATGCTTTAGCATTCATGAGCAAATTTATCCCATTTGAAAGCTAGAGGTCCCTCTGAGCTCCAAGACAGCCTCATTGGATAGAGCAAACAAACGGCTGCAAATTCCTACTTCCCTGGCATTTAAGACAGTCCAGAATTTATACTCCACAGATATTTCAGCCATATCTCCCCAAACAGTTTTTCTTTTCTTTTGGCGAGAACAGATGACGTGAAGTTCCTTAGATAGGCCTAGATCCACTCTGGGGCTCAGCCTTGCTGCATTCTGGCTCTCCATCACTCAAAAAGTTTCATCCCATAGAAATTCTCTCCACTAGTTCAAGGTGTGGAATGATAAAAAGTTACACTTTCCACCACGCCTTACCCTGAACACCCCTGCACCACTAACAGACATGATGCAAGTGACTTCTTCCCCCTTCTCTCATCTCCCATGGGCCCTGTGATAGTCTATCTTGGCCCATGACATCAAATGGGCTCAACAGCTGTTTGGAAACCAAAGTTCTCTACCTTTTCGTTTAATACTTAAAACACAGGAGTTTTGCAGGGGCGGTTTCTGATTCTTTTACTGGCTTTTGGGACCCTACTCTTCATACTGGGTCACTTTGCCCAACCTTAATACAGGAGAAGGTGCTTAGTCTTACTACAACTCGATATGCCATGTTTTGCTGATACTTAAGGGAGACCTGACCTTTCCTGAGCAGAAACAGAGGGGGAGTAGGAACAGACGGGGAGGGGGGGGCTGAGAGGAGATGATGGAGGGGAAACTGCAGCTAGAATGTGAAATAATAAAATAAATTTTATTTTAAAAATCACAGGAGTTCTGATTTCTCTTGTTTGCAGAATTTGCCTACTTAATCAACGGAAAGGAGAGTAGAAAGAGCTTGCCAGAGGCAGATATATGTGTAGTGTTTCTCTTAAGATGACTGACAGTCTGATGCTCCGGCCATGAGCTCCTGGAAGAGGAATAGGCCCTCAGTAGTGTCTCTGTTCTGTGTGCACAATGCTGTTTGACAAAAGTGTAATAAGCACAGTAGAGTCTCCACGTACATCTCTCAGCAGCTGTAACAGCTACTGAAGATTGTGCCTGAGCCAGTAAAATTGCAGCTCGATGTTTCTGGTCTGTTGCTTTGTCTGTTCAACCCACATAAGTCTGAAGTTGATAAAGCCACAATTAAAGGAAAGAAAATACCTAAAACATACTTCCCACTTTCTGTATACGGATGAAGGAGGGCCCACGATGCCTGTAAACTACTGTAACATAGATACTATTGAAATGGCAGCAGGGAGATTTGTTTGGGATTTATACTGGTACCAGTTATGGGCTGAATCTGCAATGTCTCCGACATAATTTTGAACATGGTGGCAAAAGGCTGAGATGCTTTGAGAGAGTCTAATCTTGCTTGTGGAGGTAGATTACTAGGGGCGAGGTTTTAAAGGTCAGCCTGGGCACTCTGCTTCCTGACCCGCCACCATGCCGGCACTGCTGGTTCATGTCCCTGCCCCATGGACAAGCTGCTCTGCCAAGACCAAGACAGAGAAAAGGCCATGTGACAGTTGGAACAATAAAAAAGCGACGACCAGCACCCACAGAGAGAAACCACTTCTTAACGTGAAGCAAGCCTGAATGCTTAGACTCCAGAATATGTGTGTGGATCAGGAGGGGGAGGGGGTTGAAGGAGAAGCTGATATATCTGAAACAGTGTGTGAGTGACACAGGGTCTGCATGCTATGTGTTTCTTCTGAGGATCTAAGAATTTCACAAGTTAACTAGATCTGATTAACTTCCTACAATTATCTATGCCATCGTGAGCTACCCAAGCATCCATTCAGTCAGGAATCTGTCTTTCTGTCCTAACATGAGATTACTGTGTCCTTGGACAACAAAGGGGTATGGAAAGGAACCCTACAGAGCTGTACTTGAGCCATTTGAACCTGTAGATACCATCAGAGCACAGCTACGGACTCTGTCAGTCACAACATAGGAGTGTTTCTCCAACTGGTCTATCCCACCATTGATGGATAATCCTCATTGTCAGCTTGACTGGATTAAGTAGGAGAGATGCCTAGGTAATTGGCAAAGCATAGCTCTGGGTGTATCTATTGTGGCATTTCCAGAGACCATGAGGGGGCTCTTACATAATCAATATGTTATTCCCTTAACGGATTCACCCTATTACGGCATTATTAGAAAGTGTTGAAAAGATAGGAGGAGAGCCTAGGTTGAGGGAATAGATCACTGGAGGCATGGCTCTACAGCTGCACCCATGCCCTGGCCTCTTCCTATATCTTTTTCCTTTGTTTCCCATATGAAAATCACCATACACCCCTTTCCAGGAGATCATGTCCAAGTGCGTGGGCCCAAGGGGTTAGTAGTCTGTACCCTCTGAGGACAGGAGCCAAACTGCACTATCAATTATTTTGCCACAGCAATTTAACAGGTGACTAACATGTACACCCAGCACTGACATTGCTCTATTCCCACAGAGGTTCTCACGAGCTACGCAGAGCTTGACCACACATCCAGGACCCTTCAAAGCCCACAGCGGTACACCCCTTTCCCAGTGCTCCATCAGCATCGCCTCCTGCATACACATGTTCAGAGGGCAGTCCTTTAAGGAGGTTGCCTTATTTCCACACACTGAGGCATTATTGTGTGAGCACATTTTCCCAGGAATCTAATAGACACCATGCCCCCATCATTACTTGATTTTGTGGTTCTAAACAGTATCACCCCAAAGGAGCAATTTAGAAATTAGTGGCTGTGGCTTTCAGGGTCTAGCAACAATTAGCCGCGTTACAACCCTTGGTGAGAAGAATGATAGATACCCGTCCTTCTGCGGTGTCTGGGGCAGTGCTGCACAGCAGATAATTGCCCCTTACCCTGCATAACTTTCAGATGTCTGGCTTAATTTCACGGAGAAGAAAAACTTACACACACTCTCAAAAATACATACCGACTCCCTACTATGCTCTAAGTGTTCTTTTGGGGATTCAGGATGTGTAGCATTCTCTGGTGCTTGTAGAAACACACTCAAGTTCCCCAACCCTGCAATCTAACTTGATGTTTAACAGACGGTACTTTTGTGCTGTCTGAATATCCAGTGTTTTCCTGAAATGCAAACCACCATGCAAATCAAAGGAGTGTGGTGATTTTTACTCTGAGCTATTCCAAGAATTGTTCACTCCATCAGGAAACCACATCACTAATTGTATCAGTTCTCACAACAGTCACACCATTGGTGCAATGTCTCTGTCCGATCCACACTGATAGCGGTGGTGGCATCAACAGGGTCCCCTGGACGAGTCACCCATGTTCCACGTCTAGGCACTTAAGAATCAGCAACAGGTATTGCAAAGGTCAATTAGCTCCAGCTGCTTTTCTGCCTAGTTTTTATGCCATATGTCTCCTGTTCTCTAATGTGTGTGAGGCTGGCTGGATTATCTGTGAGTCTTTTTATAGGGTGGAAAGTGAGGTATAAAATTGTTTATCTAATAAAGTAAGTTTCATTTATCTGAGAAATTACAAATCTCTTGCTTAATTAAATACCTGACCATCTAGTCTTCAGCAAGGATCCTCTCTCAGGATGTCTAGTAAAGTCTGAAATAGGAGATGTTTCAAATTCCACTTTTGACAAACTTAGGGTCCCCATCAGAGTAGTGAATTTGAGAAGACTCTCTTCAGGAACCAAATCCACTGGAAGTCTTGCCACAAACTAAAAAATAGAGTACATGGCTATTTCTAGTGAAATAATGCGTACAAATTAAACCACACACACACACACACACACACACACACACACACACACACACACACCACTTTGATTTCAAGCTAAGTCAACATCCTGAAACTCTCATATACTTCTACTTCAATGGAATAAATGATAAAAATATGGGTTTGGGGATTTAGCTCAGTGATAGAGCACTTGCCCAGCAAATGCAAGGCCCTGAGTTTGGTCCTCATATCTGGAAAACAAAAACAAATTATAAGACACTCAGTGATGATTTATTACATCAAAGAGCACAGGCTAAGTCTTAAGCTGTTTGGGAAGGTCTCGATGTTTCATAGATACTCATGACAAGCTGCACAGCCTCTCTGCTATGCTCTCACAGACCCAGGACCGCTGGATCAGGCAGGGAGCCACAGCCCCCAGGAAAACATGGAGCAGTCTGGCAGGAAGGGGAAACAACAGCATTGAAGACCAGCCTTGCCTCTGGCAGGGTTTAACCAGAAAAAAGAATGAGCAATAAGAGCACATTGTGAGACTTACAGAAAGGAGATGTCACATGTGGTCATGAGGGTTGGCTAGGCAGTCTGAAATGCATAGTGTGGACCATTGCAGAGGGCAACCTGGAGGCCAGGGCATCTACAGCAAGAGCTTCTTCCTTTAAGGAAAGTCTCAGAGCTGATTGAATCACACCTATGGCTGGAAACTGAATTTCCAGTGCCATAAGAGGCATCTGACGAGATGATGATGTCATGGTGGGTCCCCTCTCATCAGTAGATGAATGCTTTTTCTAGACAGTATGTGGATTACCGTGTGGAAGCTTATCGAAAGCAAGTGGATTTTTGCTATGGTTCCCTCTTGCTCTCGTGTTCACTGGGCCTTCTCCCTTCATTTGTGTTATGACCCATGTCAAGTTCTTGGACTGTTGCTGCCATCTTGGTATTGAAAGGCCAAGCCTCCACAACAGAAACAGATTCTTTTCTTTTATCAATTACTCAGTCTGGTACTGTGCTAAGGCCATTCAACACAGACAAAGACATAAGCCCACTCACACTATGGATAATAATCCCTTATTAAGGTCAACTACGCATTATACACATCTATGAAATACCTTTGCATCAACATAGATTGGTATTTGAACTCCTAGGGACTATACCCTAAGCCAACATAGCAAAGAACAAACCCACAGTCCACACTTGGCCCATCTGAAACACACATACATCTCCTAAAAGCAAACATTCTCCAAATAAGGACAATAATAAAAATCACCTCACAATTTCCTTTGTTATCGTATGCCTTCCATTCTGTGATATAAAATTCACTACTATTAATAAAGTTTAACTGGAAATAGAAGGTGAAAACAAGTGTTTTCATATATATGTACTGATCATGGAACAAGGGATACTTTGCAAGTACTGCAATCAATTCTGTCCTCACTTGTAACAATAGCAAAGCCAATTTGACATTGTCTCTACAGGAACTACTGGCCACAAGCAGTGGCAACACTGGCATCACTATGAAGAAGGGTGAGGGCTGTACTCAAAAAAGAACAATTGAGAGGTTTTAGGAATAAAAAGTGAATTAAGAAATAATGAGGTTAGGCAGCGGAAATGCACACCTTTAATCCCAGCACTGGACAGGCAGAAGCAGGCGGATCCCTGAGTTTGCGGCCAGCCTGATCTACAGAACAGCCCAAGTAACACAGAGAAACCATGTCTTGAAAAAAACAAAACAAAGCAAGAAATGAATGTAGAAGTGAGTGGTGTTAAAATGGGAAATACAAGCAACAATCTATAAATATTTGTCCTTCTACCACAGGTAAGCTTACTCCTCACCCTTATCAAAAAAACTTCTCTTTGCAGCAGGCTGAGACCACTATGGAAAACCAGTCAATCAATAGGCAGTTATGGAGACCAATCCCAACCCATATATCTACGAAACGCTCCCACCCTAAGGCTCAGGGAACATTGCAAAAGAGGGGGCAGAAGGATTGAAGGCGCCAGAGCATCAAGGAGTTGGCCGTGAGGTTGCGTCTCCTAGAATATCAGGAGATACACCCATAAAGTCTCACCAACATGACTGCCCAAATGTGAGCATAGAAGGAGGCCACCACTGGAAAAGCCAGTCTTCAGGGGGGAAGCCCGTGAGGCCTCAGCCCTGCACAAAGAACTATAGGCGGCCAAGGGAAGCTGGGAGTGAGAGAGGTGGTCCTCCAGGAGGAGAGCACACCAATCAAGGGTGCCAAATATCCCTAAACACGTACACACAAGTAACGTTACATGGACTTCACAGGTTGCATATATGCATCCAATAACAACTAATAGAAAAACAGGTATGAACTTAAAGGAGAGTGAGGAAGGGTATATGAAATGGTTTGGAGGGAGGAAAGGAACGGGAGAAACGTGGTTATTAAAATACAGTCTCAAAAAGAAACACAATGGAGGCAATTATTAATGGCTGTTTCTTGCAAAGAAGATAGGTTCTTGGACAGAGAGACTGAGTACTGGAAACAACTTGGTTCCTTTTTGAATGTGAATGCAGAGAGGAAGTCCTCCCTTCAGGGAGCAAGGCTGGCTCTCCTCTGTGAAACACCTACATTTCATCTTTATTGGTGAATAGTGAGTTATGAGGCTTCTCTCTCTGTCTACACTCCCCCCATCCCCAAACCCAGTCCAGCCAGCAGAGAGAACTCTTGGTAAAAACAAAGAGGGGGCTGGGATGATTTTTCAACATGAAGGCTTTATTAGGAATCTGGGTGACTAGAAATAAAAAAAGACAAGTCCCACAGAGAGGAAGACACAGAGATCCTGAGAGGCAGGAAGGCCAAGAGACTGGGAAAGAGTTGAAGGCTGGAGCTGGGTGATGGGTAGATCAAGCCAGACAAGATGATGCTCACAGGGAGCTGAATGGGAGTGAGGACCAAATGCATCAGAACTCAAACAATTCCCTGGCTGGGGGAGGACCACTTTATTATATAAAGCTAGTTCAATTACAGCTGATTTTTCATATATCACTAAGCGGTATATAATATATATATATATATATATATATATATATATATATAATCAATACACAATTATCTTAATTGTTATACATACAATCATCTTAATCTTATTTTGTGTTTTCTTTTGTCTGTGATTTGTTTTTTGAGACAGGGTTTCACTGGGTAGCTCCGGCTGTCCAGGAACTCATTTTGTAGACCAGGATGGACTCAAACTCATAGAGATCCGCCTGCCTCTGCCTCCCAAGTGTTGGGATTAAAGGCCACCATACTCAGCTTTTAATTTTCATAAAACAAAACATACACTAGGAAAACCAGTTAGCAAAATACTAGTTCCCTCTTAGTACTGGGAGTGCTGCTTATATTAAATGGCCTTGTATTTTCTAGTTGCTATGACAAGCAAACCCATATTCAGTCCACATTACAGTGCTGTCTGTTTAAAACCTCCTAATTTCAATTCCACATCTGCTCGTGAACAACTCTGCAGCCATTGTTTTCTTCAGGGTCTTTGTTTGCCATTTAATTTAAATGCAAGCACAGTGGATCCATTCATGAGCAGCAATGCCAACATTTTCTTGTCTCCAGGTAGAAAGGGCAGAGACTTGAATTTCCTCTGGACTCTGCTAAAGAATTCACTGCGGGGGGCCTCGTGGAACACTTTCCATGCCACAGCCTGCCCTGCTATAAAAGGAGAGCCGTGAGCCAGGCTGTCTCCCAAAGGCCCCTGCAGGACTGCCATCCTACCTACCATTTATGTATTCGCTGGGGAAGGAAGAGCCCGCAGGCTGAGTGGCGTCCTCATAGCCCCGTGATAGAAATCACACCTCCTGCAAGCCCCATCTCTGTTTCTCCATTTCAGCTCACCCTCTCAGCCTGCCTCCTCCTGATGGTCATTTGGCAGTAAAACGTCTTTTTTGCTCTCAGCACTTTAGCGAATTCTGGCTGTTACTCACATACTTCTACTCTTATTGCTGTCTGCTTAGCTCTGGCACTCCATGGGGGTGTGAATATTTCCTGTCTTCTCATCTGCAACCTCTTCCAGCAACCCTTCACCCCTTTCTTGCTGAGAGCTTGGCTAGCCTCTCCCCATGGCCCCTGTTGCTATTTTAAAAAGTGCACGTGGGGCCGCATCCAGGCTCCCGCTTTTCTTGCAGATCTGAACGCCTCCAAATCTTAATGCAATAGTATCTACTTTCAGAGCTGCAGTCATTTGTCCTTGGCTCAGTGTTTCCCAGAACTGACTGGCACAGGAAGCCCTTTTGGAAGGGCAGTTGGCACATGGCTCGATTGGCAGGTTTGGGGGAATCATTTCGGTTACACTTTCCTCTGCCAAGGCTGTATTCCCCCGTGACCCAGTTTGAATTTTAAGTTTCCATCAAGACCACCTGCCTGGTGTTAATTAGTTATGGTTTTGTATTTTATATGCAAACTTATTTTCCCATCCATGAGCTGGCACGGCCCCGTTGGGTTTCTCTTCCAGTTCTGTACGAGCTGCTTTCTCAGCTGACCCAGAAGCAGGCTGCAGTCAGGACGACAAAGCACTCGCACGAGTCCAAGGAGGGAAAAGACTGTGGTCAAGGCAATCCCAGCAAAGCCGTCTTGCGTCTATTTTGGTATTCGTGTTCTCGAGAACGTTGAGTTTATAACTTGGGGCAATTTCTTGCCCTACAGCTCATGTGAGCACTAACCTCTCTAGGCATCTACACGAGAGAGCCTTAGATATGGAACAAACCTACTGGCTTCAGTGCCACTCATCTGTGGTACAATTACGAATCACCAGTTAGTGAATCTCATTGACTGAGATTCCTTACTTTATTCAGAACCAAGAGAGGAAATGACCTTTCCTGTCAGCATAGAAACATTAAGAGACGAATGTTCCTTTCTCCCAGTGGTTTGAGCATGGCAGAAAACATGCTCTGGCCAGATAACTTTCACACTACGGTTTTTACTCAACTAACAGTACTGAGAGTAAAACCTATTAAGATGGTAGATACACCTGTTCTCAAGGGGGGGTGGGAAATAAAGAGAGTTGACATATGCACATAAAAGAGACAGAGTATAAGAATCCCGTTTTCCACCACAAGTCAAACAAACAAACTGTCTCATCATGCAGCAACTGTCAAAGGAGGGCTTGTGTCTGAAGGCTCATGTGGCTCTGATGCCCCTGCTTCCCCAGAACCATGCATTAAAACCTTCTCCATTGTTGTGATATCAGGAGGTGGTCCTTGAATTATTGGTGGTGATTAGGTTATGAGGGTAGAACACTCGTGAATGTGATTAGTGCCCTTAGAGACTGCAGAAAAGAACCCAGAACTCCTGCTGTCCCCCAGGATGCACCAAGAACTTCCATCTATAGTATAGACCAGGAAGCGGGCCCTGGTGAGATGCTGAAAGATGCAAGGGCTTCCCGCCTCCAAGATTATGAGTTTACATGTCTGTTGCCAATGAGCTGCTTGCTTGGGTTGTGCTATTGTGTTAATCACAGCTTAAATTAAGACACAGCCCTGTGCTTTCCCATCAGTTGGTTTCCATAGGGTTTTAAAATACCGTTTAACTGGTATAGAAAAAGCAACCTGTTACGGTCCTTATTTGTACATGTACTTGAATTGACCTATCACATCTAACCGAGTGACAAGGAGGGACATCTTTATAGAAATGCTGCTGCTGTATCTGTAGCCAAGACAGTCTGAGTTTGCATTCTATCGAGCCATTGTCTAAATCCAGGGCTAAGGTGGCTACAAAGATAGGACAAGGAATTCCTTTTTTTATCATAATGTAATGGTTTCATGGTTTTAGGAAATGATAGAAAACACTAGTCCCCGGAACTAGAAGAATTCAATTTCTCCTTTTGCCTCCTTAGACCTACACACAATGAGGGATTAGAAAGATAATCCCTCTTACATATATTGCCCCAGGAAGCCTGTAGAAGGAAAGAGGCTGTGACAAGCAAATAAGATTGCTCAGCTACCACCATGACAGATTGGAAAAAAAGGTCTAGATTGATGCCGAATGACATATAGTCCATATCAATTTTCCTACATTATGCATACTAATTCTTAATAAATATTTTAGACACTATGTATATTGGAAATTATATATTCTTTCAGAAGTGATGACAGATTTTACTATGCAGTTTATTTATCTATCTGGGTTCTTTTGTCGTTGTTGTTTGTTTGGTTTGGTTTTTCAAGGCTTTGGAGCCTGTCCCGGAACTAGCTCTGTAGAACAGGCTGGCCTCGAACTCACAGAGATCAGCCTGCCTTTGCTTCCCAAGCAATTAAAGGGGTGCGATACCACCACCCAGCCTATTTATCTGTTCATTTATTTAATTGTATGTGAATTTGTGTTTTGCGTACATTTATGCAAGTGTGAGGGTGTCAGATCTTGGAGTGGTAGACAGGTATGAGCCATCATCTCTGTGTTCATCTGTGTGCTGGGAATTGAACCCAGGTACTCTGGAAGAGCAGTCTGTGCTCTTAACCACTGGGCCATCTCTCCAGGCCCTGGTAAGCTGTTTCTAGTAAGAAGCTGTAGCTATAACTGTGGGAATCCCCAGCACTCAGCACAATCGTACTCTTCACCTTCAGAATTTACATTCATCCCTTTGGTGAGCTCTTTTTTTAAAAGCAATGCAGAAGAGACAAGAAAGAGTCAGTATTTGATTCTAATTGTGCTATCTCTCCTTACTTGATCTGCGTTCTCAGGACAGAGGCATACTGCTGCCTTTCACGGCAGGTGATTAAACATCATTCCATGGCCATTTGCTGGGGACAGTCCTCTGACACATCCAGTTTTGGTTGTTGCTGCTGTTATAAGCTAAATCCATTTAACTTCCAGGAGCTGGCTAGATTTTCCTTTGATAGATGGAAATTGGCTTTTAATTGCTGTTTTGCCATCACTTCCTTTCCTAAAACATTTCCTTCTCTAATCCACTGACTTCAAACCCTTTATTCAGATTGACAACTTGTATATCTTTCATATGTATGATTCAACTTCAACTCTGATTTCACAACGTTGAGATAAAAGTCTAGCCAGGCATGGCAGCTCCAGCCAGGAAGCTCGAGCTCAAATGCTTGGGCTAACAGCCAGCGAAGGGCCTATTTTTTAAACAAAGTGCCGATGAGTACATAGATACAGGAGTGGATATCGCTTTTTAAAATTCAGCACATTCAGCCTTCTATCAGATCCCCAGTGGTCATCCCTAAACACATATACATCTGAACAACACTAAAGGGCTGCAATGGGTTGTATTTATAAATGTATATATGTGTATTAAAAATGTAATGATGACAATTAAAAAATAAGAACTCATGAATTAGGAGGAATCAGGAGAGGACAGAGGTGGGGCTGGAAGAGGGAGGGGAGAGAGAAGGGGAAAATGATATAATGTAGTATGTGTGAACTTTTTCAAAGTATGTTTAAAACCAAA
Source organism: Cricetiscus sungorus (assembly GCA_030556225.1). Taxonomy (NCBI): domain Eukaryota; kingdom Metazoa; phylum Chordata; class Mammalia; order Rodentia; family Cricetidae; genus Cricetiscus; species Cricetiscus sungorus. Next base: position 7,490,522 of record JANBXA010000114.1, read on the forward strand.
GAAACTCTTAGCTACATTTAAAAAAATTACTCATCCTTAATGGAATGTTGATAAAAAAGGGAGAGGAACTATAAAACACCTCTTCAATGTGGCTAGTTATCTATCAAAAGTTATTATCATAGCATCCATATTGTCAGCGACAGGGAAGATAATTAGAAGAGGACAGAAAGTATCATTAGCTGTAGAGGGCAAATCTTCCTTAACCTCAAATAGACCAGTCACTACTCGAAACCCTACTGAGTAGTAATCAGCATTGAAACTTAATACCTGGCAAGAGTCTATAACTGGGACCTAAGCTTACCCCTAACGATGACTAAACAGTAATTGCTAAACGGTAAATTTAATCCTGCAATTCTTCATCTTCTATTACTTTGTATCTCCCTCCAAGTTTCCAATTGTTAAATACTTGCATCTTCATAATTTGATTTTTATATCAGAATAAAAACTAAGTATCAGTTTCAGCCTACCTTCATCACATTGAGGAAGACATCCCAGCCCTTGTCCTCAGTGTTCTTCAAAGCACTGTGTGTACCCACCTTCCCTCACACATAAAACATGCAGGGGTGGGGTGACCCCTGTGTCAGTAGGTTTTATAGATGGCCATATAAAAGGAGCAAAATGCCCAGAACTCCTATAATGGAATAAACTTTCACTTTTATGGCTTGATATTAAGTTACTACTATCAAATGGGTATTAAGAATTGTTTTAAGAAATGACTATGATTTGTTTTTATCCATTATAGATTTTTAAAGTAGGTGTTAATGGTTGGTAATGAGTGTTATCTATTGCCCAAATAGCATCTCTTCATGGGTTCCAAATGAACTAACCCAATGAACTTGACTCTAAGAACACCCGACTGGAGGAACATTTAGGTCAAAGGGTGCTCTTCCTTTAATATAATTTTTAATGAAACAAATATTTGGAACATTTTCAATGTTGTTTATAGTTTTTTAAATTGAGGAAAAATTACATAAAAATACTATGTTTGTAAATATCCCTAGAAGAGTTTGGAAACATAATTTCTCAACATTAAGGAAGCACATCTAAGTGACAGTAACCATACATGTCTTGAGTGTAGAATACGACATGCATACTCAATCACTTCAGACACACCTCATTTTTCTGTGTTGAGGATATTCAAAATCTCAGTTACTGTTTTACAGTACACAACTGTGTATTTTCAATGTTTTTTGATGCTCCTCAGTTGAGCAAAGATGTCCTTATAGGCCACTTCAGCTGGCTGTGGCTGGTAGCCTCCCGCCCATCTGACTCTGTCTCTCCTGCTGCCGCTAGTTCTCTAGCTCATGTGTAGAGTGACTCTCACTCACGTGTAGAGCGATTTTAAGAGTTGCCTGTACTGTCTAAGACAATTCAGACTAGCACAGGCTGAACATCTGTAAGCCAAATTCTGAAATTTCAAATGTCCCCAAATCTGAAAACCTTTGAGCAGCACAATGAGACCAGAGTGCATGACACCATGACTGAGACTGAGCACGGGGTCACTGTCATTACGTGAGTGCACAAAGGTGGTCTATAAATTACCTTCAGGCTGTGTACAACACGCACATACATGGAGTATGAGGGAATCGGTGTTTCAACTTGGATCTCAGCCTCAAGATATCTTATTATGTATATGCACATAGTCTATATTTTAAGAAAAATAAAAATGAAACCATTCCTCTAATCGGAAGCTTTTTGGATAAGACAGTAACTAAAGCAGCAAATGGCTGAAACAAAGGGTTCCACAGCAGACAGATGTCCTGTTTGCCTGAGGTCTAGGAAAACAAAAGCATGAGTGTGATCTAAGCACTACTTATTTGTCATATGTTTTATTAAAATTTTTATACAAATTAACTAGTGGATATATCAAAACCCTTGAGCATCTTAAATTCCACTCATCACATACATAAAGCCTTAAAAAGGCTTTAAGATTTGGCTTAAAGTCTGGGAGATCTCACATTGTCAAAAACAGTGCACATCTTTTTATAACAACAGTTCAACACAGGCAGAGTCTTTCAAAGTCTTTCTTAAAGCCTAGCTTTTAAAAAAAGAGACACTGTGTCTCCAGATTATAAAGCATGAAAAGCCCATTTTCCCTAATATTTTTGATTAAAAATAAAACCATAATTTTAATCAGCTTTACTAGTAATCAAATAATTTTCCAGGAACCTGGCCCAAATGTTCTACCTAATATATACAACACACATGATCTCCATAAAAATCCAAGTAATATGTTTTATGAATAAAAGATTTTACAATATTTCTATAAAGCCAACATATTTTTGTAAAACTGTCATTAGAATTCAGATTGTTTTACAACATTCCCTCAATAAATCTAGGAGGCTGAATTTATCTTTATAAAAGATATAAGAAAAAAAAGCAATTTGAGTGATTATAAACTCACTGTGAAAGTACTTACACATGTTTTTGTTTGTTTGTTTTTGTTTTGTTTTTCCAAACGTGATTAGAGTAAAATAACTTTGAAATTTTAAGAATTTACAAAAATGGAAAGAAACCTGACTGAATTTGAATTTTCTCAAAAAACGTTAAAAAAAAAAAAAAAAAAGATTGGATGCCATTTTGAAATGCATGTATCCACTTGTTTGCCAGCCTGTATCTGCTTGGCAGCCACTAAACCTCCCAAAATGTCATCTAATGTTTATTAAAGACAGGTTCCTCCAAACTCATTCTTTCGCTCATTCATAACAAAAAGACATTCATTCTTTAATGTTGTTTGACAGAAAAGGTTCAAAGTCAAACAGAGGTGGAAGGCTGGAGCTTCTTACTCTCTGTAGGGAAGACTTTCAGCACAGCATTCTCACAGGAACTCATAACAGATACCCTCCCCACCCCCACACACATCCAGCCACAAAAGTAACGGCTCTTTCTTACCGTGTTCTTAAACATCTCATTAAATGAAGGATGCCAGCCTAACCACTACTCCTATAGTGCCATGCTGAATCCTAGAAATGCAGGCATGGAAACTCTGATAATACCGTAGACCATTTGACAAGGAGCAGAGCAATCACCCAGAAATTGGACAACCTTGATGGAGCAGGGAGTTGCTGGATGACTTCTCGAGCCACTAGCTGCCTGAAGACCACAGCATGTCAGAGACAGTGTTCACAAGTCCCCCAGATGTCCACAATTGGATGTGAAGGACCATGTACACAACACTAGGCTTTAGGCACGTGCTGAATTACTTTGAGTCCTTGAAGGGAATCAGTGCAAACTTCGGAGGGTGACAGGCAGCAGAGCCTCAGAGGAGGAGTCACGCTTCTTAGATGAACAAGAAGCCAAATGATGAGAAAGGAACCAGAATGAATAAGAGCAGGGATCAAAGCAGCAATTTCTTCATAAAGGGATGCCCTCATCTTTGTTTTCTCAGGGCTTCATACAGTACACACCACCCTGAAACCTACCTCCTGTCAAAGTACAGCATGGGCTTGTCTCATCCTCAAGTATCATAACTGTAATTTCTGTTTTCCAGAGAAAAAGAAAAGGAAATCCCTGAAACTCACAACAGGATCTCAGGTCTCCTAAGCTCATGGTTCCTCTAAAGTGATGCAAACCCCATACACAGTAAGGATTGATACCTGAACCACTCCACTGTACCTGTGAGAACCAGTATTGCCATGAAGCTCATGATGTTTATCTGCCATGAAAAACAAAAACATTCCTTGTCTCTAAACAGGAGATGTGCCAACTTCCTTGAAACTGTGGCAGGCAACTTTGTTGTCTGAAGATTAAAATACAGTCTGATTGTTCACGGTTCTTACCACGGAGCAATATAGGAACCCAAGGGAAATGGGATGAGTTTTATTTTTTTCCTATTGAGCTGAAAGTGGTTATGGAGATGAAGAGTTAACCATACAGGTCAAAATTCCAGGAGAAAGACTGGAGCCAGTGACACACACGTGGAAGTTCCTCGAATCTGTAAAACGGGACCTTCAAGATAGAGGAAAATCTTGGACAATATCAATATTTAAGTGGTAGGCATGGGGCAATAAAAAGAGAGAACACTTTAAAAGAGACAGAAAAAAGAAATCAATAAAACAGATTTTAAAACACTGCCTCTCAGAAGTCAAGAGCGTTCCCTGGATGGCATAGTCATCAGTACAATCCAGAAAAATCTAGTAAAACTACCCAAAACCTCATCGAATTTGGCACCTAGAAAATCGCTAGTATCATTGCTGGCCAGTTCCTGTTGGCTAGCCTCAGATTCATCCTTACTCTGCCATGATGTATAATCCACACATCTGTTTTGGGGACTACATCTCACAGGCTCTTGGCATCCATGATTCCCAACTAGGCTGAGTTCAGCCAATGGAGACTGTGGAGGACAGGAAATCCCGCCTACTCCCCTGTGCCTCAGACAGCCCTGTCTGCACTCACTGAACTGTGTCCCTTCCTGAGCTGTCCTCTGCTGCTGGCCAGGTCTGCCTATCTCCAGTTCTAGGACTATGTCTCACCTTTTGCCCCTCCGTTATCCATGTCTCAACTATTCCTCGCTACTACTGTCTCTAGAAACCCACACTCTTTCTTTGTTTCTTAGATCTACCACCCTTCATTTAATTGGTTTCCATGAATTATTTTCCATTTATACATTAATGAAAGTTTCCTTTTGTCTAGTTGGACCTCAAGTGGTATGAGTGCTAGAAATAACAACTGGATATCAGGAGATAAAAAAAATTGGAAAGAAATTACTAGAAAGCAGAAATATAGACTGTGTTTCCGACAACCAAGGATTAAAACCAAGAGACCCTGAACAGCTGATAGATGCTGATGGGACATAGATCTTTTCACTTTATTTGGCATTAGATAGGCTTAGGGGTAGTTGTGTCTATGAAGAGCAAGAGATTAGAGCTAGAGAGCATTAATTAAGGTTGATCAACAGGACGCAGTCGTGGAGAACAGCCAAGAAAGCAGGAGGCCTCAATGACCTTATACCCTGAGTTTGACCTTGCATGGGGCAGAGAGTCACTACTCGGAAGTGATTCAGAAGTGTTGGTGTGCCTACAAGTCACCTGGAAAGGAAGACGATGAAGTGTTTGGATGCTCTCCATTTGCATCCATCTCCTCAGAGACCAATGGGAGGGAGCAAGCTTGGGGAGGGTGGGAAGTCAGCTGACAGATCTCCAGAAGGGTTGCTGTTTGATACAAAAGGCAAGAGTTCAGGTGATTTCATGGTGTTACCCATCCAGTTTTACAGTTTAGATTCCCTCCTCCTTTTCAGATTCCACTTTATTCAGGCAGCAAATATTCAAGACAGTGTTGTAGGGAGGATTAGGAGGTCAGAACCACAGAGAAGCACAGGCAAGGGGACATTTGGAAGGTTCTCCATGGAATGTGGGCAGCAGATCGAGCAGAAAGAGGGCTCAGTGGCCAGGACCACCAGGACTGGCTTCACTGCAGTTCCTAGACCTCATCAAGTGGCCTAACCTGTCTAAGCCCAATCCCCCCAACCACAAAAGAGAGCCAACACCCCTTAAAGAGGCCCTGAATTAAGTCAGAAAACATTCGTGGAAGGTGTAATACAGAAACTGTCCCAGGGCAAAAGATGGGGAATCCCAGTGCTCAGATCTGCTGTCACCAAGCACCGGATCTTAATCTTAGCCCTCAGTGCACTGTGGAAGGAAATGACTAGACATGTAGCCTTCACCACTCCCATCCCATCCCCCACCCTCTACTTTGATGAGGTGGGGAGTGTCTGCTTCAGCTTCCACTGGGATGGACTGCCCCATCCCATCCAGAAGTGATGACCCAACTACCAGGGGATGAAAGTTCTGAAACACTGAGCCAAAATAAACCTTTCTTCTTTGGAAGTTGTTTATCTAGGGTAGTCTGCCAGCCCTGGAAAGATGCCTAACACACGATCTCTGCTCAGAGTGAAGATCTGGAGATCTCTTTGGAGATGGGTCCTGAAGACCAATTTTGCAGCTTCCCAGAGACACTCCACCAAAGACCCCATCCAAGATGTTCTCTGGCTTTGACATACATAGGAGAGGCTAGTGAGACTTGGGCCCATCTGGATAAGAGAGCTTTGGGAAGCTCTGTGTTAAAACTCTTAACAACATGGAGCTTAAGCCTCTAAGAAAGATGCAGAGCAGGTAAGTCACTAGAGGACAGACAGGTGACTCTTCCTGGAAAGGGCACTTCCTGGGACGGAAGGTTCAGGTGAGGAGCTGGGGAGGGAGGGATGGGGAAAGCCAACACGGGATACTCTCAGACTAAGCATGCTTCAGTTGTAACAACTCTGCTCCAGCTCTCAGCCATTTATCTTGCTGTCTTGGCTCCTCTGTCTCCTGTTTCTTTGCTTTTTTTCCTACAGATTCCTTTTATTTATTTATTTATTTATTTATTTATTTATTTATTTGTTTGTTTATTTATTACCTCATTGCTCTATAATAGATGCGAAAAGGCCTCACAGAGACAGCATCTCAGATGGATAGGAGATATGAAATATATAGCAGCCTCTCACCTCCATTTGTCTTTAGCGTTGTTAAAGGGGAAAGGTAGTGCGTCAAATGTACCTTTTTAGAAATAAGCTGTGTACTGACTTCAGCCATAAATACACATCTTTGATCTATAAATTTGACTCTGATCCCCTGCCATCAGCTGAGGTGAAACAGTGCTTCAATATTTGAAGGGAAGACGTGCTAGTGGGTGCGCCTTTCCACTCTGTTAAAGAATCTCAGTAATATGAAAATGATACCCATCATTCCTAATTCCCAGGAGCCAAGGGGAAATATGCGAAAGACTTAATGAAGAAACAAAGAAAGGGAGCCTAGTAATAGATTGTTCTGGCTAGGCACCGAGACCATCAACAGAAGGGCCTCCCGCCAAACCTTCGTCCCCGCTGGGAGGGCTGAAAGATCCACCCAGAGTCAAAACAACACTGTGTTCTGAGGAATGGTGTCTTTGGGGACAGATAAGTTACCCATCAGCAGGCTTGTTTCATCTGCCCGCTCACTACAGAGTTAAAGGAGGCTTTGTGTACCTGCTTTCCGTCAGAAACTGAAGCCTAGGTGCAGGGAGGCTGGGCCGGCCCTGGGGCCCTAGGACAGACAGCTTACTCACAGACAGTGTGTGCGCAGAGGGACACAGGTGTGGCAGTGCATTCAAATGCAGGCCTTTGGGCACTGTCCCTACATTTTGTGTTTACGGAAAAGAACGATGGTGAGTGAGGTAGACACAGGTTGGAAATTTATGCCTGGAACTTTCTTCCACTTCCTGTTTTCCAATTTCCAAGTCAGAATGGCCTTCCTTTAGATTCCCATGGGTCTCCTCATCAAGTTAGCACTGTACTCAAGTTAGGTCCCTATACAGCATGTCTAGTTTAACAGCATGTTTTAGTGTTATCTGAAAAAAATGCAACATCCCTTTGATTTTGTTATACATCTTAGCATGTGATACCAAAGGCCACTGGGCCATTAGGGGATACTGATGGAGGCAGGTCAGGCCAAGCCAGTCAGGGCTGTTATGACACCTTGGCAGGTCACTGTGAACCTAAGGAGATGCAATTCAAATCATCCCTCTGCAGGAATGGACTACTAGAACCAAACAGGTGCCCAGAAGCCTTGCAGGGAGCTCAGCTATGTGTTAACCTCTCTTGTCTGCTGCACATCAAGGCTTGTAAAGGCCCCAACAAGGGAAACCTTTAGAGCAATTGTTCTCAACCTGTAGGTCGAGCTCAAATGACCTTTTCATAAGGGCCATATCAGATATTCCCGCACATCAGATACTTATACTACAGTTCCATAACACTAGTAAAATTACAGATATGAAGTAGCATCAAAATAATTTTATGGTTGGGGATCACCACAATATGAGGGACTGTATTAAAGAGTCACAGCATTGGGAAGGTTGGAAATCACTGTTCTATAGCCTTTGTGTACAAGCCTCACCTGGGCTAGATAGTCCTTCCAGAGTTCCAGGATATTTAAGGGAAAAGAATTTAACACCTGCTCCTAAGAACCATTGAAACTAAGCACTAGGTCATTCAAGATATGATTTGTCTGTAATATCAAGGCATACAACATTAATGCCTTCCTTTTTCCTCTTTCCTTGTATCAGAGAGCAGGGAGAAAAAAAACCTTACAAAGAGAGGCTCTTACCCAGGTACTAAAACGACAGCAAGGCATTTCAACAGGCTATGCTGTTGACTAGAGCTTAAGTCCGCTGTCTTTTCTGCCTTTGTCTCCTAGGTAATAAGCTGGGATGGGATGGGGGGGGGGGACAGAGGGAAAGAAAAATTACAGTGGTTCATAGCAAGAAGGCAGCCTGGCTGAATTTAATTTGCTGCGGTGGTGGGACAATACTGAAGGCTGTCTTCAGTCCTGGGTCTCCCTGATTGTTTCTGAAGAGTAATTTGAGGAGTTTCTTCACAATAGTGCCCCTTTCCCACAGCAGGCACTTTCAAATCCCACCTGTACAGCAGGGAACTCTATAGGGATTTGTGGTCCCACCCCTTCTCTTTCATCTCTATGCCCTCCTCAGTCGTTTGAAAATAAAAGTCTTCCTAATACTTACATGGGAAACAGCTTGGGTTGCTTTGCTCTGATAGCAACATGCTAATTTTTGAACAATTTGCTCACTGAAATTCAATCTCCAAGAACCCTGAATTCGGCTTTAAAGAGGAAAAAAAAGTCCATACTAATTTGTGGTCAAAAAGATGCAAAACTGGTATAATATTATATTTTTGGCATCTTCTTCATGCTACTCAACTAGATTAGCTGAATGCCATATACAAAATGAATTAGGCTCTATGTATTGTTTAATTCCTTAAACAACTTAAAGTTGCTGTTCTCTAAACGTGAAGTATTTAACTGTTGTCCACACAACTGTTTATTATAAAATTATCCAGCTATATCGGTCTGCATAGGTATGTTTCTCCTTCTTTGTCTGTGTTTGTGTCAACTTTAAATTGAAGTCATTAAGTGCTCTGGTTTTAGGTCACAGACTCAAGCTGTTTAAAGTTGTATCTATAATGTACATCTACAAGTGAACTTGTCATAATTTAATAATGCTTATGATACAAATAGCTTTAATGTCCAACTGTACTGACTTGGTAAATAATCTGTAATATATCTGGACAACAGAGAGTAGCCACTGTGAGAGATAGATACAGCAACATTCTATGACCTGGAAGCATTTTTCCACACCTGCTTAGGATAATTTATTAAGACTCATAGCCTTGATTGGTCAGTAGCTACATCATGAGTAGTTTTCACTCATCAGTCCCCAACATCCTTCCCAACAACCCTCAAATTTGATTTAAAATATATTGAAAATTGTTAACTCTCAATAGTAAAATACATCATAAAAACCAAGACCAGAAGAGATTTCATCCTAGCAACAGGCCTATCCACAGACGTGCGAGCCTGGAACAAAGTCAGTGAATTAACAAAATCTCCAAGGTCAGCAGTGAGTTCACAGCAGGGACCAGGTGAGATCAGGGCTGAAACTGAGCTGAGCAGGTGGGAAGTAGGCAGCATCACTCAGGAGCCTTGGCCACTGTAAAAAGTAACCTCATGTAAAAAGCAAGACAATCCAGCCCCTGATGTCTTGGTTTGGCTCTGTCCTGTGCATTATTATGGGCAGTTTCAGCCTTTACTCTCCATATCTAAAAAGCAACTACACCAGTTGTGACAATCAAAGCTGCCTCCAGACATTGTCAATCACCCTGTAAATCAACACTAATAGAGAGGTTAATGGGTTCCGAGAAAAGATCTACAGGAAGCGGAGAGAAAGTACAAAAGAGAGTATACTGGTGAAACCCAAGTGCAATGGAAAGGCAATGAGGGACGGGCACGTTAAAGTGGGCACTCTGCAGAGGAATAATAGCCCGAACCTGAGTTGGATTTCAGCATATGCTACCCATTTAGGTGCTAGGAGTAGTAAATTGATATAAAGAACTATTATGACGCATTCATTAAGATAGATGTTTCTATTTAGGAAGTAGCATTGGACAAAGATGCCTTGATTTTCTATGGTTTAGTCAGGATCCTGAACTGCTTAAGCATCTAGGTGATTTATAAGCTAGTTTTTGCAAACAAGGTGCTATGTGATCCTGAAGTCTCCATCCACCCATAGCCTGCCTGTTCAGCATGAATTCTATGTCAGTTTCATCAGAACCACGCACACATGCATCACACACACACGCACACACACACACACACAACCTTATATAGTTTCTCTTTGTGATTTTCTCTTCACTGACCCTTACTCTGCCCCTCCTTAGCTATAAGTGCATATTTGTTCATACTTTGCTCAGGGATGAGCTCGCTCCCTAACTGAAAAAATACCATCACTGTGGCCTCTACACTTATCTTGATAGTCCTGAATAGTCTTCCTTACCATTCTTTAACAAACCTTGTAAATATTTTTCTTTCATACACAGAACTTTCTTTTTTAATTTAAATTTGAAACAAGCTTCTTTTACATGTCAATCCAAGTTCCCTCTCCCTCTCCTCCTCCCCTGCCCCCCCCAACTACTATCCCATCCCCTTTCTGCTCCCCAGGAAGGGTGAGGCCTATGGGGGATCTTCAAAGTCTGTCAAATCATTTGGAGCAGGGCCTAGGCCCTCCCCCATGTGTCTAGGCTGAGAGAGTATCCCTCTGTGTGGAATGAGCTCCTAAAGTCCATTCCTATACTAGGAATAAATACTGAGCTACCACCAGAGGCCCCATAGACTACCCAGTCCTCCTAACTGACACCCACATTCAGGGAATCTAGGTCAGTCCTGTGCTTGTTTCCCAATTATCAGTCTGGGGTTCATGAGCTCCCCCTTGTTCAAGTCAGCTGCAAAACAGAACTTTCTACAAAACTACTGTATCAATTAAAGTTGTACCCATCGGGCTGGATGGCTCATCTGTTAAAAGGCTAAGCTCACAACTGAAAAATTGTACCATCAACTATTCCAATATCATTACAAATGTCACTAAAATGTTATTTCTATTACCATGAAATCAAAGACTCAGCATGACTATCTAAACACTCTACTGCCTTTTAATATTTTGTGAATTTAGATCTTGCAGCTAGCTTTAACTGTTATAGCCAAGAGTCAAATAGAAAGGGAGTCTCAACTGAGGAACTTGCCAGAAAAGATTGGCCTGTGGGCATGTCTGTGGGAACTGTCATGATGTAATTGACTCAGGAAGCCCCAGCCTACTGTGGGCAGGCAGTCTGGCTCTCTAGGTGGGTAGTACTGAGCTGAATAGGAAGTGGCTGAGATAAGCCTGGAAGGGAGCCATCCGCCATCATTTCTGCCTTACTTCTTTGGATATGAGCGAGTTCTCTGGTTGGAGGTAATGTTGCATGAAATACCAAGCAGACTTGCCTGTGTTCCTGCCCTGACCTCTCTCAATGATGGATTGTGACCCGGAAATGTAAACCAAACCAACTGTCCTTGCCATGATGTTTGTCACAGCAACAGAAAGGCAACAAGGACAGATCTAAATTCACTTTTTCCAATGGAAGCTCATTTATATTCTGTTTCTAAGAGCATATTTTTGTCATTAGAGGAGAATAAACAATGTGTGAATTTATTTGAAAGGATTAGAGTGTTTAAAATTTTAGGATAAATACAGAATCTAGTACATCTATTTTTCTTCCCATGTTCTTTCCTTCTCTGGTTGGTACAGTAGCCAAAAGCAGGGGCAGATGCAACTGAACACTTTGGCTTAAAGACCTGGGAAGATGCATTATTTTTATCATCTCTGGTCTCTGAGTATAGTCAAATAGTCTTGACAGGTATGGCCCAACAGAAGGTTGGTGTTTACAGCATATAAAGAACTTTTTAAAATTTTGCAAAAGAACAAAAAATATTGTAAAATGATTTAAACACACTTCAAAAAGGTAGAAAGGGCTAATAAGTGCATAAAGAGACTTCCAACATTGTTAGGTATCATGGGGATGTAAGACAGAGCTACACCGAGACTCATCTCACTCTAGTCAGACAGCTATTAACAAAAATAACTAAATAAGAAAGAAGCAAGTAAATAAATGCCGGTGAGGATGTGGAGAAAGAGGTATCCGTATACACCACTGTTGGGGATGCACATTTGTGCTATCACTATGGAAATCAATTATGGGGATTTCTCAAAAAATAAAAAATATAAAACTGCATATGATCCGAATATAACACTCCTCCTGAATACTTGTGTACAGAAAATGAGCCAGCGTATGAAAGAAATACCTACATCTCTACGTTTAATGCATTGTGAGTCAGTAGGGCTGAGATGTAGAATAAGCTTAGGTATCTATCAACAGAAGAAAATATGGCATGCATACACAATAGAATATTACTAAGTCATAAGAATAATGAAATCATGTTGTTTGTAGGAAAATGGATGAAACTTGAAGATAGCGTGTTAAGAAAAAGAAAACAATTATCTTGTGTTTTAGCACATATGTGTAAAGGATAAAGGAAGAAGGGAGGGGAGATGGAAGAAAGAGGACAGGGAGGACCCTGAAAGTAGAGTGGGGACATTAGATATGGGAAGAAGGAGGCCTGGGGGATGGAGAGGTAAGGCAGGTGAGGTGAAGGGGCATGAGGATGGGATCATAATGGAATACATGCATGCACGCAAAGGCTACAGTGAAACCCACTGATTTGCATAATTAATATGTGTTAATGATTATAACAATGCAAAGTCAACACCCATAAAGGTTAATTTTTCGAAGCCACAGATTGCATTTAGACGGGACTTAAATCTAACCTACCTCATCTTGAGAAGTTGTAGAGGTAGGAACAGCAATCCCAACACAGTGCATCCTTCAAGGGAGGAAGGTTCAGCAGGAAACTGTAAGAACTAAGAAATAGCATAACAACTCTACTTTCAGCATTCTCCCCCCCCACCCAGGACTTTGAGCTCAGTCACTTCCCCTGTACACTGTTCTCCATTCCAAGGGATCTTATCTCCAGGGCTTGACCTCCAGGGTTCTCCATGGACTCTCTGATTCTACTGATCATGGCTTCCTAGGACAACGTGTCCCATTCTGTCACCCAGTAATAAAGGCTAAACTGACTGTTCAATAAGAGAGCCTTGCTCATAAAGATGATAATAGATAACAAATGGCATCTAATTTTAAATATTCACACACAAGTATCATTGGTGTCTTTATACAGTATGCAGGCTCTGTGTTTTAGCATTCTTGGTTTTTTAGGAAAAAAATTAAAAAACAAACTTGAAAGAATGTCAATCATAGCTGAAATGTATCTAGTGGAGAAGATTCAAAATGGAATTATTTGCCCATTGTACTCTAATACAAAGGAGGAGATACAAAATATATTATAGAGGTAACACAACCCCATAAAATACATGACAAGAAAAGCCACAGATTTACATTACTACTGCTCTGGCTATAAAGCTATTTCTTGAGGGACTGAGATACTTTAAAATGCTGGAAAAACTCAAGATCCTAAATAAGCAAATTGTTTTAGCATTTCTGTTCCAAGCAATAACATTCAATGACTGCATGGAGATTATTTTCAATAGGGATTTTATGGGAAAACTGTAACTGGAAATAAAAGGAATACCCGAGCTATAAACATGAAGTATCTCTTGTTGCACATGTTGGTGATGACATTGAATGAGATCTCCTAGCAAAAGAAGAGTTATGATGTGTGGTGTCAGCATAGTAAAATAAGACTTTTCCCTCTTCAAGGTCAATCTTGAGCTTCATAAAGATAGACGGGATTTCATAGCCTGAAAACTATGTCAAAGGGACTGAGAACCAGATGGAAAGAGTTTCACAGAAAGAAAATAGAGCCTCATGCCCCTGCCTTAATTCAATGCAGTACAAATCATTGCTTTAAACTACCCATTTCAAGTCTTTTAAAGAATATAAAATATAAATTTTCTTGAATAATGTGTTCATACAGGGAAACATACTCACATGAGAGTTGTGTGTCAACTTAAACAGTTCTGTGTCTGTGTCAGGATGAGCTTTATAAGACTATTTATGTTACTTAAGCAGCTTTCAGACTCCATTTACATCTCTCTACCCTAGTACAGCAAGTAGAACATTGGGATTTTAAAATGGAGGAGACAGAGGTTAAATAGAAATAAGACATCCCAGCTAAGAGTTAGCCACACTGCCTCACTTGAAATCCCAAGTTAGTCATTTATAGGCTACTGTGACCTCAAAGAAAGTCTTAACTGAATGGTCAATGTTCTCATCAGTAAAATAAGCAGACTAGTGAGCTGCTCTAAGAGGACTGTTGCCATCACTCAACAGTATAATGAACAAAACATTTGTCAGGATAACTAGTTCATACCCCCTTCTCTTTTACATGTATTTACATAGACCGTACACTGCACATTTCACTCCATCAAAGTTCATGCGTCAGAATTTTCCAATATATCCATTTATTGAGATTCATGCTGCCATTACTGCAGCTAACTTTGGAACACTACAGAGATCTGGCTTGACATGAAAAAAAAAACCTATCTTAAAATTCATTTAAAATCCCCAAAAGACCCCATATAGCCAAAACAATTCTGAGTAAAAAGAACAATTCTGCAGTGATTACTATTTCACATAAGATATATTACAGAGACATAGTACTAAAAACAATAGAATAAAATAGATATGAGACCAATGGAAAGAAGTAAAAAAAAAAAAAAAACCCAAACATAAGTACACATAACTTCAAGTATTTAATACTTGACAAAAATGTAAAAAAAAAAAACCCATAAACTGAAAAAGAAAGCATATTCAATAATTGTTCCTGGGTAAACTGGATCTCAACACATAGAATAACAAACTCAGACACTCTCTTTGCATAATGTCTAGCTGTGGGTCTCTGCACCCACTCCCACCTGCTACCTCTTGCATCTTGCACAAAAACTAACTCCAAGTGAATCAAATACCTCCACATGAAATTCAAAACTCTAAAACTGCTAAAAGAAAACACAGACAATACCTCCATGATATAGATACAAGAAAGGTCTTTCTGAATAGGACTCAGTTTGCCCACGGAATTTCTGTATGAATATTCATTTATAATTGTTGAGGTTTGAATAGATGTGGCCCCACAGACTCATGTGTCCTAATGTGTAGCCCATACAGAGTGGCACTATTAGGAGGTGTGGCCTTGGTGGAGGAAGTGTGTCACTGTGGGGTGGGCTTTGAGGTCTAAGATGCTCAAGCTTGGACTAGAGTCACTTTTACTTCTGCTGCCTATGGATCAAGATGTAGAATGCTCACCATGTCTGCCTATACACTGCCATATTTACCTATATGACACTAGTAGACTAAGCCTCTGAAACTGTGAGCCAGCCCAGTGAACTATTATCCTTTATAAGAGTGGCTGTAGTCATGGTGTCTCTTCACAGCCATAGTAACCCTAACTAAGACAACACTTTAAATTAAATTTCTCATCCAGGCTGACAGTGATCCCTCTAAAAGCCAAAGACCACCTAAAAAAATCAACAGAAACAACAACCCAGACACCTGATATGATATAAGAAGCCCTCTTTTGAGTTATTGGTCAGCGTTGAGTTGTTCAAGACTCCCAAAACATACAGGCTATTGCGATTGTCCTTGGTAGTCCCCAAAGGTGGAAGGTAACTTGCTATTGCTACAGACACCATACTCTTCAGACAAAGGATGGAGGACTGAGCTGGAACTGGCCTAAAAGTCTCCTCCCTAAGGACTGGCTTTCATGCTAGCAATAGGTGCTAGGCAAGTCTCCAAAGGAAGGAGCAAACCAATAATCCTACTAAGCTATGATGCCTATGAACGACACAAATGGACAGCCTGGCATGATAACCCTTAGTGTACAGTGGTGGCACATACACCGTGGTGATAATCAACGGCTCTCTAATTGCTCTTAAGACCTACTCAGCAAGAGGAAGCCAATGCCTGGGATTGAAAACAGCCAGCTGCCCAGGTGAAGTCATAAATTTTACTACACCAGAATAATCCCTGACTACACTCAAAATATGTGTCTTTATATACACAGATAAATGTAGTCTTCACCCCTCATCAAGAAAACCAGACAGAGGCCATTATAGAAAACCCAAACCAATCAAAATTCAGGGATTCGCTGCGACACTGTGTCTCCTAGCAATGTCAGAAGCTACACCCATGAAGTCTCACCAACATGAATGCTTAAACATGAGCTGAACAAGGACAATGGTAAACATTCCTAAGTGGGCCAGGCCATGAGCACTCAACTCTGTACAAACAACAGAACAACTATAGGCAACTAAGGAACACTGAGAGTGGGAGAAATACTGTTCCCTGGAAAAGAGCACACCAGTTAATTGGTTATCTAATACCAAATGGTCAGTACTGAAAACATACATACAAGTAACATTATACAGGCTGAGTAGGTTGTATTTAAGAATATATATATATATATGTATATGTATATGTGTATGTACATGTATATATATAATATGTATGTATATATATTTAAGGATATATATATATGTGCGTGTATGTATGTATGCATGTGTGTGCGCCCATGCACGCGTGCACACGCATGTAACAACAATTAATGAAAAAAATGGGTTTGGATCTTAAAAAAGAGTAAGAAGAGATATACAGGGGAACTCATAGGGAGAAAGGGGAAAACGATGTAATTATACTATAATCTCAAAGATAAAAGAAATGAACGAAATCATCCCACATATTTCATGGCTACTGATGGCCTAGACCCGTGGTTCTCAGTCTGTGAGTGTTGTGGAGTCACATATCAGATATTTACATTGTGATTCATAAACAATGGCAAACCTGCAGTTATGAAGTAGCAATGAAATAATGTATGGTTGGGGTCACCACAGCCTGAGGGACTGTTTGAAAGGGTCAGAACATTAGGAAGGTTGAGAATCACATTTTCATTCACATTTGACACGTTAATCATTTTGAGAAGCTTTAGGTCCATTCCAGTTGGCCACAGATGACCTTTGTCTAGCTTAGCACATAAACCTCTTTCTTGTGTCTCCGAGCAAAGAGAACCTTCTGCTTACCTGTCTCCAAGATTTGCATCTTAGTTCCTAGTCCAGAGCACTGCTCATCACCCTGGACATCCTATTCTTCCTTCAGTCTATTGTCACCTGGTTCCTTTGCTGCTGAACCCTCCTTTGGCACTTCCAAGTAAAGGAAACCAGTGTCCCTTCGTAGTCACTCCCGTTTCCCCACAATGTATCCCTAAGACCCACCCCACTCCACCCGTCATTCCTGCAGCTCTAGACAACCATTCATCTCCTTTCTGCATTTCTGGATTTGTTTACTATCGGTTTTTTTCACTTAAATTATAACATGCCACTACTTAAAAAGTTTTCTGAGTTTAGCCTAGGTATAAATGGTATGTGAAGTTGGTTTGAGCTGGACCACGCATCTTTTCTTCTCTTAACACTCATGCACTTAGTTCTCAAGCCTCATCTCTTCCTCCCCTCCTCCTAATTCTTGGGGCTTTGGATGATGACTTAAAAAGTAGCCGATAAGCCCTCGGTCCTCATCTTCACATTCACAGTTCATCCCACCAGCTTTCCCAGGTTCTCCTACACCTCCTTCATATGCGGGGCAACACAGTCTTCATAATTGTGCTGCCATTTCCTAGAACATGTTGTTTGTCTAGAGAATCCCGACATGAAGCATAAAACTCAGGCTATTTTTTAAAAAATCACAATTTGTTGTTAGTTTTCAAAGACGTAAATAAAGAGCCTTCTCCTGTTCATGAAGCAGAAGACTTCCTACCATGAGAGTGGCAGCCCCCCTCAGTCTGATCTAGAGTAAACAAGCACCTTATCAAATTCCCAGGAAACAGCCAAGTGATCCTATAATCTGTATGGAACTGAACAGCTGAAGGAACAGCAAAGCAGTCTCGAGAATGTTCCCTGACTTCAAAGCTCATGATGGAACTACCACATACTATAGTGTGGTGTGGTTCTATGGATCAATGGAACAAAAGCAAGCTCGGAGATGTAACAGAATTTTGGGGAGAATTGGGGGTGGTTTGCTAGTTTGTGTGTCTTTGTATATTTGTTGTTTTTGCTGAGATGTCCAGACAAATTGTGCTGGGACAACTGGATATCTCTATGCCAAAGAAGCTAGACCCTCACCTCACACCTTATACAGATGCAAAATAACTCAAAATGAATCACATACCTGACTAAAAGCACTGATTATAAAATGGGCAAAGGAAATTAAAAGAGTAGTAAATACCCATGGCTTTGTGGGCAGGAATGGCTCCTCAGGTACAACATCTCTGTGGGAAATGGATGGGGAAACTAGGTAAGTTTGATGAAGTATAAATGCTAAACATTTACACTTGAAAGCATGCCCCGATAGTTGCGGCTTAACAAAAGATGCTGAAACCACTAAGTATCCATATGTGCAAGATAAATGTGGACACCCCGAGGACTGGAAATATGGCTTCCCTCTCCCCTCCTGGGCTCTTTGACAAACCTAACAGTTTTAAATTGACCTAAGACAGACTGGAGGAAAAATGCAGTTTATAGTACAGGCACATGCACAGAATAACACAGAGATGTAACAATTAATAATCAAATGGTTGTAGATTGACATGGCAAGCTACAAAAAGGAATGGGGTTGAGGCTTCCCGGGCGGTTAGGAGGTAGATAATCGGAAGATGAGAGACGGCAAGCAATGGTGAATAAATATGTCCTTGCTACAGATCAGAGTGTCCCAGGTGACAAGTAGTTTGGATATTTTTTCCCCAGTCCTGGAAACATCCTCTACAGATACAAACTTCTCTTTGTGGAAGTGTAGTTTTTTGTATTTAGTATTTTATGTATTTAGTATTTACACAGGCAGTGTAAGTGGAAGAGTAAGGGATTTTTTTACTGTGCAGGCTACTTCTCAATTTCTTACAACTCAAAGTGGTTTGATGCCTGAGTGGCATACTTTGGGGGTGGTATAGTCTGGTTTCCTCCTACCATTTTTGGCAGTGTTGAAATCTGAGTCCCCAGTAAGCTCTTCATAGAAGTGAACTCAAAGTGTACTGTAAAGCCAAGTATAAGATGGGAAGCTATGCAACTCCTAGAAAGTGACACAAATTTCTACAAACAGGCAGTACATGTGATCTGTACTCACAACCAATTTCATTGTCATGACCGTGGCTGCTCATGCCTTCCCTGTGCAAAGAACTCTCCTGACAAGTTCCAAGTCACTGGAGAATGACATCTTCTGGCTCTTTCCACCCTTGGGTCCACTTGGTGGGTCTTTTTCTTGAGATGAGAGACTGATATTCTTCCCTAGCAGGTGGGTAAGCATTGGTGGCATCAATAAAGGATAAAGTTAACAACAGGACAATACCAAATCCCATTTATTTCACCAGTATACAGGTCCTTCTACAGCTGAAAGGTGGGCCCATGCCACGGCCTAGCTACTGCCTCTGAACCACAGAGCCCCAAAATGAGCTCAGTCTCAAAGCAAACCTGTTCTCCACTGACATTGGAAGTTTTGTTTCCAGTGGTCCCATTGTGTCAACCTACAGAGGTGCAAGGGTTTCACTGGCATTGGACCTTATGGTTACTGTCACAACTCTTAGTCATTTTTTCCCCTTAAAATTCCCACCATAATCCAGAAAACAGCTCTGATGCCTTAGACATTTGATACCTAAGGGACTTTTCTTTCTAGATGACTTCCGTTTCTTTCTCTCTCTCTTCCTACCCCAAAGCCCACATAAACGCATTGCCATTTGCTGAGTGGAAGCCTGTACTTCTCATTAACAATATAAACTTCGTGGTATTTTGGTGTTGCAGCCATCACTCCTCATGTGCCCTGTGAAATCCCCAGACACTGTTCTGTCTTCTCCATGGTTCAGGCTGGGCCTCCATCTCAACTACGGGACATGGAGTTACATGTGAGAAGCATGTTTGTACTTCATTTGCACATGAGGACACCATCGGCAGGTCAGCAGGCCTCCCACCTTGCACCTCTGTGGCCTTGAAACATACACTGGAGAGAACAGGCTTCAGTGAGGCCTATTCTGAGGCCTGTGTTCCCTGGAAGCCCACACTGGAAATGCCAGGCAGCATGCTCCACTCCATCGGGAACCCCTTAACCAGTAGGTCCTCTGAGTGTTGATTACTCGGCCTCGGTGCTCATCTGCTTTATCCAGGCAGAAGACTGAGTGTGCAGAGCAGTGTGTGCAAAATGTTAATCTCGCCAAAGGAGAGGAAAGATTGCTACCCAGATTCTTCTAGTTGAATTAAGCAAGTTTTATTTTCCATCAGACAGGGTTGTCTCCCTGAAGTGGGGTTTGAAAGAACAACATTGAACACAGGAGAAAGGAGGGTTTATATAGCTCAAGAACTGCAAGACCAGGGTGTTTTCAAGGTCTGGGGTTTCCAGAGGAATTTTGGTTACATTGGAACAGAGCAGAACATTTCAAAATTATTTGTCAGAACATTATCATTGGGGAGGTTAGGTATAGGGTGTGGAATGTGTCAAATTCCAGAAAAATGGATCAAGACATGGTTAAATCCAAGGCTTACACAAAACAGAAATGAACTCATTTTGACCTTGCAACAAGATGTTTTCTAACCTTAAGATGGAGTCAGGCTGGTCCATCAAAGAGGACAGTGTGTACAGAGAAAAGTGTGTGCAGAGACAAGAGTGTATAGAGACCAGAGTGTGCAGAGGGCATAGAGTTCTCAAAAGCCATGTTAGTGGCTGGAGAAAAGCAAGTATGCCAACTGTCTTCTTCCTTTGAACGTCTTCACCTGGGTATTCATGGGGTTTGTTTTTATCTGAAGTCCATCCTGCTTTTGGCTTTTCACACAGTAAATCCACTACAAGCAGAGAGATCCAGGAGCAAGAGAAAAGCAGCAGGTGAGGAAACTTAGGAAAGATGCAGGTTCAGCTGCCCCCAGATTGCAGGGATGCTGGGGAGAGCATGATGCTGTACAGATGAAGGCACTTGGCTCTCAGGTGTGGAGTGGGCTTTCAGGTTGAGCCTCAGAGATTTCCAAATCAATTTTAAAAGGCCACAGTAGCATGGGAAGTAGGGCCACCCATTCAGATGATAAGACAAAACGGTATTTTCAAAGTACAAATGGATGATTAATCTGATGCCATTTTGAAGTCAGTTGCCAAAACACACTGATTTCTGAGTCAGAAAATGTCTAGCTCATTATGCATCTTTGGAGTCTGGCCTATGGGTATTCAATTTTATGATGGATTATGTGATATAAATAAGTGAAATTGTAAAAGTTATTTAGTTTAGCAACACAATATTTGACATTTCATGGGGGATATCCTTCTGTATGCTGTGAATATGTGTTTCTCTTATTGATTGATTGGCCAATGGCCAGGCAGGAAGTATAAGCAGGGCTATGAGACTAGGAGAATTCTGGGAAGCGGTGCACAGAGGGTGAGTCACAAGAGAGACGCCATGTAGCTACCAGGAAGATAGGACACCTGGGCATACTCTGGAGATACATAGATTAATAGAAATGGGTTAATAATTAAGACAGAGCTAGCCAATAAGAAGCCTGAGCCATCCGTCAAATGGCTTATAATTAATATTTTCCTCTATGTGTTTATTTGGGACTAAATGACTGCGGGACTGGGAGGGACAGAAACTTCTGTCAACAGACATTTGTATGCTGGGCCACCTCAACTCTGCAAACAACCACATATGAACCAATCTCTTCCTGTGAGGCCCATTTGTTCGCTAGATTTCAACAGAAGCATTGCTGCAGAGCCCGTGTTTGCTGTCTTCAGAACAGCAGGGAGAAACTGCCTTCAGAAGCCTTCAGAACAGCAGGGAGAAACTGCCTTCAGAAGCCTTCAGAACAGCAGGGAGAAACTGCCTTCAGAAGCCTTGGTCTCTAAGGTCAAAGTGATAGCAGTTGCTTTGTACATGTACAGCCCTAGCTGGCCTGTAACTTGCCTTGTGGACCAGGTTACCTTCTAAGTCATGAGATCCATCTGTCCCTGGAACTCTGGGACAAAAGACATGTACCAATACTCCTGGCCCATTTTACGTAATTTTTTTAAGGGCCCACTGTATTTTAACCTTTTCTTAGGAAATGTAATACTGGGTGAAGAGAACCTAATAAACTCTTCAAGCCTGACTCTAAAAATAGCAAACTAACACCATTACTTCAAAGTCTCACCTGCATTAATTCTTCAGCCCCCTCAAGATGTAGCACATTTACACAATGGAACACTACTCAGCAGGGGGGAAAACAAATAATGGAATCTTGAAATTTGCAAGCAAATGGGTGGAACTTGAAGAAACCATTCTGAGTGAGGTAACCCAGTCACAAAAAGAGAAACATGGTATGTACTCACTCATATATGGATTTTAGACATAGAGCAAAGGCTCACCAGCCTACAATTCACACTGCCAGAGAAACTAGGAAACAAGGAAGACCCTAAGAGAGACATACATGGTCCCCAGGAGAAGGGGAAAGGGACAAGACCTCCTAAGCATATTGGGATCAGCGGCGGGGGGGGGGGGGGAGCAATAAGTGAACAGGGAGTTAGGAGAAAGAGAAGGGGAGAAGAGGAAGGGTGAGGAGAACATGAGGTACCAGGAGGATTGAGTTGGGGGACAAATAGATGAAAGCAAAAACAGAGATACCATAATAAAGGGAGCTATTATAGGTTTGAAGAGAAATCTGGAACTAGAGAAATGTCCAGAGACTTACAAGAATGACCCCAACTAACAATCTGAGTAATAGTGGAGAGACTACCTTAAATGCCCTTCCCTGATAATGAGATTGATAACTAACTTATATGCCATCATAGAGCCCTCATCTAGTAGCTGATGGAAACAGAAGCAGACATCCACAACTAAATACTAAGCTGAACTCCTGGAATCCAGTTACAGAGAGGGAGGAGTAATAAACAAAGGGGTCAAGACCAGGCTATAGAAAACCACAGAGACAGCTGACCTGAACAAGGGGGAGCTCATGGCCCCCAGACTTATAGCTGGAAAACCAGCATTGGACTTACTCCGATCCTCTGAATGTGGGGTCTCAGTTGGAAGGCCTGGGCAGTCTAAGGGACCTCAGACAGTGGAACAAGGATGTGTCCCTGGTGTGCGAAAGGACTTTGTGAACATATTCTCTATGGAGGGATACTCCCTTAGCCTAGAGACAGGAGGGAGGGCCTAGACTCTACTCCAAATGGCTAGACAGATTTTGAAGATTTTGATGATCCCTCCTGGAAGGCCTCACCCTCCCTGGGGAGTGGGTGGGGAATGGGATGGTAAGAGGTTTGGGCGGCATGGGAGGATGGGAGTGTGAGGAAACTGAGATCTATATGTAAAATAAGAAAAAAACAATAAATAGGTATGTATGTATGTATGTATGTATGTATGTATGTATGTATATATATCACCCCATGTTTCCTGGAGTTTAATGCAGATTACATTCTACTAAAAGAAAAACTCAATCACTTTCACAGCAGAAAGTAGTTTCTTGGAGAATATAAAGTGATGCTCAGTACTCTAGCAAGATGAGAAAATACTATTTTGCTCACAGACAAAACAAAGGCCATGTTGAAAATACTGGATGTCTCATACTGTGTTACTAGAACTAAAAGTTTGCAGTCTCAAACTCTCCTTGTCACTACTCCCTTACATAAGCCCATGTCCAAAGCCAGCATGAGACTACCATTCTCTTCCTTCCATAGCCTTCTCAGCCTTAGTCTGCCAAGCTTGACATTTGTTTGTCCTTGCTAATCTAGCATGCGAGCTTAAAAGTTAGCATGCCATGATGTAAGAAAAACTAAGACTGGTATCTTAAGGAAACAGGTGTTGCTGACAGAATTAAATAGCCTTCCTATTTTGACTAAGTCCTTATCGAAGGCAGGGACCAGTTTTCATTTATCTCTGAATCAGCCCCTGACCTGAATGTTACTGTTCCATAAATAAATGTGTGATGAAAGGTAAGCTAGACACACCTGCCTTGCTCCCATAACATACTGATGTCTTGACACAGTTTTATTGTTTTAAAAGCCATGGTGTCACTCAAAAACATTTTAACATCTTGCTTGATTCTACATCAATGGAATTTGTACCTATGAAACAATCAATAATGTTGCCTCTCTCTCTCTCTCTCTCTCTCTCTCTCTCTCTCTCTCTCTCTCTCTCTCTCTCTCTCTCTCTCTCTCTCTCTCTGTGTGTGTGTGTGTGTGTGTGTGTATGTGTGTGTGTGTGTGTGTCTCATTCTGTGTATATTTCACTGAAAATCTATGATACACCCCATCACATCTCCAAAAGAATCACATTCAAGCTAAATAACACAGTGTCCAACTTCTCAGCACTCATGAATGTCATATAATCATAGGGAAATAAGACATTGGCAGTATCACAAATGAAATGCTGACCATTTAAATATAGTCAAATATCTATCATTTACACAAATGGATTCAAATTACTAACATATGTTTGGATGTGGTCTTTCAGGTGCATAATAAAATGTTAATATAAATACCAAGTCAATTTTAATAAACACTATTTGTATAGAGTCTGGATTGTACTATATGCTCAATACAAATCTGTTGAACTAATTAAAATAACAAAGTCATAGTGTATCCATTCAGGTATCCAAGAAAAGTTATTCATAATAAAACTACTTTCACCAGATAAAGTGGAATAAACATTTTTTTAATATAGCATCAAAATTGAGTGTAGATTCCACATTTACACCATGTTGATCAACCAGCCTGTTCTAAAAATAAGTCAAGGTATCCATCTTAGTCTTCTCTGTGCCTGTGATTCAAACACTACATCCTAAACAGATAATTGGATTGCTAAATGTTATTTCCATGGCCCTGGTGAGCATGAGTCTGATTATTTTATGACTAAAATAGCATTCCCTTAACTTTTAATATTAAGGGGTCTCTTTAAAAGCCTATGTACTAAAATCTTGGTCCACCAGCTAGTGGTGCTATTGGAAGTGATTGGATCTGGGCATCGTCAATCAATTAATCCATTGATAAGTTCAGAGCTGAGTGGACAATAGAAGGCAGGAGTCTTAGGGAGGAAATGGGTCACTAGCTGTCTGCATTTCAGAGGTATGCTTGTCTTCAGAGCCTTCATATTCTACTCAACTAGCTGAGATGAGCAACTCAGCTCTTTCTGCTGCCCACCATGAAGATCTGCCTTACTTACTGGGGTCCAGGAACAAGAGAGACAACACCCACACACTGAAACTCCCAAACTGTCAATCAAGGCAAGCCTGACCACTTTCTAATTTATGCCAGGTATTTTGTCACCACAACAGAAGGTTAACAAGCACAAGGTACCTGATCACATGCTATTCTAAAATGGCCATAGACTCATCTCATTTAAAGATGGATGGAGCAGGCTTTATTAGCCTGATGTTATTGATATTCAAATTGTAAAACTTTCCTTGTTTTCATCTTTATTCAACAAGCATTCTTTTGATACCGACCTTACTTGTACACCAACGTACACTTGCACTTGCACAGACACTAGTTTATAAAGTACAACACAAAGCATGTGTGGAACCCATATATCTGTATCAAGCCTCGCTGGCGCTGTCTGAACTCAGTGTGACAATTATAATCCTAACTGTCCATTAGTAAATGGCAATAGTAATTTATCTTGAACAAATGAATTCCCATTCACCTTTGTTCATTTGCTCTGGAACCACCTGGAGGGTGGATCATCTTGCAACTCCCTGATACCAACGTCGTCCCTTGTGGGCTGACACATATGGTACCAAGGGCAGGAACAATTAGAGGCACAGATAAAAATTAAGTGGCTTGGGAGAACAAAGTCAGTGTGATTATATTATTGGAAGATTCTTCCATCAGGAAACAAGGAAAACTAATACGGTAGCCTCACGATGAGGAACCCAGGAGAGCTGAATCCAAGTTCCGAATTAAGTAGAAAGAAAGATGGGAAGGAAGCAAAGAATGAAGGGGGAAAGGAAACGAAGAAGAAAGAACCCAATTCCTTAAAGTGTTAGTGACAAGGTGATCTTTCTTTGCTTCAGCGTAATTGTGTATATTTTGCTTTGAGGTTCACTGTTAGCAGTGATAGACCTGTCATTTTGGATTGATTGACAGCTTAACCATATCTCATTTACATATAGTTAAGTTTCTTTTACAAACTCCACATGCAGAGGACATTTGAAAAGGATTAATAAGAACTCAGAATGGTTTCCAATTTTGGAAACATGGCTTTTGGTCTCATTAATAAAATCTGGAAGCTATCTGGGTTTATATTATCTCCCAAATTTCACATATATCTACATGTTACTTCAAGTAGGAAGGTGATACGCATATTGTATATGCTTACAATCAAATGGATAGAATCAACAGTCTGAGTCCATCATGATTTATCAAAGTTGGATGATATGTGCTATGTTCATGGAAGTTACCACTATTGAAACAAGTGAAGGAGTATTTTGATTCTTCTGTGTGAATTCAATATTGAAATTTTCAATACTGGAGACATATTTTCAACCAAAATTTCAATGTATAATATAACTCTAACCTATTCATAAATAGAACATATACAATCATCTCCATATGTAACAGATAATCTCCAAAGTCAACAAAGTTTGATATGTTTCTGAAATGTTTATTCCCTAATGAAGGCAATAAATGGTATTCCCATCTTTTAGAAAAACATGTAGAGAAACATGGCCCTTTTTCTCTTTCTTCCACAAATTAATCAAACAGGAATTTTGTCCATTTCACATTAACTACAATTAACATCTGTACATTATTGAATTTTACAAATGAAGACAAGAAAGTAACAACCAGGCTATATCACCACCTTCTATTCTGACACTTTAATACGTGGACATATTTTAATTATTTATGATAAAGCATAACATGCCAGTAAATGCTCTCTAATGCTTTTTGTAAAGGCCATGAAGTCTTGATAATTTTATAACTATCAGTCCTTGCTATTAAATTGTTCACAAGAAATGGAAAGTGATACCACTTACTCAATTATAAGAATTTGATCTAGATCAGCAAAGTTGGAGCCATCATTAGTTTACTATTTCTGTAACTAATTATCCTAGGAAGAACTTCATTTTGCCCTGTGCTGATGTCATATTCCTCCTTAGAAGGACCTTCCTTTCTGAACATTTGTCATTGCTAAAAGCCAAATGCCTATTTCATGTTTATTCTAGTGACTGGTATTTTGGGGAAAATACTAACTCTCAATCTGCCATTAATGGATCAGGCCACTTTGGGCAATAAATTTCAATTTGCCAGGCTCTTGCCATTCAAAGTATAGATTGAGTCTAAGCTCATGGTCTAATTATTTACTCTGTCATCCAGAAGATGGATTTTTTAATGTAGCATTGACATTTGACTTATCTGTAGTGATAATACGTGGTGATGCTGGGATGATAGCTTAAGGGGTATAGCATATATTCTAGACTTGCTGCTTAGCTGCATTACCAATCCTTTAGCACTTAGAATACAAAGAATCTGAAAATTCTTCTGGAAATCTGAAGATCTCATAAATATAGCCAGTGATTGATTCACTTACAAAGTTACTGTTCTCTGAAACTAAATTTTGAACTGTTTATTGAAGCTTTTGATGCCCAAGTGATGAATATTCAATACCAATGTATGGTTTCAGTTGGCATTCAAATTATCCTTCCTTTGATCAAATTGGTTCTGCTTGGCCTTGATTTAAAATTTGTTAAGGAAATTAGAATTTATCAGTTTAATTTCCAAAATTATCATACTACATATGTACAGAAGGTAGCGGTGGAATGGAATTGACATTTTACAGCTGTGTTCACAAAACTTTTTTCTCTCAGTGTGAACCCATTTTACACACAGAGTGGTCCCCAGTAGCTATATCTGTAATGTGCACACCCACCCATCCTATAAAGTCCTGACTGATCATCCTACCCAACACAAGGTGATGAGCTCTGTGCATGATAACCCACAGAAACAACCCTAGGACACAAAGAATGGTAGATACAGGTGGAAGGAGAAGAAAGCAGAGGGAGAGAGAAATTAATTTTTATTTTGTTTGTTATTCTTACAACCAACAATATTAACTAACTACTCCATTTATTCTTTTTAATGTTGTCGTTTTCTTTTTCTTTTGAGGGTCTCTCACTCTGTAGTTTAGACTAGCCTCAAAGAATGGTAAACCATCTGCCATCCACACTGCTTGTCCCACTTTTAAAGAATATCTATAACACTAAAGTTTGCTGTGACAACTCTCTGGAATTCAGAAAATCATCCCTATTCCACAACTAGGAAGTTCTCTCACTACTAACATTTTATATCGATCAGGAAAGAAACCCACCTGGGCTTTTGAGCTGGGGCCAAATGGGCACCTAACCTCATGCTTTTTTAACACCTTCCTCCCAGGATAGGGAAGTGGAACTGGGTCCAGAAGCGCCATCTAGGGACATGACCATGAGGCATATGGTTTATGTGAAATCAGTACATACACCAAGCCTGTCAGAAAACTGGAGCTAGCACCAAAGGGACAGAAAGAGGCAACGCCTCTTCTTGACTCTCGAAGAGCGATATAAACTAATTAGAAAACAATCACCTTTAAAATACATAAAATAATGTGTCCATGAATATAGCAATGTTCTCCAAGTACTGGAGAAGAGTATTGATGTTAATGTAAAGAAACAAATAGACGAAATTTGTAATACAAATAAACAAAAGCATCAGTGGTACTGACTGATGATATGCCAGGGACTTAGAAGATTTTCTTCTTCTGGTTACACTCTTTTATAACATGTGATTCAAACCTGGGCTTTATACACGCTAAGTATTTCCTTTATCCCTGAGCCAAACCTCTAAGTCAGATTACAATTTAATTTTGAAATTTAACGTTCTAGTCTTGTAGGAGCTCTATAGTTGCTTGGTCAGTTTTCTGCTTTATACTCAGACTATAAACTCTTTAAGAAATTATATTTCACACTCCCGCCTTCCTACATGAGCTAACTTGGTAAGCAACGGATTAGAAGTAACAACAAAGAAAGTCCCATCTCCCATCTTTATTTTACTTCTAGTACTTCTGGGAAAATATGTCCAGAAAGACAAGGGACTAATGGCTAGACTCCTGGAAGACCGGCAGAAGTTCCTTGGTTATAGCTATTGTGTTCATGAGAGGAGCATGTACAAACGAGGGGTAGCAGTATGAATGCCACTGGTATTTCTGCCTCATTCACACATCTTCATTTCATAGTGGTTCACTGAATAAAATGGGTAAGCCAGGCAGAAATGCAACTGTAGCTCAGTTTTACAACAAAGTTTAATTTTCATTTGAATTCATAAGATTGCACCACATTTAGTCATCATTAATCATGAGCTCAGCTTGGCAGAGGGTGAAATGCAAAGCAAAGCTAATCAATTCCTTAGAGATGCTCTAAGCTCATGTTTGACCTGCTCTGTAAGATCTTTCATTCTAAACCAATTTGCCTCAAACCTTCACCTCTCTATCTGGAAGAAGGCAGGCTCAAGGGTCCTCAGAGTATAGACACCTGAAAGTACACACTGCAAGTGACTCAAAGGCAAATGGACCCGGGGAACCTCATCCCATCCCAACGGAGTTCCCAGCTCTGCCACTGTGGAGCCAGCACTACAGATGAGACCAGCGCTAGCCAGCCCCAAGTCACCATGTGCATCTTTCTGACCCACCAACACGCAGTTCTACTAAGGAAAAGAAGAAACAATTGTCTCCATTCCCCCACCCTTGAGCACACAGATCAAACCTGCCTCTATTCTTGTCTACATTTCAGAGGAAGTAATTGTTTCACTGAAAGCAAGCTATCAAAAATAAGTATTCATCCGGTGGCATATTTAAAATAGTGGGAGTAAAATCCATCTCTGTTCTAGTTATTCATTTCAATACACCTCAGTGTACTCACTGAAGCTCAACACTTACAATAAGTGTTACGCCAAAGGGTCTGATGAGACATGAATCTAAATTCAAATGGTATGTTAAGGCAATTAGGTTTGATATTTTAACTAGGGTTAAAATATAAAATCTCATAGTGTTTGGGCTAAGATGCATACATTTTTTAAAACATGGATATTCCTTAGAAAACGTCATTAAAACCTACAAATGTGATGCTGGTTGCTCACACCCAGCACCTGTGCCCCGACACTGCAAGTAAAGTCCTCATGATACAAGGTGGGTGGCCGAGAGAATCCAAAAGGCCATTAGGGTTGACCCCAATTATCTTTTATTGTAAATGGGCCACATGTCAAATTCCAATATAAATTGGAAACATTTGATCCATCTCCTGTCCTAGATTCATTTTAGGATTTCACTTTCCATTCTTTCAAACCCCTCATTTAGAACACATTGCCTTTGTGCTTCAAGAAAAAAAAAAAATACTTGCCTTTGTACATGGAAGAAGGCTGTATGTACTACTAAGTATAGGTCAAAAAGAGAATTTAACAGCCCGAGAACATTCTATGAAAAGACACCAGAAAATGACCACACACAAAGTTTAAGATTATCTTTTTACACCATATATTCTCTATACCAAGTTTCTTCATTGGACTATGCATTTCCTAGGGAAAAAATTCATTACCATGCTCACCCATGATGACTGCTTCAACAAATCTCCCTATTTTCCCAGGCAAATCGCTGCTATCTTCATGCAAACTAACACAAATAAATAGCCCACACATGACAAATAATATCCCAGTGAGCCTTTGAGGTATATTTGGAACAATGCTTCCCTAAGATAGACTACTAAACCACCTACAGGACCTTGATTTATTCAAAAATGGAAATAATATTAAACCAACACGATCCACAACCAAATAGATACTGCACACATGACTAGGGACAATATGATTTTCATAAAACAATTTGGCATTAAAACTAAACAGCATGGCAAAATAGCATGCTCACAGCCTTTCCCCTACCCTAAATTATCATAACCTCAGCAACCCCTTGTGCACTTCTAAGTTTTAGACATATATTAAAGTTCCCATGAAAGCAATGTTTTTTTTTTTTGTCCTCAAATTAAGGATGGAATGAGATTTTTGTTTTAGCATTTAATTTGAAAGGGTTTTGTCAATTTCACAAAATGCCTCTGTAATTAGAGAATTAGTTGGTATGCAGGTTATTAAATGTGTTTTCTCCTGTTTTTCTTTTCTATTTTTTCTTTTTTTTTGAGGGGTGGGCTTTTGGATAGACATTATTAGCCTTATTAATTGCCTTAAAACCATATGGCCACTTCTGTAGTCGTGCAAATATTACCAAGTCATTAATTCTAAAATTAGAGTTCTCATTTTCTCCTCTACAGATGAAACAGAGCAAGGAGGACAAAGACAAGAAAGCAATGACGAGCTTAGAGAGGCAACGACGAGCCTGCTGTAATGAAAAGAAGGCAGAGCCCTGCTCGGTTCCTGGTTGACCTCAGCTGCCTCTCCATTTTGAATCTCGTGTCATGATACTGAAGAAGTGATGAGAGGTAACTCTCAAGGTAAGGACCTCCAGTGCCCTTTGGTGCCCTCGAGTCACCCCTGCTCACATCCACGGGCTACTTCCTCACTGTTCCATGCCCAGCTCCCGGCACATAACCCCATCTCCTCTCCACTAAGAATCACTGGATGCTGAGAAAACAGATGAAAGTGCAGAAACATCTAATTTACCTTAAAAAGTATATGTGTGAGTGTCCACGTGTGAGCATGCAATGCAACCCTAATAGTCCTTCCACTGTAAAGCATTAATAGGAATGAAACAAGATCCTCATAGTATCAGTGGCCATTAATGATGTATTCGTTACCAAGATGCATAAGTGTGAGATTGATGATGTATCTCTATACAAACCTAATTAAAATATTAAGTAGCAGGCATGCATGATTAATTTCCTAAACAGCCTGGCCTTTTTTTTTTTTTATTAAAAATGCATTTTTGTGATGATATCTTATTAAGCTGATTTAGAGGCTTTGGCCATATGATTTTATCTGCACTGGTGCTTTAAGAGGAAAACCAATGAAAATGTTAATTTCATGAGAACAATGAAATAAATTAACCATCCTTGGGACTCAGAAAAAAGTAAAGAATTGCTAAGTTTAGCCAGTTATTCAGCCAGTCGACATGATTTAAATATGATCTGAAATACATAACACTATATATTAGTACAAATACAAAATACATGAAAATCAGCTTTCTAAAGCTTCAGGGAAAGTGAGAACTGTTTCCTGCAGATGTGTTATCCTGTGACTCACCATATCAGACCTCTCCACAGACCCTGAGTTGGCATTTGCAGTGACCTAGCCATGGCAGGGTTACTATGCACTTAAGGATTTCCAAGGAGCTTCTGTTACATTATTAACCACAAAAACAGGCTCCGTGCTAGGAAAACATTCCTTCAGTGGCCACACGAACCCTGAACCAGAAGCTCCTAGTCTGGATACCTACCCATGGTGCTGCAACTCCTTGAAAGATAACGTCTGGCTATTGCTCAAATGGCTCCGTGTTCAGCGTCACGGAGCTGACATGAAATGAGGGTCCCTAACAGACTCACACTCTGAAGACAATACTGCACAGTATAAATTAGTAAAATGAAGGAAACACAAGTCATTATTGGAATATCCAAAATTTAAAAACAATATTATATATTTCCCAGTACTCGGGAGGCAGAGGCAGGCAGATCTCTGTGAGTTCGAGGCCAGCCTGGTCTACAGAGCGAGTTCCAGGACAGGCTCCGAAGCTACAGAGAAACCCTGTCTCAAAAAAAAAAATAAGGAACAACTTATTTAAAATATGAAATATGCTATTCCATTATTTACAATAGATGTGATTCCTGTAGTGTAGAAAAGTAGGGGGAGATGGGACGAGGAAGCAAAATAAGGGAGAAGGAATAAAGAGACAGCGAGGGCAAAAAACAAAGAAGGAGGGAGGGAAAATGTGGAGGAAAGTCTCAAATAAATGCAAGAGGAGTACAGTTCTTAATGGTTTCTCTTTTCCCACAAAGAGTTGTGTTAAAGCCACGCATAACCATAAGCGGCGGGAAGAGCAGAGGCTGGGCGCCATTTAACCCAAGGTCCGGATGCTGTGGTTACAGGTGTGATTCACCACAGTCACCCCAGTGTCTTTATAAGCATGGCTTTAAGTGTTAATGGAGATCTAAAACACCTTTCTTCATTGCTATTTTGTGCTCTCCCTCCACTATGACCTGGCAGTCTACTTCAGTTCAAAACGCAAGTGCGCTTATTGAGCTCCCGCTGTGCAATGGTCTAAAGACCTCACGGGGGGTGAGAGAAGTAAGCAGGGTTCCTTATGAGCCATTTAGTACAGAAGAGAAATGGCAGATGGCTGATGTCAAGGCAAGCGCCGGACACAGGAAACAGAATTATGGAAGAAGGAGGAGGGCAGCTTGAAGCCAAGGTACGAAAGAATACATATTTTGAGAGAAGAAATAGGAAGTTTCATTCAGCAAAGGGGAATTACTATCAGGATGTGTGTGTGTGTGTGTGTGTGTGTGTGTGTGTGTGTGTGTGTGTGTGTGGAAAGTATGGATTTACATGTCTGTGTGTGTGTCTTGTATGTGCTCATGTTGTGTTTGGTGGGCTCTTGTCAGTGTTTATTCTTTTGTTGTTGTTGTTGATGATGATGTTCATTTTGGAGAATGTGAACTTGCTTCTTACATTCGAGTCTAATTGGGAGAATGGATTTGGATGGGCATCCCCGTGTAGAATGAAGTACCGTGAAACCAGGCTTGATGCTGGCAGGAAGAAAGCGTGAGTGCTGGTGGTAGAGTGGGCAGCCGAGGCAAAAGAAAGCACAGCTTGTGTGCCAGCAGCAGAACGGGGAGGAAAGGAAGCAAAACGAAGCTACGCATAGACAGCTGCTCGACTAACTTGGCAGTGGCTCTTCTCAGTCTCTGAGTCTTCTTAGTCTCTCTGCAGAGCTCTGGCTCTGTGATCAAAATGCCAGCTCTAGGTCCACAGCAACTGTCTTGAGTGAAGCTAAGGAGTCCTAAGAAGAGTGCTTAAGAATAACTTAAAAAAAAAATGATGATGGGATCTTGGGGATGATGGCAGGAGGTAAATACTGGGAAACAGCAACCAAATGCGACAATTGCCAAAAGTCCTTATGTGGTGCTACAAGAAAAGCCTAGACCAGTCAACTCCCAGCATCTGCCCAGATGTGCCTTGGCACATCCCCCTCACTGCATGCATTCAAGCCTAATGGGCTTTACTGAAGAAACTTACAGGCCCCTCATTTGTGGATCTCCCTCTGGCTAAAGCATTCTTGATCATCTTTGACCCGCTGAGAGCCGTGCAGTCACCACAGCAGCCTTCCTCCTAAGGGACCAGGGCCTAACCTCCAAGGCCAGCTCATGGGCTCTGCATCTATTCTCCTGGAAGCCCCAGATCTTCTTCCCCAGTCCTCAGTGTCTTCTTCAGGACAGCAATTATCTGCTGCCTGGCATTTTACAGTTGTGGCAAATCTCAGCAAGGTCTTATTATACTGTTGTGGGATGCTATTTTAACTGAGCAAAGATAAATTTGTTTATGCTGCACACTATTCCTTTAACTGTGTAGAGGTGTGTTGCATTTACTTATGCTGCGTTGGTTTAATGACGTAAGGGTGTGTGTTTAATTATGTAAAGATGTGTTGCATCTGTTTCACCTCCCTGCAGCTGGTTGGTCTAATAAAGAGCCGAATGGCCAGTGGCTAGGCAGGAGGAAGGGGGTGGGGCTGGCAGGCAGAGCGAATAGATGGGAGGAGAAACCTAGGCTCAAGTGGAGAGATGAGAGGAGGAGGAGAAAACAAGGGAGATGCCTAGCTCCAAAAGCCTGGCAGCCCACCAGCCAGTAGACACAAGAAGCAGAGAAAGTAAGATATATGGAAAGAAAAGAAGCCCTGAGGCAAAGGGTAGACAAAGATAAACAGGTCAATTTACGTTCAAAGAGCGAGCCAGAAAAGAGCTAAGCTCAGGCCAAGCATTCAAAACTAATAAGAAGTCTCCATGTCATTATTTGGGAGCTGGTTGGTGGCCCAAAAGAAAAATCTTGCTTCACCATACCTCCTTTATTTATGACTATTGTCGAAAACGTAATCAACAATCTCATTCTGAAAAGCCCCCTGAAAAGGTCTAGGACTGACCAAGCCAATAGCAATCTCTGACGAAGCATTCAGAAGGTAGAAGCAAGCTGTTGGTGTGTGTCCCTGTTACCCGCTCAAAACACCCAGGGGATTCTTACAAACAGGGAAGACCTGCCACAGTCAATATTTCTAATTTAAAACCTTTTTATAATCACGGAACGTGTATGTTCCTAGGTAGCATGATCTTGTGAAACCAAGCCGGGATATTGCAGAGGAAATACTAATAAAGATGAGGGGTAACTCAGACATGCAACTCTGCTACAGTAGGAAGCATTGCCACCATTCTTTTCTAGCCTGTTGTCGTAGACTCGTTGGCAATAAATTATTTATTATTATTATTATTATTATTATTATTATTATTATTATTATTATTATCTGGCTGAAAGTGCTGAAGCTACAGGGCAGTGCATGCTATCTAGTGCCTTGTGTAGGAGAGATAACAGAAAGTGAGCAAAAGAATTGGACAAGTGTAATCTTCCCAACAAAAGTACTTGAAGGACGGGCCACAACGGTGGGCAAAGCAGGAGTGGAGAGACAGATGGGGGCTTTAGCTAGGAAGCAGCAATGTTTGGTTGTTTAAGAAAAAGACAGAGCAGTTGTAATTGTGCCCAAACAGAAACTGAGTTGAATTTGAGTGTCAGTTAAGAATTTCTTCCATCAGTGTGTACAGAGGCTTCAGGTTTTTTAAATACCAAAATGAAAATTTATACACAAGGCTTTGACAGTATATAATGTTGTATAGTCATAAAAACATAGTTTAAAAAGCATAGAGTCTGCCCTCAACCCCCAGAGAACAGCTAATGAGAAGACAGGTTTCCAAAACTCACTTGGCTGACCTTTCACCACCCAAATTTTACTTCAGCATTAGAGGGTTGAGTACGGTTTGTTTTGTGAAAGAGTGCCATTGAGTCAGTTTCTAGCAGGAACTTAAAACCTATTAGGCTTGGGTGATGCCTGGATGAAAGGTGCTATATACTAAAATCCTTGAGTTTCACCATATGCTCCAGTCACTCACAGAGGTGAGAAACAGCTGGCTCACTTTTGGGAAACAAAAATCCCAAGTCTCTTGAATCAGTAGCTTTTAAGAAGCACATTTTCTACCTGAAGAATTTATTTGAGAGTTTTGTTTGCACTGTCCATCTATTTTCTATTCACTTACCTGCATAAACAAATTTTCTTTTCTAATGGCATTTGAATTACTTTGGAGGAAAACAGAGAATACATCTTTGTCACTTACTGGAAGCATATCCATATAGGCTGGTAGCATACTACTTTATCAATATCTAGAAGTATTATGAAGAAACAGTTTAAAAATTCCAGAATGCTCCAAAGTTTCATTCATTCACAACATGATTGATTGCGTGTACTCTGCAGAAATGGATTCATATTTCAGAATACATGTTACTTTATATCCCTCAAAGACAAAATACATTTGCACTCAATATGCATTTACAGGATAATATGACACAGGTGTGGCAATGTTAGAACGAAGACGGCCAGCTATAAAGAAGAAAAATCAAGGCTTTCTTAGGAAGAAACTCAGATTTCAGCATGGAGTTCTGAATTTGGAAGCAGGAAAATAGCCAAGTGTGAAAGATGTTTTTCATATTAGAGGGAAGCTTAGGCAACCAAATGTCTCATGGCAAACATCTTAGCAAGACATGTTATAAGACAGAATTACAATTGTGATATCTGAGATGCTGAGTTAAGCCATGGGAGCCTTAAAGACAGGTTGAGTAGGAGGTTGCTACCCACTACAGAGGGAACATGCAGACTACATGCTGAGGAGACAACATCACCCCCCTTAGAATCCCTGTGACTGCCATATTGAAAGGAGAGCTGCTGTTGCTAGAAAAGAATTCAAGATTGATATAAAATTTTAGATGTGCCAGTACTTATAATCCATCCAAGTCCTCTCTATATAATCATATTTATGTACATTCTGATTAACAATATTACTTCACATTAATCTTTAAAACAGAACCCATTGGTTCTTAAGATCTTTTCACTCATCATACATGTTAGTAATATATAAGATGGAAAAATAAATCGTACCAGACGTTAAATCAAAGATACAAACTACAGAGGATCTTTGCTGTCAAGCTTAGAAACTGCACACACCACAGCACCTGTTTCTGCAAAGCGCTGTAGCTGGAAAATGCCAGAAAGAAGTGTGCGAGCTACAAACAAGCTCATACTTGTGAAAGACATGGAAAATCCACTTGTCAATGTACCTGGCCAACGGGCAGATGCCAGACAATGATTAAGAGGCCAACAATGGTGGTGGCATTTATAGAACATTCAAGTGGCTTTGAGTAGATCCTCTTATTCAATGAGATACTGTTATTAGTGTGAATTCTGTAATTAGTCTTTGTAACAAACATATCAGGTAGATACCCTAGAACTCATGTTCCCTGGAAGCTTTCAGCTCAGTGGTTAACCAGTTAAGACTATGGGCCCTGGGGTCAGGTTAAATTAGTAATAGTCACACTACTAGGTAGCTGGGTGAGTTTAGACAAGCTAATTAACCTTTCTGTTTTGTGATTCTTTTCAACAGAAGAGGAAGGTTAATGAGAAGCGATTGTTACTATATGTAACTGGTCTAGAGAGTGCTAGGGTATGTTGAATCTTCAAGCATGATTGCCATTATGATTATCTCTACTTTAACATGGGACAACTATGAGAGGTCCAGGGACTTAGCAAAGATCACACAACTTTGAATTCCTGCAGCTGAACTATGTAGCTAGAGCTTCTGGGCAGATGTCAACATGGGCATGACATCTTCATCAGTTCTTTGTAAAGAAAAGATTTGTCATTTAAAAGGCTGAATGTTATGTATGGGTATTGTAATTATTCTTAATTTTTTTATCTGTAAGCACAACTCTATATGTAACTCTGGTTCAAATTTTAGGATGAAGTCACTAATTTGATTTAGTAAGTCATAGAACTTCTAACCCAATTTTCACCAGAATCCTTTCTTTCATGGTCATATTTTTCTCCCCTCAGCCCATGCAATCTCTGTCCTGTTGTATATTTCTCTGAAGAACACAAGATATACACATCTCATGCCCCTTTTATGGTACAGGAGCCCCTTGGTTACACAGAGAGGTAATCTCTGAGGGGACCAAAGACAGTCACTTGTGTTAGCAGCCTTGGGGACAGGGAAAAACTCAGAGTAGACAGTACCACCTTCAATACTCTCCACTATGGTTCTTGCTGGATTTTGGGGTGTTTGGGGAAAGGTGACCCTTTCTGAACCTGCCTATCACCTCTAGGCTTCTCTGTATTTTCATACTTTAGTTGTGCAGTTTGGTTTGATACTGGGGTTCCTATCACCTTTGACGTCTCACATCTGACCCTGTGACTCAACTCTGTAGTAGACAGTAGTGCTTTAACTATGTTTGATATCTGATCCCTGTTGAAGCTCCCAGCGCATCTTCATCAGCTTCGAGCTCCTACCTCTATTGAGAGGTAGAAGGCTCATTGAAAATCCTTGAACTGTTTCATCTCCCCCTCCTCCTCTCCCTTCTCATCCATCTTTTTGCCCTCTGTAGCTGTTCTGTAACCTAATGCATACATATACAAATATACTCACTGTGTGACATATACTGTCAAAGCTGAGAGTTAATATTAGTATTTAGGATTGGAATAATAGAACCTATGTTTGTCTCTGCTCACTGTCAAAGGAATACCTAGCAAATTGCTGTCAACAAAGCTGTCATCTTATGAGTTCATTGTTATCCAATAAATTCTGACATTACAGAAGACAACAATTTGTCCACACATGTTTCTGGCATGGGGCACACATGACAATTTTCAGAATCTGTTTTCTGAACAAGAGGATTTACTGGACTCCACCGAGGCTGGTCACTTTGAACTGCATTCTTCCTTTTTTCCAAGAACACTTCCTTTGCCTCCCAGTGGATTTCCTCTGGATATGGGCTGCACATATTTCTGATGATATCACTTCCCAGAAGGACTGCTGGTGGTTCTCTACAAGCTGTCCATGATGGACTGGCCTCCCTTTATATTATGGGATGTCTTTCCTATTAGGCAGATCATTGGTCACAAACATGTCCCATTCATTACCATGCCTTGAGTTCCTTACACAGTAGCTGGTGAATAGAGGTACACATAATTATTATGTAATATAAAGAAAGGGGTAATCTGTAGGCTTTGAAGTTAGACTCCGTTTCATACCTCAGCTCTGCATTAGCAAAGGTCAATGAGCGCTTTGGTTTCTTTTTCTATGAGACGGGCATTTGGGGTTCAATGAGAACACAATCAATTCCAACAGGAATGCCTATTTCAAGGTCAGCAGACGTGAGTCACCGCTCCAGCTGCATAACTTGTGAAGTAAATATTTATCTAGAAGCCAGAAACCCATTCTATTTATTATCAATGAATGTTCATGGCATTTTTGGTCTTGGAGTTCTGGGGGGGAACATTCCAAGATGAAACAGACATAAATTTAAAATCCCCAGAGCGTGGGTGATATGAGGGGAGAACGGATAGTTTAAGAAGTCAGGGTAGGGCCTATGGGTCAAGCTTTGGATGCTTTTATAAAAGGAACCAAGGAGGCAAATGGGAATGGGAGAGATGAAAAGGGAAGGGAGGGAAAGGACAGGGGGGCAGTGTGTGTGTGGGGGTCCTTACAAAGTATACTTATGAAAAGGAAATTAATGGATAAATAATATAAAAATAATGACTACAAGGTTTTCCGTGAAGTGACAGTGTGAATGAAACCCCAGCAGACCACCAGGCACAATTGAACTTCAGCACATACAGAGATTAAAAAGCAATTGGAAGTGAGTGTATCTGCTCCAAGATAGGCATGGTGGTGCAGGCCAGTAATCCCAGAACGAGGAAGGTGGGAGAGCCCAAGGTAATTTGCATCTACTCTGCAAAGTTGGGATGAGCCTGAACTAGGAGACCTTGCTAAGGAAGAAACGGAGGGAGGGAAGAAGGGAGGGAGGGAGGGAGGGAGGGAGGGAGGGAGGGAGGGAGGGAGGGAGGGAAAGAGGGAGGGAGGGAGATTAGAATCAGGGAGACCAATAAAATCACCTAAACCTTCCTTAGACTAGACTTTCTGCTACAACACAGAGATGGTATAATTTAAGAGACAGTTGGTAGTAAGTTGGACAGTATTTTGGACTAATGAGAAGGGAAAAAGAAAAGTTGAAGAACACTCGAAGGGGCCCAGTGTGCCTGGCTTTGGGATGAAGTACTCAAACAAGAAGCACGTGATGAGACCTAAGTTTCCATGGAGAAGATGAGTGGCACAGACTCTGTTGAGTACAGAACCTTATCTGGGTCTTTTGCAATAGTCTTTAGCAATGAGAAAGCAAAACTAGGTCTGGAAGTCCAGAATTAAGACTCATTGGCACAGAGGCAATATAATTATTAACTAGGGGGTGGGGTGGGGTGGGGTGGGGGTACAAGCAGAACAGAAGGAACGTTGCGGAGAAAACTCAGGGAAAGCAGATATACAGTGGAGAAGTTTCAGACAGAAGACTGCAGCCCAGTCTGGAGAAGCCAATTAATGATGACCCTGCTTAGGAGACACCAAGGTGGCAGAGCAGCTGTCTGTGCGCTGAAGAGCAGCTCAGGGAGGAGTGGGAACTCGGATTTAAAAATAAAACAAGAGGGTGGGCTCACAGCACTCTCAGGCGGCTGGGAGAGATGGCCAGGGCGCCTGGAGCAGTTCTGCCTTGCATCTCTGTGCTGAGAGAACAACTTCAGCCTAACCCTCTCGGGGAAAATCACGCTCCTCAAAGGTCCTGGTGGACCGTGAGTAATCTGGTCAGTCCCTCGCGGGGTGTCACAGAGTAGGTGAGGAATAGCTGTAGCTGAGATTTCAGGAACTGGGCGCCTGCTCTGCTCTTTTCCATCTCACCATCTCTGTGTGACGAAAGGCCCACGCAGTATGTGCTCGAAGGGTCAAAGTCAAATGAAACAGTTTCAATAGTAAAAGTCCATCCAAGCCAGGAGAGCGCAAAAGCCCAGAATGAAGTCAGGTATGAACAGAATACAGTTCCTAGCTTCAT
Source organism: Cricetiscus sungorus (assembly GCA_030556225.1). Taxonomy (NCBI): domain Eukaryota; kingdom Metazoa; phylum Chordata; class Mammalia; order Rodentia; family Cricetidae; genus Cricetiscus; species Cricetiscus sungorus. Next base: position 7,531,620 of record JANBXA010000114.1, read on the forward strand.
TCGTGCGGCTGCCGGTGCTTTGGCTACAGATGGCCCAGACAGGAAAAGCCAGTCTTAGGAGAAAAGTCAAGCACAGCCACCAAATCCTCTTGTCAAAGCTGGCCTGCTTTTTCTGGGCATGGGAGATGTTCGGCGCTAACCACAAAGTGATAATCTGTGGATTCATCAACATTGGCAATGTCTAGAAGAGCACCCATTTGCCTTCTACAAAGATGTACTGTTTCCCAGAAGGTCCTGTGCTACCGTATGCTTAAACATGTACATTTAGGGTTTGTTAATACACTGGGACCTCAGGCATTAAGATCCTATTTTGCCTCCTGAAGGAGAACATGCGTTGTCTACCTGATGGACCCCTATTCCCTATCCTGTTTCTTGTATATGCAGGCTGAATTGATTGAGATGGGCTAGTTGCAATTGTTTCTGTAACAATTTGCCTCTATTTGTTTTACGGCTTGCCAACACATGCTCTTGCAGGAAGAAGGAAGTACTCTTGGGGAACTTCCCTCACTCATCCAACCTGAATTTAGCAATGTCTTCCTTGGAATGGCCAGAGCACTTAGCCATGCATCTCTCAAGATATTTTTCATCTAATATTTTGTATAGATATTTTTTTAACTTAGAGTATATCTCTCTGCATAAACCTCTAAGAGCCGAATGCAGAGATGAGGAGGTGCCCTGAGCCACATTTTCTTAATGCAATTGGCCCTGTTACAGTCAATCTCATATGATGAAACAGCCGGCTGAGTGTGTCACAGGTATGGTTTGCATGTGTCCAGACATGCCCTGCCCTCTGAAACCATATTGTACATGAAATGAGATCTCAGGCATATCCATGGGGGTTACATAGTTTCTGAGAATAACACCTGAAAAAATCTTCTCACCATTTTAGCTGAGAATTAAATAGAAACCCTAAAATTTAGTAAGGTCACAAATGCCTCCTTGTGCGGTCCAAATATGCACAGGAATGGAAACCCACCTAACCCCGATTCACCTGACACTGAGACATCTGATCGCTTGCTGCATCACTAAAAGAGACCTCACTATCATTAGTCACAAATTACACTGACATTTCACAGGCAGAACCAGAGACTGCGACACACATTCAATCTGGTAGAGGCAATCGATGACAATGATGCATTGTTTGGGGGGTGGGGGTCCTGAAATGGCTCACAGGGATGTTGAAGAGACCAGATTGGGTATTTTCAATGGCTATAACCAGATAAATGAAAAAAAAAAAAGTCACCTTTGAAATGGGAAGGTGTTCCCTATCACATCTGTAACTCAGTTTGGACAGCTGAGCCCCAACCATGACTACAGAGGATTATAGCAAAGGCTGCTGGCAAGATTGAATAATAATACCAAGATTATACCAAAGGCTGCTGGCAAGATTTAAGAAAGTGAATAATAATACCAAGATGTAGCCAGTGCCTGCTCCTGGCCAGACACAGTGCCTAATACCTTATATACATCCCTGCTAATCCTTGCTATATCCCTACAATGCGAGCATTTTCACCTCCCCTCTACACGGAGGGTACAGAGCAGTTTACTCAAAAGTCATAACATTTGCAAATGGACCAGAGCAGCTGTTTGGGGATTTGTGTGAGTATTGGTTCAGAGTCCCCTCCTCCTATAATAAATCAATGTCAGTCTAAACTCTACTTCACTATGGGTCTTCTGTATAGGCCAACTTGTGTTCACTACCTAAACTGGAAACACTGAGAGAAGAATAACGTGCTTGGAGTTTTGATCCCTGCATCACACCTCCCCTTCTTCGCACACTTCTTGTGGTTTTGAAAGGTGCATTTCCACTGTAAATAAGTTAGCATGATAGCTAACAGAATACAAATGGCCACTCAGAAATTGTTTGGGGAAACTGCCCTGCCTTTTCTATACTTAGTTTCTGGAGACTCGGGGAAGGTTAGTTAATTCTCAGAAAGTAGAGAGCTTTACTTGAGTCGTCTTAACTTCCAGAAGATGTAAAAGCAGTGCAAGGAGACACACACACAGAGATAAGAGAAATGTCAGGCTGGGTAGCCACATGAAGAATTCCACAGTTGTGTGGAATGTAAAAGAGATGGGGGATCAATTAAAAAAAAAAAAACACAGACTTCAGTCCTGGGTTGGTTGGTTATATTAAATATGAAAATTTTAGGGCACTTGTAAAATGAAATCATATCCTTTGGTCACCCACCAAAGCTGGTGTTATTCACCCCCTGTAATGAGTCACACATACACTAGAGCATCTACATGCGAAGCAAGGACCACTGTGATTCCTAGCCAACACAGTCTCCAGGTTGGTGAAGGCCGGAGGATGAAAACCTCATTGTATTCATTCTTTTCTTCCTACTCAGTATCAACAGCAGCTCTGTTAAACAAATGTGGGGCTTCAAAAGTAAGTGTTGAGTTGTTTGGGACAATTACTGGTCACTTCAAATATCTGAGACATCCCTCAGAGTATCAATGGGGGGAGGCATAGATTTCATGAACATAAGCTATTGCTTCCCAAATGCAATGGTTACTCTTTCTTGTGGCCTTGCCTTGATTTAGATTTGCCTTGGAAACACTCTTCTGGGTATTCCTATAAGGAAAATCCCAGAAAGGTTGAATTGAGAAAGCTGCTCAGGGTCAGCTCTACTCACTTGGGACACAGAAGCAGGAGTGAGTACCTTCACACCCCTAAGGCAGTTTGGTTGGAGGACTGAGAGTCTCACCTCTGTTATCTGTTAAGAATGGACTTTCAAGTCTCGTCCCAGATCTATAGAACCAGACGGTCTATTGAAGAGAACACACAAATCTCTAGTTTTCACACTAGAGCTTGGGGATCACCGATCTCTACTGATTGAACACGAGGCTATAGAAGCTTCTCTAGCACTGAGAGGTGTTGATGAAGGGTCTTTTTATCCTTGCTTGTGTTACTTTAGACTGAGAAACCTGACCCGAGAGGAAATAAGATGCTACAGTGATGATGATAAAGGCAGTGGTTCTCAACCCATGGGTCACAACCCTTTGGGATTGCATATCACATATCTTGTGTGTCAGGTATTTGCTTTAGGATTCACAAAGGTTATAAATAGCAATGAAATAGTTTTATGGTTGGGGATCACCACAACATGAGGAACTGTTGCAGCAATGGGAAGATTGAGGACCATTCATGCAAGGGAAATGAGGAGTAAGGAGTGTTTCCTCCCAGCATTTATATACTCAAGAGATGGCCAGGTGTGGTGATGCATCTCTTTAATCCCAGCACTCAGAGACAAGTGGGTGTCTGAGAGTTCAAGGCCATCCTCCTCTACACAGTGCATTTCAGGATAGCCAGGGCTATACCGAGAGACCTTGCTTCAAAGCAGTTATAATAATAAAAACTCAAAACACTGAATAAATAGAGAGATGAGCATGGGCTTTATTATTATTATTATTAGCACACATGCAAATATAAAATACCCATCTAGTCATTCTCCAGAACGTTTAAGTCTTATACTGATTATTTGTTGTTGTTTTAAATAAAATCACTCTATTCCAGCCAAGTCACAAATCAAAACAGTACACAGCTAGTTTGAAGAAGCTCCTCCAACATTTGCCCCTAGTCCAAACCTGAATGCATCACAGTGAGCCTGTACTTAGTTAAATGGCCATTCCGGTTTCATATTTCTCTATCAATTACTGAGTCTCTTTGTGGTTTCTGCTACTCCAACACCCAAAAAGTTGAATTCATTTATCCACCATGAAAACAAACAAACAAACTATAAAGGACTTGAAATTAGAAAAAAAAACTTTGTAACCACTTTCATTTGTCTATGTCCTTCATTCTCACCTTTGTCCTCCTTTCTAAATGATATACTATATCCACACTTATGCCTGTTTACAGATATATGTGATATATTACTTTGGCAGCATGACAAATGACTGTTTTTCTCCTAGTGCCCCCCTCCAGTTAAATCTCTGGAAAGACCCAGTTAAAATCAGGACACAGAATCAAGTATTCCCAGGGCTGAAGAGATGGCTCGGTCATTAAGAGCATTTGCCCTTGCAGAGGACCTGTGCTCGGTTCCCAGCACCCACATGAGTAGTTTACAACTCCAGTCCCAGAGGATCCAGTGCCCTCTTCTGAACTCCCCAGACACTAGGCATGCATACGGTGCACATACATGTAGGCCAAACAGTCACACACATGAAATGACTAAAAGTTTTTAAGAATGAATTGGTTCCACTCTTCTCTACAGGAATGTTATTAGGATTAGCAAATAAGAAATCTACTCTTCTTTTAAGAAGAAATTTCAGCAGTTGCTGGAAGTGAGCCTGAAGATATGTTCTGTGCACTAGTGCTTGCTAGAATTTGGGGACTGAAATAGGAATCTCTGGAGTGGAACTCTTTGTGGCAGACACCTAGCGCATTTGATATCTGTTCTAAAATAGTTAAAACATTATTCCAGATAGGAGAGGGAAGAGCTGTCAATACTTCCTCAGTGGTCATTGCAATCTCCCCATTCCCCTTTCAGTGCAGCCCCCCTCCCGCCCCCACTTTTCAGGATGGTTCCAATGTGTTCACCTACCAAAATGTAATAAGCAAACGTATTTTCCAGCATCGTTTTACATCATGGGGCAATTACATGAGATGGTTCAGAAGGTGACAGAGGAGCAGACAAGACTAGACAGAACTTCAAATTTATCATGCTAAAGAAATGCAGCATCTGCTTTTAGGTTTTCTAGTGCAGTACTAGCATAAGTAATATACTCAGCAGAATGGTTTTATGAAGAAAATAATACAATAGCACTAGTGAGTCGTCATGGAGAAGAACAATTAACACTGCTGAAGCCCAGTATTATTGTCAAGTACTATGTTAGGGGCCTGAGTGTAAACACTTCAGTAACCGTGCAACCTAGACATGATTCTTTTCCTTCATTTTTTTCAGGCAGGATAACTGAAGTTCAAAAGAAGATGTAACTGGTCCCAGGTCATGGAAGAATCGGGATGAGATTCTTTTGTTGTTGTTGTTGTTTTTTAAAGCTGTACCACCAATGAAAGCAGGTCTAAGTGTATGCCACCTCCACCCAGAATCCTCCGCTGCTGTGTTCTTGCTCAGCCTGCATTGCTGTAACATCACACTTGAAAATCAAGAAAGAAGGGGAGCCATGATATTGACAAAGGGTGGGCAGGAGGAGCCAAGGTGTGAAGTCAGCTTCAGCATTTTGTGTCAACTTTAATGATTTAAAGGGGTGAGAAATACCCGTTGTGTCAACTTTAATGATTTAAAGGGGTGAGAAATACCCAGGATGACTCTTGCCACCCCTAGGCTGCTTCCTCTTGGCACAGGAACCACCTGCCACCACGGTCTTGTACAAGACAGAAAGATTTCTTTCTAGTAGCTTCTTCAGCCCTTGAGCACACAGGAATAGCTGGGCCACCTTTTAAATACTCATTTCCTCATATGGATACTGAAGGGTGTTGGGGGATGTGTAGGAATGTGGCTGAGCTCAGATTCAGCCCAAGGCTGCGAGGCTCTCTGCCAAGTTTTCACCTCCGTCAAATCATTCAGCAGGGTTAAGCACTCTGCCTCTACCCCCAAGGGGAATACTAACATAATTTAACTACAGTTAAGAATTCCAGTAGGCATTTACTAAATGTGGCGTAATACCTTTCACTGCACAGACAAAAGGAAGGCATCTTGCTGATAGACGCCTCACACCTAACAAGCATGTCTCAGAGCCCAATTCATGCATCAAAGCTGGACCACTTAAATAAAGTCCAAATGTATTAGGTATGAAAGGTGTGATTATGGGGAAACTCACAAATTCTTAGACATAAGGCCTCTAAAAGTCTTACATGGCTGAGTTACATCAGCCAGATTAAATAAATAATTTTCATTTGTGAAATCATTATAGCATTCTGCTCCCAACTTCCTTTTGACCTCATCATTTATATCATTCAACAACATGAAATATGTGGAGGGCAGAGCTGCTAATGGAAAGAGAAGGGGGAGATTGCTGAGGCAAAAGGATAAGGGAGAGGTTGTCCAGGACTGCAGAGCTGTGTGGAAGAGGAGAGGGGTCTGGAAGAAAGCATGTGTTTAGCTGGAGCTCTGGGACTTCAGGCAGTGTGATTATAGTGGGCAGTCAGCCTGTGATCTCTTGCCAAAGTCAGATGACTTAGCAATGGTAAGAATAAAGGCGTGACTTACCTTATAACTGATGTGACAGCAGAATTACTATACAGTACTTTCTTGAAGGCAATGGCATATTAAAGACATCAGCCCAGATCTATAATGGAAAGGTTTATACTGAGAAGCTGGGGCAGAGAAGTGGGGCAAAGAACGCAAACGAGACGCAAAACGAAGAACAAAAACTCAAGTTAGTCTCAAATGCGTCCACTTAGAAAAGCATGCGCAAACGTTCTGGTTTAAGGGACAAACTTAGGAGCTGCTGCTTCAGCTAGGATGGCTTAGTAAGTCGTGACTTCAAAGTGAACCTTACAGTCACTGAAAGGGGGCCGATGCAGATGCCGTGGGTTTTCTACAGCCGGGTTGGGGGAGGGGAACAGGTGGTGGCCATCAACCTGACTGCCTCTTTGGGAGGATGGCGTAAACCGTGCTGCATGCTAAAGAGTAAACCATATGAGAAGACTTAAGGAGGTGTTTAATGCCCTGGGTTGTTAGATGGGGTACTTTAACGGTAACATAAATGACCACAGTGATGGAAAATTCTTCAAAACTAGCCGTGGATGAACAAAACCGAAGAGCTCACTGTGAGCTTTCTCAAATTCACAGAACCTTGCTCTCCAATTGGATGAAGGGAGGGTAGAGGACAAGTAGAGATGGGGGATATTGTGGGGGAGGGGAGATTTACGTGGTTGAATTCACTCTATGTTTTGTTCTGAGATAGCAAAACGTTAGTACAGATAGGAGAATAAAGGGCCGCCAATACTTCCACAATGACCAGTCCATTTTCTCCTGTTCCCTTCCAGCAGAGCCCCATTTTTTTTTCAGGGTGGTTTCAATGTGTTGTTTCAAAAAATATAAGCAAAAAATTTTCTTTTTTGCATGAGGGATCGACCACATGAAATAGTTCAGGGGGTGACATATGAGCAGAATGGACCGGACAGAATTTCAAAAACTCCTTTTGAAGTCTGCAGCTACCACATGGATGCTTTGCCCCTTCATTTAGACACACATTAGGCTCCAGATATCATCTTTGGAGACTGAAATCAAGAGATACACACTAAGGATGGAGAAGAGGAAGCCCAAGTTCTCTGTTTCTTATGAAGTTACTATGGTAACCCTGGACTACCTTCTTTCACCCTGCCTTTTTAGAAGACAAGGATGATCTCTATTTAAGTAAGTCAGACTTTGGGAAATGGTAGAAATTAGGGTGTGGGATTTCCATTAGCCACAGCTGTGTAATTCCACACTTGTCTGCATACAAGGCACATATGTGACATTTCCTATACCCTGGCTGTATATTAATTCTTATGGTTTAATGTCTCAAATATTCATAATGTAAAATTTCCAGGCAGGATCATGTTAGAGTTTCTGGAAGTATCTGGTCATGTTCTGCTGGAGGTAACTGTGTATCTAAAGGAAAGAACAAGAATATTAATTTTAAAGAGGCCTATGTAGGCTTGTTCTCCACCAAGGCCAATTAGAAGTGTGGTACAATGCTGAGGCTTACAAGAAGCTCACCACCACTCTGGATTTTTCCTCATCTTTATGATTACAGCTGAAAAAATATTTTACTCAGTGTTTCAGGAAAATCAGCTATTTAAGGATCTAAATCTTTCTAGCAATCACACTCAGAAAAATTAAAATGGTATTTAAAATAGTTGTGGTTAAACACAACTGAGAACCTTAGGTGTTCTTTAATGAAAATTTATTTACAGAAAAAAGGAACAAAATAATTACAGAGATTTAAGAAATGTTTTAAAAACAGTTTCTACTAAGGCATTGTATAAAACAAAACAGAAAGTAAAGAGGAAAAGAGACTTTACAATAAGCTGGTTCAACGGCTTCATTTTTATTTTACATGTTTGCATTATAAGATTGTGGATGTGTGGAAATTAGAAAGAAAATTGGAAGCAACTTCAAATCCTTCTTCTGAATGACTCTGTGGGTTTGTGAGTTCAAAATCTGAATCAGATACTGCTTTTGTCTAACTGAGTTTTCTCTGTGCAGTTACTGCAGGCAATGCTAAGGGCCAGGTTTATGGAGACCTTACTTTAAGAAAAATTCAAAAGAGGAGAAAAAAAGTTCAGCAGCATCCGAAGATGTGTCCCCACTGTCTTACTCCTTCTCTTCCCACATCAGCTGCTTAAATAAAGTCCTTTGTCGATGCTGACACCAAACATCAATCCAGCTCTACAAGGCTGAAGCTGGCAAGATGTGGAGAAAAACAAAGTTTCTAAGAAATCTAGCAACTAATTGAACCCACCACACACACACACACACACACACACACACACACACACGCACGCACACACGCACACACGCACACACGCACACACACACACACGCACACACGCACACACGCACGCGCACGCACACACACACATCCTTTCTTATAGAGCACAGACTTAAAAAGGGGAGAGAGCTTTAGACTTAAATAGGCATCTCTCCAAAGACATGAAAGCGGTGATCAGCCATCATTCCCAACATCACTAATCATTGGGGAAATACAAATTAAAACCAATGTGAGAGAGATAAGACCTCACAACTGTCAGGACAGTTAACTCTCCCCACAAATGGCCAGGGTTAGGGTGAATGTGAAAGCAAAAGAGATCCCATGTACAGTGCAGGTGGAAACAGTATGGATTCCTCTAAAAGTTAAAAATGCATCAAGTAGGTCATCAAACAATTCCACTAATAGATATATATTCAAAATAATTGAAATGAGATGATATGTATTCAGGGCCAGCCTGTAGACCCACAACTGATCAAAATAGAAAGAACCAGTGACCTCGGGATGCCTAGTTTCAGTTGAGAGATATCTTCCCAACACGACTGCTACACCTAAGGCTTAGGGACCATGGTGGAAGATGGAGTAGAAATATGTAAGAGCCAGAGAGGCAGGGAGTCCCTGGAGACTCTAGCTACGCAATGGAAACTACACCTATGAAGTCTCACGGAAAGGCTTGAGCTGCTTCCTCCAATATCTCCCTGCCAGAATCACAACACAGCTCCCTGAATAAGACCTGAGCAAGGACAGGGTAGATAAGGGAGCCCCACCCTAGAGGAGGAGTTACAAACAAGTTACAACCAGTGAGAAAAAGAATGTGTCTTCTTTAGGAATGAGCCACCGGATTGGCTATCTTACACCAAACGGTGTAAGATCCTAGCAAGCAACACCAAACAAATTCAGCAGTGTATATACATGCTCGCACAGCCCCATGCGTGTGTGTGTGTGTGTGTGTGTGTGTGTGTGTGTGTGTGTGTGTGTGTGATAAACTCTCCATCTTTCCCTACAGCCAGATGGCAACCTAATCTTCAGAGAAGTAAAGACAATGGAAGTAAGTTATGAAAGGGAATAGAAAGCTAATTGGTTTTTATTTTTTCTTTTTCTTGTTACTGTTTTTTGTTTTGTTTTGTTTTGGCTTTTCAAGACAGGGTTTCTCTGTGTAGCTCTGACTATCCTGGAATTTGCTCTGTAGACCACGCTAGCCTTAAACTCAGAGATCGTCTGTCTCTGCCTCCCCAGTGTTGGGGTTAAAGGTGTGCACCACAACCGCCTGACTTGATTTTCTAGTTCTAATTCTGTCATGGAATTTTTCACTGCTGGAATTTTTCACTTTTTCTGGCAGTGGATAAGTACATGAAAATGCATTCAATGGTAAAAATGGAAAGCTCAATGCGAAGCGTCATCGTTTCAGAATGAAGTGTGTATCATTGTTTTGTGTGTACCTGTGGTATATGTGCATTCATGTTTTCATGTGTGCACATATGGGCATGCTGTGAAAACTATAAGTTGAAGTGGGAAAGCTTTCTCAGTATTTTTACACTTTTTTGGAAATTGAAAATAGTTTTGTTTTTCAGATATCTCATTCTGATTAGTTTCCCCTCTTCCAAATCCTCCAAGTTCCTCCCCACCCCCTTTCTATTCAGATCCATACAATTTCTGTCTTTTGTTAGAAAACAAACAGGCCAGGCATCCAAAGAATTATTTTAAAAGATAAAATAAAACAAAAATAGGATTTTCCGCCTTAGAAGGAGTCTTGCTATGTTGCCCAGGCTGGAGTAGCTATTCACAGACATCATCCTACTCCTGAGTAACAGGAGAGTTTTGACCTACTCCATTTTGACCTGGGCCAGTTTACCCCTCCTTAGGCAAACTGGCTACTCCCCTGTTCCTGGAGACTGCCAGTCATATTCACACCAAACTTAGCATGGACATCTATCTGCATAGTGCACGATAGCCTAGAATGCCTGGACTTGAGCCATCCTCCTGCCTCAGCCTCCGGAGTTGCTGGTACTGCAGGTGTGTACAACTGTGCCTAGGTCCAAATTGCTTTTTGAGACAGTCTCTCAATGAGCTAGAAGCTCAGCATTTCAACTAGGCTGAATAACTTGCAAGCTTCAGGGTCTGTCTTCCGGTATTGGGTTCCAGATGTACGCACACCAAGCCTTGTAACATGCTTGCCAAGGATCCAAACTTGGGTCTTCATTTATGAATTCAGCAAGCATTCTATTGGCTGAGCCATCCCTCCAGCCAATTACCTCTTCAATTTCTCCAGTGTCTGTCCTTGATGGCATTTACACTGGAAAAAAAGAATTAAAAACTGGAAAAGCATCTAGACTTCCCTAACACACCAAGTTGGTCGGATGGAGGTTTACTTTGAGAACAAGTGTGACATGAATTCGCATATGACCACCCTGGGATGGAATTCTACTCTTACAATGAACAGTTTTGGAGGAAACTCTCACTGTCCTGTGGCCTCAAAAGAGCAGCCTTACATGCCATTGCGGAATGGCTTACAAAAAGCTGGAAGAGAAAACCAATGGAATGACAGTGGGTATGTAGCATCTGTATTCCAAGCTTGCTTTTGCTTCGGCTGATTCTGATTAACCACTTTGTTTTCTAAACATGTTTTCATATAGTTGTTGAGGCTGTAAGATAGCAATTGTTCATGTCAAAGATGATCTGTGTTCTGTGTATCATCTACATACCTAGGTCTGTCTATCTAGTTATTTTTTAAACATATTTTTATAATGACTATGAAGTTATAACTGCCATTGTACAGATGACACTGAGGCACCGTCCAGCCCCACCCCACCCCCCCCAAAAAGGACATGCCATCTAGCTTCAGCAGTCTTTTTTTTTCTTATTTTACATATAGATCCCAGTTCCCTCTCCCTCCCATCCTCTCATTCCCCCTCACAACCCCCCTCTCATCCCACCCCCCACACACACATACTTCACAAAGAGGGTAATGCCTTCCAGGAGGGATCATCAAAATCTGTCAAGTCTTTTGGAGTAGGGTCTAGGCCCTCCCTCCTGTGTCTAGGCTAAGTGAGTATCTCTCCATGGGGAATGTGTTCCCAAAGTCCTTTTGTGCACCAGAAACACATCCTGGATCCACTGTCAGAGGTCCCTTAGATTGCCCAGGCCTTCTAACAGAGACCTATGTTCAGGGGTTGTGGGTCGATCCAATGCTGGTTTCTTAGATGTCAGACTGGGATCCATGAGTTCCCATTTGTTCAGGTCAGCTGTCTCTGTGGGTTTCTGTAGCCTGGTCTTTACCCCTTTGCTCACTACTCCTCCCTTTCTGGAACTGGATTCCAGGAGTTTGCCTCAGTGTTTAGCTGTGGGTGTCTGCTTCTGCTTCCATCAGCCTCTCCACTGTTGCTCAGATTGTTAATTGGGGTCATCCTTGTAGGTCTTTGGACATTTCTCTAGAGTCAGTTTTCTCTTCAAACCTATAATGTCTCTCTCTATTATGGTAGCTCTTTTCTTACCCTGGTCTATTCATCCCCTGACTCAATCTTCTTGGACCCTCATGTTCTCCTCTCTCCTCCACTTCTCCCCTTCTCTTTCTCCTAATTCCCTCTTCACTCACTGCCCCCACATTCCCAATATGCTCAGGAGATCTTTTCCCTTTCCCCTTCTGTGAGGGACCTTGTATGACTCCCTTAGTGTCCTCCTTGTATCCTAGCTTCTCTGGTGGTGTGAACTGTAGGCTGGCGATCCTTTGGTCTATGTCTAAAATCTATATACGAGTGAGTATATGCCAAGCTTGAGCGGTCCTAAAAGGCCCTGCCTATAGCAAATGGAATTTCTAGGAATGAGGGAGGCAGGCCAGTAAGGTAAGATGCTGTGACCAGAGTGATCTCATATGACCTCAGAAAAGCTTCCAAGGAGGTCAATGTGGATGAAAATCAGTGCAGACCCTGGAGTGGAGTGTCGCAGCCCGCACAGTCGTCTCGCCAGCAAGAACACACACGGACAACAGGATACTTCTGCAGCAAGCTTTATTGCATCCAAGCGATGAAAGGAGGAAGACCCCAAGCCCCAGAGTGGTGCTGTATTTATAAGCCCTAGCCACACCAGGATGGTACGAGGTGGCATATTGCCCTCTGGTTGGCTGCTCACTCATCACCCTATGTGACGCCCTGGGCTGGGCAGAGACTTGGCGTGTTCTCACAATTGGCACATGCGCTCCAGAACTTGTTTACTGACTGCGGGGCCGGATGTCAGCGCCATCTTGTAATGGCAACTGCAGTATCACAGCTCCCTACAGTGGAGGGTAGGTCAAGAGACTCACCATCTTCTGGCTTTGTAGACTGATACAGAGAGAGGAGAGGGTGGGGTTATTGTGACCTGTGTCCCCTCGTATGCACTTGATAAACTTCTGTGCATGTTAATTAGGGAAGGAGATGCTGGGCACACAATGTGCTTTTTTATGTGTTGGTGTTGTTTCCCTGATTTCTGTTCCAACCAGTTTTGTTTCACATGGCATTTCTACACTTATGGTAGAACTTTCCATCAGAGTATATTCTAGTAACCACATGTAAGACTTGCTTTTTGGGTTTGGAGTCACTCGTGTGGGCGAAACCCAGCATTTGTAAAAGCAAAAGTGAGGGTAGTAAGGGATGCATTTGCATTCCACTAGTGGTGGAAAAACCCAGCTCGTGATGTCAGATCCCCACAATGGCGTCTGCCTGGCACTGAAGGGATTGAGCCATGTTGCCTCAGGCAGACAGCCAAGAGCAGGTGTCTTCCCTTCAAAAGCCTGTTAGTGCGCCCCATGGCCAGAACCAGACCACTTACAAACTATTCCAGGGAACAGAATTATTTCTCAAGTTACCCACGTGGGAGAGGCCTCCAAACTGGACCATGGCTTTATGGGATGGCCGCCACCACAGGCTCTTTGCTTCTGAGTCCAAAAATGAGAACGTGCCTTTAGAAGAAAAATAGTTCTCTAGTTGCAAAATGATGTTTCTTTCAAAAGAGAAGTAATACCCAGGTTTAAAAAGATTATTTAGTTGCCTGTGGACCCCTTGGCATCTTTCTACGACCGTGTAATGATTTATCACTTTGTCAACTGCAAACTAAGAAATATTTCCATTCATGCAGACCATCTTTGAAATATTGTGGTCCCTAAGATGTAACTTTAAAGATTCATCTTCAGAGTCCTTTTGCTTCATGGGGCCACTGAGTTTCTCACACGAAACCCTTTATTCAAATTCAGAGTTGGTCTTATGATTCCTGTACAAGTAGCGTCCATCAGATGGGACCTCAGCACGTGACTAGTTCTGCCCAGAAATCCAGCCAGGAAATGGCCACTAGCCACTTTCACTCTGAGTCTCTTCAAACATATACTTTCAAATAAATATTTCCGTCATCAAGAAAGAAGGTCAGTGTTTTCCTAGGAAGCTTTTTTCCTGCATGTGACACATTTTTCAAGAAGCAGAGGATCCAAGCTTACCACAAGTGTATCTTTTGAAAGCCGGACACACTGTAATTATGCATGACTTATGGAGTGCGTTAGGCAACAGTGTGCGTAAGCAAACAGAGGGGCTAGAAGCTGTGTGACTCAGGGTCTCGTGGGGAAGGATCACAAGTTCTAAAAAGGTGGTAAGCACTTTGCAGAAGACAGTGAAAGAACAGAGCGCCACTTTCACGTTAGCTGAGCAAATGTTATATTTGTGAGGAAAATGGAATTCATTCGAACAACAGTATCATACTAACGTGTCCTTGTACACAGGTGGCTGGAGGATTTTTCTGAAAAAGGTGCTTTCTCAAAGGCTTTTAATGAATTTTATCATCATTAGAAATTATATATTATATCCCAAGACTTTACAATTTATGTGCAAGACATTAAACATATTTAGTGTTTATAGCTCTTCCTATTAATATACTTTTAAATGTACATGCATGGGTATCTATGTATCTATGCATGAGCACTAACAGTGTGCACACATATGTGTATACAAAACACATATGTGTGCATGTATACTGAGAGATTGAAAAAGGGTAGGGATCTCTCCTTGTCATGGGAAGGTGTATTTGGCATTACAAGGTGTGAGGGGCATTAATAATGAATATAATGGCCTTTCCCCATACATATCCACTTAAAGACAAAAGTACAATCATTTAATACTAGTATGAAAATGGTTTTCTGGGGGAAATTGTGCATTGGTTTAGATTGTTTCATAGGCACTTTTACCATTCACATTGTAGAGAATATATATATATATATATATATATATATATATATATGTATACACACACACACACACACATATATATATATATATATATATATATATATATATGTATTGCTTTGTTAAACTAGTGTTTCTTAACAGAGGACAATTCTGCCTCAACTCCAAGGAGAGTATCTGGTGATATCTGAAGACATTTTTTGGTGTGATGTTATCAAGTAGATATACAGAAATACTGTTGGCATCTATGAACAAGGAGCCAGGATGCTTCTATTCGTCACATTGCACAGAGGTACTTAATATCACCAATGTATTTTTATTATTAAAAGTCCAGGTGGATGGCTCAGTGAGTAAAGTCCTTATCACTCAAGCATGAGGACCTGAGTTCAGACCCCTAGAATGAAAATAAAGACAGTGTGGTAAGATGGGAAACAGGAGAATCCACAGATGCTTGGGGACCAGCTACCCTGGTATATACAGAGGCTAACAAGGGACTTTGTCTCAAGTGAGGTATAAGGTTAGGACTGACGCCTGAAGTTGTCCTTTAACTTCACACACACACACACACACACACACACACACACACACACACACACACACACAACACACACACACACACACACACACACACACACACACACAGCTGGAGTTACTTTTCAGCCTGGTCCCACATCGACTTTGCCCCAAATAAACACACAAGTCTCGTATTTGTGAGCTGGCAGCTGACAACAAAGGTTGTCAGACCACTTCCTGTGGCCTGCAAGTCAAGATGTAGGACACTTGGTTACTTCTTCAGCACAGTGACTGCCAGGACACCTCCATGTCCCACCATGATGACAATGGTCTAAACCTCTGAAATTGTAAGCACCTCAATGAAATGTGTTTCCTTCATAAGAGTTGCTGTGGTCATGGCTCTTCTCAGCAATAGAAACCCTAACTACGACAAAGTCCAAGGTTGCAATGGATACAGCCATGGCTCATGACTTCTCCAAGTTCATAGCCAGAGTGACTGTCATTGTCAATGCTGCACTTCTACGCCAATGCGCTTTCTCTATTGTGTCAAATCTTTCTTCTACTTCAAAGCAAAGCCATTCTCACAATCTTCTTTCTGTTGTCATAAAGAGGAGGTCACTGTACATGGAATGCATTTTTCCTTCTATTTTGTAAGTGGACCATAACAAAATCCCTCTCATTGTGGTTTAAATAGAAGACATTTTCTCAGTTTAGTGGAGACTGAATGTTCAAAGTCAGATTCAGTGTGGTCCAGATCTAAGCAAGTATCTTCATTCTAGCTCACTGGTGTTCCCACATGACCTTTTCTCTACATATAGAGAGGGATGGAGAGAGAGAAAAGGGGAGGCTACCAATACTGTTGAATTAGGACCCCCATTATTAACTCACTAAACCTGAGTCACTTCCTGCCAGCCTATCTCCAAACATTCCCAAGAGCTCGAGCTCTTAGTGTATAGTGTGTCTCCTACCACCTTATGTCGGTAAAGAAGATTATACATTTCAAAAATGCTTTCTATCTTATTTCTTCATGACTTTGAGAAAGTTGAGAAGCTGAATTTTATATAAGCTGGATGGCTTTGGCCAGCCAGTTAACTTCTGGGAGCCCTAGTCTCTCAATTAAATGGAGCAAATCAGAAAGTTATAGGAATAATAGGATGGACAAGCACCTTTGAAAGAGTATGATATTCAACACACACTGTTTTCTCAAGCAGGGCTCCTCTCTGACACCCACGTTGACTTTTGCATGGCTTTTCTTCCAATATTATCTTCATAAAGCATCCACAGACAGCAGAAAAACACATGGCCTCTAACAAGGTCTCATGTTGTGATTCGCAGGCTCACCCATCTGCACCTTAGTTACTTGAACCCTGAGAAATGGAAACAGCTTAATGTGTCATCTGTTCTCACACACACTGGATTGAGAGGAGGAGATCCAGCTGTTCTCACAGTAAGCCATCTGGTTCTAAAACAGAGTCATTAAGGAATAAATGATTATTCATGCTGCCAATGGCATGTGCATTTTCAGACAAAAAAAAAATGATGAAGAGTAGAGGTGGAAATGGATACAGATTCATGCAATGAGTTCCTCAGTGAAACTTTTAAATATAAAAGCTGCATGCTTCTATGTGAGGCATTAAGATTTCAGCAAATGAAAACAGTGCAATGAGAGACTGAGGAGATGGCTCAGGCTTTAACGTGTTTGCCATGCAAACATGAGGACCTGAGTGTAGATTCTCAATGCCCACAAAAAAACCAGGCCCAGCAGTGAACAAATGAAGTCCAGGTGTTTGTGGGGAGGTGAGGACACGGAGATAGATCCTGAAACTCACTGGCCAACCTAGCAGCCGAACTAGTGAGCTCTGGTTCCAGCGATAGATCCTGCCTCAGAGAATATAAGGTGGAGAGTGATTGAGAAAGAAACCATGTGTCAACCTCTGGAATCCACACATGTGTACACAAACAGATACACACACACACACACACACACACACACACACACACACATATAGACATGCACAAACACACACATACACACATACACATGCACACACACATAAGCACATACATCTGCACACACAAGCACTCACGCAATCACAATGATTACTGATAATGTTGAACATTTCTAGATGATTTTAAATATCAGTTTAAGAGCAAAAGATCTCCTGAAAGTTTTAAAACAATCATCTGTATTTCCTCAAAAGCACCACGGATTTTTATAGGTGTGAAAACACTGGTATTATTGTGGGAGAGTTATGTCAGAGATATAACAGTAAATACCTACAAGGAGAACACTATAGGTAAAATGGCTACCCTTCAAACACTTCAACAAATGAAGTGAGCAGACTCTGCATCTGTCAAAATGAAAAGTGTTATTTTGTATCTTAACTAAAAACTTCAAAACATATTAAACTAGTGGTTTGTCCTCCAGATCTACCAACCAACAAACTTAGTCATCTTACATATCATCAATCTACAGAAGATCCTCTGGGGATGGGTAGAGTGCCTCCTAACAGTCTACATTTCTCTTTCTAAAGGGATGTCTAAGTATTCATAATTCAAACATCTGGGAAGCAAACATCACTACTTCTTTATATAATACTATATGACTAGCTGGTAGAGTATGAATTATGAATGTAAAAAGACATAGGTGAAGATGTAATTGTATATCTGTTTAGAAAAACACTCCACTCTTTCCATCTAATAGAATAATCAGAACAACATGAATTCTCCCTAGCTTCAGAATTGAGAGAAACACACACACACACACACACACACACACACACACACACACACACACACACACTTGGGATAGGATGCGCCAGTCAGATTTCAACAGTTAGCATTATTTATCTTGTGACCCTGATAAAGACAAAGGCGTATCTTCAGGAGAACTTTGTCCAAAGGCCACCAACAATAAACACTGAATTTGGGTGGAATGGGAAACAAGAGCAAACACGCATACATATTTAATATAGACTTCAACATAAAGGACTTGCTAAAAGACTGCATTTTCCCCCTACTCCTGAGACAGTGTTTTCGAAGCCAGAGTAGTTTGTTGTGGGCTTTTGTTGGTTAATGGGCTCTTTTCTTTTTCTTTTCTTTCTCTTCTCTGTCACTCCCCTGACTTCCCCCCAAGATAAAATACAGGAAGCCAGTTCAGAGCAGCTAGTAAATTCAGTCATTTTAAGAGGCCAGGCATCCCCTTCTCTGCACCCTCTGCACAACTCTTACTTCACCCGCCCCCACCTAGGAGGATGGCAGCCAGCTAGAGGACGAAAATGACCTCAGGTTTAAGTGGAGGATTTACCCTTCCTGGGGGGCTCTTACTCAAATAAAGCTTCCTCTTTCACTACTCCTGTGAATGGTGTAACTGTGTGAGGAGCCAAAACACCAGGAAAGCAAATCTGTCCCACACTGGTGCCCCTCCCCGGGCTCCTGGGACACCATCTTGCCTCTGGAAGCTATTAGTCATCATCTTCCAGTTTGCAGTTATCACAATAAATTTATTATTTTATTTGACAAATAAGTCTGCAATTGACCTTTAAAGATTAGAGAATTTAGAAACATGCGGGGTTAGAAAAGATGCTAACCCGTCAGAAAAGATGGCTGAGCCTCACCTTATAGGACAGAGACAAATGAGGTGTGTGTAAGTGGTGGGGCACATCTGTGAGTGCTCACACACTCACACAATTATCCTGGGAGCCCAGAGGAGAAAATGTGTGGTTTTTACCTGGAGTACGAAGGGGCCAGAGACAAAGGGGCAGTGTAGTCAGTGGGCGGCACCACAATTTTAGGAAACAGTAAAATTGCAGATATATAATTTTCCTGTTAATAAAGAAATAAGTGTTTCTTTTTAAAAGTGTATTAGAAAAGAATTGCCCTGCCCTGGAAATAGCTCACTATTAGCTCGTGGCCCCATGGCTTTCTGGGTACTCAGATATATTTCTCCCCAATAAATCTCACTCTAAAAAGGAAAAGAAAATCTGTTACCAACTCTAATGTAGAAATTAGGGGCAGAAAAGGTCAGAAAGCCCAGTTTGAATGGACTTAAAGAAGAAAGGATGCTGGTCCAGAGGCTTAATGATATCTTTGTGTAGTGTCTGGAATGTTTGCCATCCTACTTTTCCCACCACTCAGGTCACTGGGCTGAAATCCCACTTCAGGGGGACTAGGGGGTGATGGCTTTAGATGGTTATTGGGGTGTAGGATTGGGGGGTCTCAGGAATGAGATTAGTACCACTATCAAGGGGACCCACTGAGATCCCTGGTCCTTTCTAACAAGTCACGGAATAGTGAATACGTGGCCATTTGTGAAGCAGGCCTACCCCAGAGCCATTGATCTTAAACTTTGCAACTTCCAAATGTGTAAAAAGCAAATTTCTGTTGCTCACATGACATTAGCCATAGCCATCCCAACCATCTAAGGCACCGCCCCACATACCCTTTCTTCATAATGGCTCCCCTGGCAAAGGTAGATAGACACAGAGATGTGATGAGCAACAATAGCATATGTCCTCTCAGATTTAAATCCCCAAGGACTTCATAGACTGCATTTGTGCTAGAGAAGGGACTGATTCCAGGTTGTTTGTGTGGTCATCTTCAAATACACTAGTTTGACCAGGAAAGACAAAAGAAATCTGGAATGCCAGATGCCTGGAAAATGGAAAATATCTCTTTCATGTCTAAAGGTAGGTGTGATGGCTTAAATGAGATGCCCCCATAAATCTCAGGCATTTTAATACTTCATTTCCAGTTGGTAGCTGTTGGGAGACAGTTAGGAGGTATGGCTTGCTGGCGGAAAATTGTCATTGAGTGGGCTATGAGGCTACAAAATACTGGGGCCATTCCCAGTGTCTGGCATATGAGCCCTCAAGGAGTGTTTATTGACCTAACTAGAATCACTGATACTAAACCATGTTGGCTGGTTTAGTTCAATAAATCTAAACTACATAACTACATAAATATAAACACAATTCTACCCTCATTACAAACCATGCGACTTATTCTTTCCAGTAAAGAAGCCAGAGGACCTATTGTAGATTAACATTATGTAAGATGAGTCAGTATGCTGGTAGACATGGAGGACAAGCCACCAGTTGAATATTTTACACTAAAGTTTTTAGGGAGTGTATAAAATAATGGGTTTCATTTTGGCAATCCCTATTCTTAGCTCTCATTCCCTTCCTCCTTCCGTTACGTTCATCAAGCCTTGGTTTACCTACCCAATAGGAACAAGTACAAAAGTTAGGATGGGATAGGTATATCTCTTATCTTAGTAGTTTACTTATATAGCATGTGATATTTAAACTGTTCGAATAGGATGAACTTCCTCAAAGTTTTCATAAAGAGAAAGAAAATACTCACAAATTGTCCTTTCTACCCCTGACAGCTGGAATCAAGTAGTTGGAAAACAAGCCCCCCAGCTTAGAGACAGTATTCGTTGTTGTCCATAAATGTTCTCACTTGAGGCCATGAATAAAGATGAGGGCACTAGAGAAGAGAGCCCTCAACAAGTCTTCAGAGGCTCCATGACACAGTTGCCTTGGCAGTAAAGTGATCTGATTTCTTCCTGAGCCTGATGCTGCTTCTTTCTAATTAGTCAAGGGTCTACCACAGTTTCTGCCAGTTCAATGACGTATAGACTGCTCTCCAGATTCCAGCCACAATATATCCACAACAAAGATAGCCAACTAGCGTTTTCTGTAGCAGTGATGGAATCGCATGTGACCAGTCACATCTCTTCAGATGTACAGAAACTGGGAAACTGAGTCATTTCTCAAGACCACAAAGCACAGAGGAGACCAGGGTTGTGCCAAAATAATGTGGAGAGCCCAACCCAAAGAAATCTCCAACTTACTCACAAAATCAGGTTCCCAAGATTTTGTCAATGAAGAGAATGACTCCCTACCCCCAGATTAAGATAAACCCTCCCTGGAGTATGCTTTAAAAGTCAAGCAGACTAAACAATGGTGACATAGCACTGACTCTCCCTTTGCCAGTTAACTCCCAGGTCTAACTTCTGTGATAATTGATGCCTGTTACTGCGGATACTGAACTTTTGTTAATGGAAGAAGAGAGCCGGCACTTCGCACTGATCCTCGGTTCTAATGTGAGTTTAATCAGTTCCTGGGCACAGCCCTCCTTTCAGGCCACTGGAAACATCTCAGGGGAGACAATAAGACCAAGACGCTCAGAAGCCTTTCTTCCTCTCCTCTTTGTCTGCACACATGTTGACCCAGTGCCAGTCGCTAAGTGAGCACACTTTTGGCAGGGCAAATCACTTTGATATGCTTTTCCCAGGGTTCAAAGCTGGAAAGCTAACACAATGAACTTGGGACTTCGCGGGGAGCAGAGACATCTGGGAATTTGTGAGGTAGCTTGTCTTTACATTTTCCACGATGGGGAGGACTTCCACTGTGGAAAGAAATCACCCTAACAACAGCATCCGCAAGAGCAGGTTTGAGGCCCCGTGGGCATTTGCTGGGTTGGTTCTCCAGCCTTTGCAGCTTCTCTTTGCAGGTAAAGCAGAGGACAGCTCCTGTTGACAGCAAAGGTTGACACTCCAGGCTTTTGTTTACGTTGGCATCTTTGCCTCCGTTTGGAAAAGTTTTACTCGGTTAAAACTGGTTCTTCCAAAACATTTGGGTTTTCTGTAAAGATATTTCTCAATGAATGAAGTCAGGCAGGGAAAACCAAAATAATTGATGGCTTTCTTTAGATTTTATTGGAACAAATGGGATGCATCTAAAGAAAACCTTTTTACTTACTACACCATAACTACCATGGAAATGTGGTTATTCTTTTAAAGATTACAGTTTTCGTGATCCAGATTCAAATGTTGAGGAACAAAGCTATGCTATAAGGAGGAGTTTGAATATTAGCCATGTCCCGAGTGTCTTTTGTCACTTCTCTGAAGCAATGTGACATTTCCAGCCTCGTCTCCCCATCGGAATAACACAGACTTCAGGCAGAGTGACGACTTTTGGATCGTGTATGTCTCTGGATACTTGCCAAGAATTGGAGATGTAAGAAATAAAACTCTTCTTCCGTTTGTGATGGAATAGGACGGATGCCAAGAAAATTACAGCATAAGTCACAGGCCACCCTGCTGGTTCACCAGTGACATCATAATTGGAGCTGAGTTCGGAAACCTCACAGGAGCTCCATGGATCACTCTCACTAATTCCTCCGTCAGCCTAATCATTTTCTTCCCACTCTCTGCCAATTTGTGGAGAAGTAGGGCATTGCCTGGCCTCGTGGGAAGGTGTAACAACTGTTCTCCATAGATTGTGGAAAGAAAAGGGGAAGGCTGTCCCTGATCCTCCCTCATCCTCTCTTCCCTGCTGCAGGTGAACATAATCAGACAGAGGTGCCAGCTGGTTCAGGCTAGCTTGACTGGTTGCATCCTCTAGAGTGATTCATCGGAACTCAGGCCTGGCACACACCTCTGCACATGCAATACTAATGTTCATCTTCTTAATTGGCCTAGAGTCTGATGGGAGATGTTATTCTGTAAATATGTTTCTCATACTGGTTAATGAATAAAGCACTGTGGCCAATGGGAAAGCAAGATAGGCGGGGCTAGAAGACAAGGACGAAAGAGGAAATAGGAAGGAGGAGTCAGCATGTAGAGTGTGGAGAAAGCAAGATGCTGGCCCGCTGCTCTCCGATAAGATGACCACGTGGAAATACTTAGATAAGTAGAATGGGTTAATACTTAAGACAGAGCTAGCTGATAAGAAATGATATTAACTGGTCAACAGCCTTTTATCAAATACAGAGCCTCAGTGTGTTATTGGGGGCCAACGGGGCGGCGGGACCAGGTGGGCTGGCAGAAAGCATACACGCTACAAGAGTCATCAGCTTCTAGGGACAGGACTGAATAAAATACCCCATGTGACCCATTTGAAATGCAATTTGTTAGAATTTATTAACAATTTACTAAATGTGCTTACAGTATTATAAGTCCCAGTAGTCTTGAGCTTTGTAAATCATCCTCTGGAAGAAGGGTGCATGGCAATTATGTTTTAAGAGTGGTGTGCAGAGTACAATGTCACATGATGCTAATATAAAGCATGACCAAAAGGTGATAATTGTGATTCTAGAATTAGGTCTCTAAGAAAACAAAAGGGGAAATCCAAGGCCCAGAGAAAAGTCTTCCAAAATTAATCTAGGCAGTGGTGGAGCATACTTTTAATCCCAGGTCTCAGGAGGCAGAGGCAGGCAAATCTCCGAGTTTGAGGCCAGCCTGGTCTACAGAGTAAGTTCCAAGACAGCCAGGGATACAAAGAGAAACCCTGTCTCAAAAAATAAAACAAACAATAACAAACCTTCCCAAATTAAACTTAATGTTTCTTTCTAGTTTTTTCACTCTGTAGTGTTATGGCATATGCATGCGTGTGTGCGTGCCTGTGAGGCCACAGGAGGTCATGAGATGTCTTCTCCTATCAGTCTCTACCCTATATTTAGAGACAGTTCTCTCACTGACCCAGAAGCTCAAGTTTTCAGCATGAATTTCTGCCAGTGAGTTCCTGCCAGAACCACCCACCAGTGGTAGACTGATTGACACACATGGCTATGCCTAGCTCTCACGTAGGTGCTGGGATCTGAACTCAAGTACTCTTGGTCTTCAAGTATGCAACTCTTGCCTACCAGAGCAGTGATCCTCAACCTACCTAATGCTGTGACCTTTAATAAAATTCTTCATGTTGCGGGGACACCCCACACACACATAACCATCAAATTATATTGTTGCTACTTCCTCACTGGAATTTTGCTAGCATTTTGAATTGCAATGTAAATATCTAAAATGGAGCATATCTGATATATGATTCCCAAACCACTGCACCAGACCATCTTCTGCCTTTTCCCCTAGAATTCAGATAAATCACCACACTCTTTAATGATAATAAAATAATCTCCTTATACGTAGTCAGCATCTATTGGATAAAGCCCTCCATGCCTTTCCTGAAAAGCAAAGTGCTACAAAATACTTTCAGTACTGACAGCCCTGAGGGACTATAGGAGGCATCCTACGTTCCCTCTAGGCATCAGGGGACTAAGCACTTCACCAGCAGTATGCAAATTAGATCCCATACCGAAGACTCAGTTCTGTTGAAGGTTAGCTGTCTAGCCTGTCCATAGTGTGTGCTGTCCATGTTAATCTTCATTTCATTGATTTTTAAATTAATATACAAAGTTGTGGGATATATGATATATATACATGATATATACTATGATATATATACATATATACTATGATATATATACATATATACACATACATATACATACAGATATATACACATATGTATGTGTGTGTGTTCTTCATTCTTACATCCTTTTTCTTCCCCTGTAGTCACTTTTAGAAAGTTGCTTTTGCCAGCCCAGCTCCAATATTTGTGGTTATGTGACCAGTGAAGGGTAGAAATGGGGTGTGCTTTAGCTACTAGCAGTTCTTGTGTCCATCAGGCTTCATTTCCAAGGAAGAGGCTGCAGTTCAATAACACAAGGAAGAGATGTCTAGAGCACCTCCTCCAACCATTAGGTACACGAAGTAACCCAGGCCAGAATCTACTTAAAAACTGGCATAAAAGTGCCAATGAGCCACCATGGCCAGAGTAATGATAAGGGGGGTTTTCATAGGAGAGATCATTCTTAAAGTTCATGTGCGTAACTTGTGTAATTCAATGTCTCCATCGACTTTCCCGATATCTAAAAGATAGCACAGAACACTATCAAAAAAATAATAATTCTTCCTTTTCTTCTTGGAGTAAACTTAACCATGGGAATATTTGCTCATTGATAATGATAACAATTGTTAATATTTATTAGACACTCGAGGTTTCACTGCACATATGATATAAACATCAGACACCTCGCCTCACACTCATTCCACAAGTTAAGTGCTATGATTAACTCTCGCAGACCTTAGAGTGAGGAATCTGGGCAAGGTGCTTCAACTCTGTAACCCTCAAGTTTATACAGCTTGGAAGTGGAGGGGCCATTGCTTAAGCCTAGGAAATCTGGCCCCACAGCTGGCCTGCTTAACTGTTCAGCACCATGCCTCCTCAAAATTTTACACTCTGAATACTTGTGTAATTTGGCCTGACCCATTACATCCATTAATATTGCCTCCATAAACTCGATTACTATGCCAGTGTTTCTCATTCCCTTTTCTTCTGAGAGGAAGAAGGAAAACTGAAAGTTAGAACAGCCTCCTGCTCTAGGTTCCCAGTGAATGACTTTATTATCATGTCAGCCAAGACCAAAATCCCCGCCTCAAAATCCCACCACCCGCATTACCTTCGTTGCTAATATGTATAACATGTGCTGAAAGGGTTTAGAACTTGGCTTCATTGTTCCAACAAAAATTCAGAGTCTTCCAAATTGGCTAAGGCGTTGTGTTCATGAGCTCCGTTCCTCGGTTATAGGCCTCAAGCTCTGAATGCTATCAGAGCATCTTTTGGCTGACTGGGAAGAACTCCAAGTGTCAGATGGACTCCTGCAATGTGTATCCAAAACATATAACTCCCTCACATCTGTGTGTAAGAATTTAACCGAACAATCACCGTACAGATAAATGGACAACTAAGCCAAGATCTGTTCATATTCGTCTGTGGAAGTTACCAACCTCAACATAATTCAGAGAAGTCAAGACCATGTGCCTTCAGAAATATTTAGCAATAATTCTTTAACACTAGTATTTAACTATATTAAAATGAAACCCAAATTTTTTGGTTTTGGTTAAAATGATGAGTGGATTTTCCCCCAACTTTTCTATTTTTCAAAGACATTTCCATGAGGATAAAAAAAAAAAAAAAAAAAAAAAAAAACAAGCTGGAGTCCAAGAGGGTTAGTCAATGATCAATCATTGTGATACCATAAGAAACAGTAATCAATTAGTAGGGTGCTTTTTCTGCTCTTATTTCTCTAAGCAGCCCCAAGGATAACATCAAAGAGGGTTCTGTTTCAGGCGTAAAGTGTCCTTCATCTTCTCATTAATCCCTCAGTGTCTAGATGTGTGGGAAATATGGATGAACTATCTCTGCCCAGTCCTCCAAAACTATACACAAAAGACGCAAGCTTCCTGCCAATATCCTTAGTCAATAGCTTCATTTGAATAGCCTTCTGGGTAATGTTTACGTGCTCCCATGTGTTCTTCCATTGAATGTGTGTGTATATATAATTATACTCATGTACACACACACAAATTTCCAATCAACCACCCTATCTATACATTAAATATTTTCCACTTTAATTTTAGAAGAAGGCCCACTGTCCTTTTAGAAAAATAAACACAAAGGAAGTAGACATAGGATGCTACGCTTCAAAAATAATCCCAAAACACTAAAATAATAAAGATAATGCCAGTTCTACTGCCTTCCTAACCAGTACATTATAGTTCTAAAATGTTTCATCCATATTTATAATCTTATAAAACATTTCCTATTTGCCTTCAGTTCGTATCATCTTCTACTTCTACTTCTACTTGTACTTTAACCTGATAAATATATCATAACCTCATGCTAAGGAGTATCTGATTGGGCTGCACATCCAAACAAACCCCCTTATGTGATAAGTTACTCAGTCTCATAGTACACAGTGTTTCAACATGTACAAACCCATCCAGGGTTTTTAATTTCTATCTTTTGAATCCTCGTGCCAAAAACCAAAGAAGAATCCAGACAGCATGGTTGTGGTCTTTAGACCAATAGGGCATAAATATATAATTATGTTTCATTTCTTATAGTAATGACCCACTTTCTACATGATAGCTAGAGTATCCACTGCAGTAGGATCAGTGGCCTCCTTGGCAGTGGAGATGTCACCAGATACAAATAGAGGTACCCACAGGTTCAGCATAGGTACCATACTCAGCAACAGCAGACATGGGGGCCAGGCCACTACCCTTAGTGTTAAGAGAAGAAGCAAACATCCATTGAGAGCAGAGACATCAGAGGGAGAGCAGCCAGTACAGAGTGAAGGTCAGACACAATGGTTTCTGCATCCTCCACTCTAAACAACTTTTAGGAAAATTACGTCTGAAAAATATGAGGGCACTAGGATTGCCACACAATAGGTGAGCGTGCACCCCAAATGTTATGTTGAAATTGTAATAGTGGTTTAGTTTCATAACTTCAGACTAGTATGGTCCTGAAAAAACAGTGTCCTTTGCTTTAGTTATCTGATGCCACATAGCCCACCACCCTAAACTAAATAATTTAAAATATGTTTTCCCTATTTGATGGTTCTCTGGCTCTGGACTCAGCTGGGTGGTTTTTCTACTCCATGTTTACTTGCCTACCTCAGTGCTGGATAGAATCAAGGGCCTCTTTGTGGTAGGCCAGTGTTTTCTCCTTGCATTATGTGTCCAGCTGACTTCTGCCCGCATTTCAGAATGAAGCAGCAGTCATCAGGATGCCCAAGGATGTCCACGTCATGTCTAACTGCTGAGCTGTGCTAACTCAATAAATACTGTCTGAACACAACCTCCTTTAGCCCAACTCAAGATTAACTCAAGAATAGACAAGGGAACCCTCTCCTGAATTCTTTTAATTAAAGCAATCTCAGATTCAGTCGAAGGTTGTGGGAGAGTAAAACACAAAAGCAGAATGGAGAAATTGTTTCTGTGGTCATCTTTAAACTCTAGGACCTTTACCGTCTTCAAGAAGAAAGGAAATGACAAAAGAGAACTAAATTAATACAAGTGACTGGGGTAGGATGAGAGGGGGGAGGGTAGAATGGGGCAGGGTTATTTGGGACAGGATAGAACAAGGCAGGGTGGGTGTGCAGAGAGCTGGCCAATCAGATGACGCTGTGGTTATACCTCAAACTGATTTGTCCTAAAGCTATACTTTTCACACTCACTTTAAGGCTCTTACAGCATATATATGTATAGTAACTTCTGTGTGTGTGTGTGTGAGTGTGTGAGTGTATACATGCATGCATGTCTGAGGGCACATGTGCAAGTGTTTGTGTTTATGCATGTGTGTAAACACACATGTGTATGTATGTGTGTGCATCAGCATGTATGTACATGTGTGGGCATGCATGCATACACATGTATGTGTGTGATGGAACACATGTGGTCTTGTGGAAGTCAGTTCTCTCCTTCTACCATCTGTGTCCCGGGTGTTCAGGGTTGGCTGAAGTGTTTTCTCTCAGAGCCATCTCACAAAGCTCCTTCTCAATGTCTTTACATTAAAGTGCTAAGTGAAAAACACCAACTTCTGCACAGAAAATCACTTTCCTGTTTATCTGTTTCATTTGCACTTGGTATTTATATTCCCAACTAACTAGGAAAATCTGAGAGCGCTGAAGGTCATTGGCTTCTCCTTGGGGGGGTGATTAAAAATCTGCATTTCCACAGTGTAATGACTCTTTCTCTGTCCCACCAGCCTGCTCCGAAATAATGACATGGAGACTTTCTTATTAATTATGAAAGCTTGGCCTTAGCTTAGGCTTACTTCTAATTGGCTCTCAGAATCTAAATTAACCCATTTCTATTCATCTATGTTCTCTCATATACCACACAGTCTGATTCTTCTGTGTCTCCTGGCATCTGTTGTGCACCTAGATTCATCTCCTACTTCCTCTCTCTACCTGGAAGTGGCGCCTATACCTCCTGCCTAGCTATTGGCCGTTCAGCTTTCGTTAAACCAATCACAGCAAAACATCTTCACAGAGTGTAAAAATATCCCACACAACACCATGGTGTGACCCAGAGTCTGTGAAAATATGGTATGTGCATGTGTGTGTGCCATGTGTACATATGTGTGCATGTGTGCATGTGCATGAACCCACACAGAAAGCACTCCAAATAATTCACGTGTTTATCATTTTGATGGAAACCACACTTTAAAAAAAATGGTTATTTAAAAATTAACGTGTTATTTTTAATATCCAAGACATTCTCATGTATAAGACTAGAACATGTAGGAAGCAATTTTCCTCATAACAGATTGATTCACCCAGGTGCCCAGCTTACCTGTCTATGGCTGTGTGACTAAAGGTAACTATAATCCATTTCTAATGCTTTGCCACTGCTGTAATCTCCCTTAAGCCGTGTGGGGATAATTGTGATGGGAAATGGCACAAAGCCAGCTGTTGTGTGACTCAGCCTAGGCTAGGCTTCGGTCTTCTCTCCAGAGTCTGGGCTGTTTAGAGCAGTTGCGCAGGACCAAACTGCCATGCTGCGGGGACCGCATGCAGGCATGAACTGTCCGCTAACAGTATCCCTATGCTCGATATGCGGAGTCCTGGCTCAGAGTGCTGCCGAATCCAGGCACCCAGGGAGTACATGAAAGCCAGTAGGCAGGCACCAGGCCAGCACTATGCTCGCCAGCGGAGAAGGAGAGCTCAAGAGAGGCAAATCCCATCCGATAGAATGTCTGGCCTGCTGGGATGAGAGCCAGGTTGAGTGCGGATACTGAGCTGTCAACAGCAGCATGCTTCCTGGGGACTAATGCGACCACCATCTTTTAGTGCCTCAGTTTCCCCCGGAGTAAAACAACAGCCGAATCCTAGGCCACTCCTAAGGATATAAGGAGAGCTATAAGGATAAGTGAGGTATCTTCCCAGAAATGTACTGAGGAGATTGTCTGAGAGCTGTATATCAGAAATACCTCCCCCCCCGCACTGCCAGGCTAACTGGCGGGGTTCATAGCCCCTCCCACTCATTTCAGTGGTGTTCTGTTTAATGATCAGACACGGACCAGGTCTAAACATTGGGCTATCTTGGATGCTGACATTTTAAGACAAAACGGTGCAGAACACCACCATCAACAACAACTACACAATAAGAATTCTTCCTGCTTCTCAGAAGCTGGCCTCACTGGGCAAGCTGTTCCCTGTAACTGTCAGACAGCAGGCAGCAAAATTTCTTCTTCGGCTGTCAGCCATTTCTACAAAGCCATGTGTTTTTCAGAGTAGCCTATGGTGACATAGCAACCCAGACATATGGTGTCATTATTCAGCCGACACAAATTTGACACTTGAGGGAATTTATTATATTTTGCTTTGCTCCTGGTGCCTGAGAGGCTCTGCCACTGTCTCTTCATAGAGCTTGTCACAGATGTTGATGTATTTTCCTCCTCCACAGCCAGGTTTTACTGCGGAAACTGATACAACTTCACGATAGAATTTCTAGATGAATTATTCACGCATTGCACGCTTTCTGCACACCAGGGCCTGGAGAAATCCACACGATTGCATCAGCAGTCTTTCTACCCATCTTTCACAGAGCATTCTCTCCTGCTTTTAACAGTTTCTTTTATTGCCTTTGTAATCATAATGTTTTGTATAGAGTATTTCATAGTTGATGGCATTGTTAAAGTATGTCCACAAAATTTCACATCAATGTACAGTAACACTACGGAGGCAGAGAGGTGAAACTGATCTATTCCAACAGGAATAAACCATATGGCCCCAATTCTCATCAGCTCAACTTTTGCTCACTTAAAACAAAAAAATTCAAAAACCTGAAGTCGATTCGACTTGCAATGATTTATAGTGCAATTCCTGAGATATCTCAATGTTTGTTGTTTTAGACAGAAGAGGTCTTTCTTAATGCTAATACCATGTGTGGAGATGGGTTTTTAATTGAAAAGAATTTTCAACATGATGGAAAAGAGTTGGATGAACTCATCACTAGCTTCAGAGGAAAGATTAATGTAACAAAAACACATCAAGCTGCTTTAATACCTGGAGAGACTGGACGGAAACCTCGGATGACATTATGGGCTGTGTTACATGGGAGTGAATAACCTTAACGGGACACAGTAAGCACACTGAAGAATTAAGAACCATAATTACAGTTTTTAAAGCACAGTGCCCTGCTGACCTTTAAGATTTAAGACTTTGCCTTGGGGTCATTCCATGACCTAGTTTTTGTTTTGTTTTCTTTCATCATTTTTTTTTTAAACTCCCAACTGAAATAATTTTTTGACATCGTTTGGCTAAATCTGAGTGTCTGGAAAGTTCAGCTCTTCCCTCCCTCTCTGTCTCATTTATAATTTAATGACATGCTCCAGGACACGTTTTTCCATCAGAAAGTTTCTTTAGAACTCACTCTTGACTCACACAACACTGACACCCTGACTTGTTCCCACAACAGATGGCCCAAGGGTTACACAGATGCACAAAGGCAGATGAAACTCCAGCTAATGATTATTATTATTTGAGAGCATCCAGGCTAAGTGCGGTGGCGTTCACTTACAAAGCTTTGAGGGCCATCCATGCATAACTTCCCCATTTGTTGTCTAGGGCCCCGGTCTCTTCCCAGTCTCAAGGAACATCCATCTCAGTGCCACATTTGGCTACAAGTGCTTGCATGCCCAAATTCTGGTTGTTTGTGTTCTCTCTGTCCCTTCTTTGAAATGCACTTCCTCGTCAAATCTTGTGGAATTTCTCTGTCCTAGTTCAAGCTCCCCCACGTCTACCGAGATGTTCATGAAATCTGGCCTGTCTCACCTTCCAGCCTCAGAAATGCCCGTGCAGCTCTACTCTTGATCTCCCTCTGCCTGAGACTCTCTAGTAGGTTTTTATTACTTTATGAATAGACTTTTATTTAGAATTAGAAGAGATAGATAGATAACAGACAAGTGATAGATGGGTGGATGGGTGGGTGAAGAGGCTATGCTGACATTTAAAAATTCCAGTTTATTGAATCTCCATAATAGTTCTATTAGTTCTAGTATTTCCATAGTTCCATTAGTTCTAGTAGTTCTGATAGCTCTTAATTCCCCTTTTCATAGGTAAAGCACAGAGAAGTTTAAATATTTGTTCAAGGTCATCAAGAGAAGGATGAAGCCATGATTTTAACCTGACCTTCATTCAACCAGTGTAACATTGGCCACATGTAGCACCCATGTGATAGTTTCTATTTTTAAGTGTTTTAGATGTATTTCTGATTTGGCCAAACCCTTCAGTGAGATGCTGGTTACTCCTAAATTAATTTGATGTTGTTACATTTGAGTATTAGAACCCCTAACTACTCTCCAGTGCCTCTATGTTTCCACCTAATTTTCCTTATCTTTTATATGCATGCATATATCAACGCATATAAACATATAAACCATAACATTTAGCAATGTGACACATAAATTTCTTGAGGACTGTGACACAGCTCCTGAAGGATAGCTTTTTAATCTATCTCATGTCAATCCCATCCCTATTTGTCCTCTCAATATATGAGGAAACACAAACAAATTCTAATGGGGTATTTCCTCTGAATTTGTCAAATGCAAATGGACTAGACATTGTTGATACACTTATTGCCTATATATATTGTATAAGTTTTTTTTTACTTATTGTATATAGTTTTTTCTTATATTAGTTACAACCTTTTGTATTAGACAAAAAAGGGGAATTGTGGTGATTTTTCTTTTTTTATGATCTAGTAAAGTTTGCCTGAAGATCAGAATGCAAAGCTAGCCAAACTAGTCATAGAGGCCAGGCAGTGGTGGCACACACCTTTAATCCCAGCACTCCTGAGACAGAGGCAGACTGATCTCTGATGGGAGATGTGATTCTGTATATATGTTTCTCATAGTGTTAATAAAGCCCTGTGGCCAATAGAAAACTAGATAGGTGGGGCTAGGAGACTAGGAGGAGGAAGAGGAAGGAGTAGGTGGAGTCGAGATGTAGCCTGGGAAGAAGCAGGAAGCCTGCCGCTTGGCTCCCTGATAAGATGACCACGTGGAAATACTTAGATAAGTAGAAATGGGTTAATAATTAAGACAGAGCTAGCCCATTAACAGTAATGGTAATTGGCCAACAGGATTGTATCAAATACAGAGTCTCTGAGTGTTATTTGGGGCTGGCGCGGCTGTGGGCCCAGACTGGCGGGCTGGCGGAAACTTACATGCTACAGATGGCGCCCAACGTGGCTATAAGAACTTTCTCTTAAAATTAATAAGAGCTTAAGAAATGTTTTAGAAACAAAGGAACAGAGACTAGCAAGACTTCTTAGTAGCAGCATTTTCTCCGTTGGATTTGTTTTGTTTTGTTGTAGACAGAGATTTGCGCGGCTCCTTTAAGGGAGGTTTCCAATTAGCATAAGCGGCAAAAAAGCGGCCTTGCTTTTAAAGTGCTCTGCTAACAATTCATTGGTGTGTACAAGAGCTGCAATGAAGGTTTACACTGTGTTTTAAAAAATACGCTGGCATGGGAGAGAAAAAGAAACGGGATACAATGGTTTAAAAAGAAAAAAGGAATTAAATGGATGGATATAATGGCACACGCCATTAATCCCAGCACTCGGCAGACAGAGGCAAGCAGATCTCTGTGATTTCAAAGTAAACCTGGTATGCAGTGAATTCCAGGACAGATAAAAGTTACACAGAGAAACCCCGTCTCAAAATATGTAAAAATAGAAGTAGAAGAAATAGAATAATAAAAAAGCCACGTAAAGATGGAAAACACAGAGAAATTTTGGATACTATACGCGATTCTGTTGTCTTTAAATTATTTGATTGCTGAGAAAATAACTACTGATAAAAGAAAAGCTGCTGGATTAATTCAATTTATATATTTTAAAAATGCTTTGACTCCAACATATAAGCATAAGGACAAGTTACTGGGGAAAAGGATTTCTATTTTTGTTTCCACAGAAAATGGAAGGCTATGGATTCTTTCCAGACTTATGTGGTTTGATCAAGCCAGACCCCCTGAAACAACTCCCCAGTTGATCCAACATTCAAAGCAGTTGAGACAAAGCCTTGCAGACTACAGCCAAGATTTCTGCATCTTCTTTGGACCCCCATGACAGCGCCCTCTACCAGCAGGAAGTAGTTTGGAAAGAACAACGCCCAAATTCCCAAATATTGTTTATAAATGTTTGTTTTCATTTAAATGGGCTTGGTTATAAATGGTTAATGACCACAACCAATCTTTTTAAAGGTAAAAAGGGAATTGTGGTATAGATATGAATACTTTGCTTTGGAATGGATTTTCTTTTATTGATACAATTTAAGGTCAATTTTGTAATATGTATATTTCTCCTCTTGTTTAGGTATTGTGTTTACATAGCTCATTGGAAAATGTAATGTATAATTTAGTACAGATTAGAGAATTACCTATGATAGTCAAAACTTGGAATTAAGTTAGTTAGGATTTCTAGATATACAAAGATGTATTTGAGATGAATAGGCATTCTTCAAACCTTTCAAAGACCTACAGAATATGGCCTTTAAAATGGTTTAGGGTTTTTCTTGACAGTGAGGCACAACTGCTCCTGGTAACACCACCTACAGAAGAAAGGAAGATGGACATCGAAGAAACACATTATGGAGTTTGCTTCTAATATGGCAAGACTAGCCATTTGGGCAAGGTACTGCTCTTCTGAACTGTTTGACTTTATGTTGTAGAAACTGGACATGCAGGACCCACAAAAAGGTAACTGCTGATTCAAGATGGACATTGCTACAGGATTCCTGCTTCATGGAAGAGGCTGCCAGACAGTCTACAGGACACAGAGAAAAGTTTTCTACTTTGTTGAGGAGTCTGGACACACACTATGGCCTATGGGCTGAAGATGGAACATTACAGAAGAACTTCGGGTGACTGACCAGGCAATGAGTTGTCTCTGTCATTTCTAGAGTTTATATATTATCCTTCTGTGGTCTTTGAAGGAGTTGAAGACAGATAGTTATGATTATAGTTTTTCTTAGTTAGGATTAAAAATAAGTTACATATAGGTCTTTAGACTGACAAAGATAGGATAGATGATATTTTCTTTAAGTCTTACAAAATGTTAATGGACTAAATATTGTTAACTGTGATTCTTATTTGATAATTGTTGTATGGTATATTTTGCTATGTTAAGGTTAAACCCCTTCTTTTTAGACAGAAAAGAGGAGATGATGGGAGATGTGATTCTGTATATATGTTTCTCATACTGTTAATAAAGCCCTGTGGCCAATAGAAAACTAGATAGGTGGGGCTAGGAGACTAGGAGGAGGAAGAGGAAGTAGTAGGTGGAGTCGAGATGTAGCCCGGGGAAGGAGCAAGAAGCCTGCCGCGCGGCTCCCCATAAGACGACCACGTGGAAATACTTAGATAAGTAAAAATGGGTTAATAATTAAGACAGAGCTAGCCCATAAACAATAATGGTAACTGGCCAACAGGATTGTATCAAATACAGAGTCTCTGAGTGTTATTTGGGGCTGGCACGGCTGTGGGCCCACGTGGAGATGGGACCGGGAGGCCGGCGGGGAGACCTGCTGTAACAGATCTCTATTAGCTCAAGGTCACCCTGGACTACATGAGAGTGAATCAGTCTAAAGAGAAACAGAACTCATACCTTTAATGCCAGCGCTAGGGAGGTGGAGACAGGAATGACAGGGCTGGGCAAAGAGAGAGAGAGAGAGAGAGAGAGAGAGAGAGAGAGAGAGAGAGAGAGAGAGAGAGAGAGAGAGAGAGAGAGAGAGAGAGGAATATAAGGCAGGAGGAGACAGCACTGTATTGCAATCTAGGTAGTCTGAGGATCAGTGCAGTTTGGAGATGCAATCAAAGGACATGATTTCCCCTTCAGTCTGAGCACTGGTGGAGGTGAGAAATCTCTAGTTGCTGGCTGCTTTGCTTTTGTGGTCTTCAGCGTGAACCTGGGTAGCCGCCTCTGGGTGTTTTTTGGTTTTTTTTTTTTTTTTCTTCTTCCCCAAATCTCCTCAAGCTCCTGTTCTTTTTCTGAAGCTGGTTTCCATAGGTAGAACTGTGGTGCTGTGTCAACAGTCTTCTCAGGATGACTAAGGGGTGGGTTGTTGCGTCTCCATGACTCTCACCCCCTCACACACCTCACAGAACTGCCTCTCCCATGCCACCAGATTACAGAGGCAGACGCCTCCCGACCTCTCCCTGTGTTATAGGGTGGCAGGGAACCTGTGCTGGTTAGGTTTTGTCAGTCTGACCTACACGAGAGTCATCTAGAAAGAGGAAATATCAACAGAAGAATTGTTTCCTTAAGACTGGGCTGTAGGCATGTCTGTAGAGTATTTTCTTGATTAATGAGTCATTTGGAGAGGGCCCAGGGCACTGTGGATGGTGCCACCCCCTATCAGGTTATCCTGTGTTATATGAGAAAAATCAAGCGGAGCAAGCCAGTAAGTAGTGTTCCTCCATGTTCTACACCAGATCCCTCCTCAGCTTCCCTAGATGATGAATGGTAACCTCTAAGCCAAATAGACCCATTCCTATTCAAGTTGCATTTGGGCAGAATGTTTTAACACAGCAACCAGGAAGCAAATGCATATGGCACTACCACTAGACATTTTCTTTCATCCATCTGTTCATTCACTTGTTCATTCTGGACTTAGTCTCTTGATGCTACCTAGGCTGATGCTAAACTTCTAGGCTCTAAACCGTCTTCCTGCCTCAGCCTCCCAAATATTGCTAGCTATGGGCTCATGCCAGCAACAGGAAATTTTAATACATTAATTACATCTCCATTCTGCTTCTTATTTACTGGTTGAATCTTTTTATTGTATTGTCAAACAATATTGTAATTCAGCAAATTACAGACCTTGCTTCTCCTTTCCTTGCATTTTTTTCATCAAACCAAGTACAATAAAACACTGTACAATCAATTCTCCACTAAACGCTTGCTGTGTGAATGGGTGAGTTATTAAAATTACCTCAGGAAATGAAGATCTGTGGCCTGGGTTCAAGTGTTAAAAATGGCACCACTCAAAAATACATAGTCAACCACACATTAAAAAGCACTAAGAATAACTCAATATTTCTTATATGGAATGGTTGCATTTTCTTTTGAGAATCCATATGTTAAAGTCTCTCCCTGCATTTCCCACATGAGCACTTAAACCCAAGGCTCACAGTGTACCTGGCTTCAAACCAAACACATTAGTTATTTTGGAACTGTAGAATTAATAGTCATTCTCCCACTTGCAGATCTACCTCAAACAAAATTATATTTCATTTGGATTAAGGGTTATAACTTACAAACTCAGCTTCAGGGAGCTGCACCAACTTAGCTCCAGAGGATGTGTCTCACTGCTGGGCTTCTAGAGTTCCAGAGATAAGGACTTGATCATACTCAAAAAAAAATAAAAACCCTCGACTTGCTACACAGAAACCAGGATTGCATGGTGATAATACAACTCTGAGGCCAAAGGCCAAAACCATAAACAGGTTCTAGAAAACATTTTGGTAATTCAAAGGCGAAATTGAAACTCTGGTACAGAGGCATAATATACAGATATCAAATGTCTCCAAACTGTTAAAGTGAACAATGGACTGTTGGAAGTTAGTTTTAAAGAAAACCAAATCTATCTTACTATTTCTACTAAAAAAATAGACATTATTAACCAATATAATCTATTTACATTTTTAATTTTAACGTGTATAATATATATGATGTATGTGTTTGTGTGTAGGTAAACATGTATGTGTGTGTTTGTGTAGGTAGAGGCTGGAGGTCAATGTCATGTATTTTACTCTCTCTCTCTCCATCTATTTATCTATCCATCTATCTATTTCTCTCTATCTATCTCTATCTCTCTCTTCAACTTACTTTTTTGACACAGATTCTATCACTGAACCTGGAGCTTACTGATTCTGCTAGGTTGGCTAACCAGTGAGCTTGGGGGATCTGTCTACCTTTGCCTCCCAGGACTAGAGTCACAGATACATGCAGTCATGCTTTTTTTTAGGAGGGGGATCTGAATTTGCATCCCTTAGCAATGCTTCACGAACTGAGTCATCTCCTAGCCTATTATCTTAAGAAAAAAAAAGGATAGATAAGAAACCACATGTCTGGTACACATAGACTATAGTATGAGATACTATTCAGCTCTAAAGGAAAATGAAATCATGGAATTTTTAGGTAAGTGGATGGGACTAGAAAAGACCACACTGAGTAAGATAAACCAAATCCAGAAAAACGGATGTCTCATGTTCTCTGTCATCTCTGGTTCCTAGCTCCAAATCTTCAGATATTAAAGTGTAGCCCTTTCTCTGCATCCAAAAAAAAAAAAAAAAAAAAGTCTCTTTCTAACTGCCAGAGACCATTACAAAAAAACACAACTGACAAAATGCAGAGTTGTGGGACCCAGTTCCAACTGGAAAGATTGTAAGAGCTGGAGGACCAGGGCGTTAGCTAGAAATATCAGAGGAGTTATGCACATGAAGTTTTTTCACCAATGTGGCTGCCCAAACACAACCTTAACGAAGACAACACTAGTAGACATGAAAATCATGGATGAGCTCATGAGACCCTAGTGCTGGACAGAGACCCGCTAAGCAGCGCCGAGAGAAGAAAGCACAGCCTAACCAGACCCTGCAAACCAGAGGCCATGAAGTAAAAGAGAGTGAGGTGGGGTTATGTGGAAGGGTCTAAAAGGTGAAAACTACAATTAAAAAAATAAATGCATTCTTAAATTTGCAAAAGAAACCACATTTCAGGGGCCAGGGGATGCTCAGCCCAATCAATATGACGTTGAAATGAATTGAAAAACCGTGGTCTGGGAAACAACCCTGCTGGACAGGAAGGAGACAAGAAATCGTTTTCCAGACATTCTATTTCTTAAGATAGGCACAGCAAGAAAAGTCCAACAGCACCAGGTCCCTGACGTAGCAGCTGTAGATTAGAATGAAACAGATCAGGGAGAACATGACCAGCTCATCTCTGTCCATCGTTCCCATCACAGTGCGTCTCAGAGTCTTGGCTCCTTTCCAGAGTGGAAGAGCCCATGGAGAGAGGACCGTGTATTGTGCTAGCCTGCAGCCAGGTTAAAGGCCTGTGTTTGGTATCTACGGCTCCCACTTTGGAAGCTGTCTCATAGTTTTATTGGAATTTGAGCTGATGGTTTTTAAGTGACTCTACACTAAGGCAAAGTTTGTTTGACAATTTAAATACATGTTTCCATAGTCAAATGAATAGATTTTCACATAGGAATGACTGTCGTTAAAAACAAACAAAAATGCTGTGGGAACAAGCCAGTTGCATGCTGATTATGGGTAGTTATGGGACTGAGAGAAGGCCCCTGCCCTTCACGTGCCCCCGAGACCCATCAGGAACACAAACAAACCAGTTTTAAAATGAGAGATTAGTGTCGTCAATTATCTTCCTAAAGTGATAAGCCTATAGAAAAGCTGTCCTTGGGCCTGGACAGTGCAGGAAAGCAGGATAACTTCACTTATTGAATTTGGATTTTGGTTATGAGGAGGTTTCAGGTACACACTGAAGGGGTGGGGTGAGCTCTGCTTAACTAGTTGTAAGTATGCAATGCAAAAACATTCCTATGCTGCCATGTCTTACATCAAGACACTGCAGAGAGTAAAATGAAAAGGTCATGGCAT
Organism: Cricetiscus sungorus; assembly: GCA_030556225.1. NCBI lineage: Eukaryota > Metazoa > Chordata > Mammalia > Rodentia > Cricetidae > Cricetiscus > Cricetiscus sungorus. The sequence continues at coordinate 7,571,093 of JANBXA010000114.1, forward strand.
TTGTCTTAACAGTCTGTAATTTTATCATGCAGCAAACATCATACACGTGCCATCCACATCCAAAAAACATGTATTTGGTTACATGTTTTTCCAAAGACAAGCTAAATTGCCTAAGAAAATTGACTTTTCCTCAATCTTTCCAATTGGCATGATTGCACAAGAGACAGTACTCTGCACAAATCTCTTAAGGTGAAAGCATCAAGAACAGTGCAATTACCCCCAATAGACAGAGCAGGAGATAAAACATCACATCTCTTGGTATTTGTTGGAAATTTCATTTAGTCTTGCTTTATAACCAAGCAGACCTCAGGTTCGAGGCCATAGTCTTCTACAGAAAATCAAGTTTTTACAGCTTTTATACACATTTAGGTGTAAGGAGAAGTCAAGAGAATCAACTGAAATTTGAAGGTGCACCAAACCAGGGAGCCAGATTGATAATTCAGTAGCAGGGCTGTTGGCCATAGGATCCTCTTCACAAGATCTGGACAAACACTTCAGGGAATTTCTGCCATGTGGTGAGTCAGTTTCACTACAAAGTAAACCTCAAACCCTGAGGGATTTTACACTGACCCACAGAGACCAATGGTTATTCAGAAAAATTGCTCTGCATCCCCCATGCCCTGAGGTCACCACTCCCTGAATTCCATTTCTTAATCTGTGATCTCCTGGAACACAGGTCCCGGCTCCATTCCACTTCCTGGAGATCCCTTTCTCCTCAAATTGTACATTTTTATTTTTCCTTGCTCAGCTTTCTCCTTTTCATTATAAATCATCATTAAAGTTAACACTAGTAACCACACAACAGAGTCTATACTAGGCTGTTTTGAGATTTTCTTATCCAATGCAGTTAATCCAAATCCCCTCACTTTATCCGCAGGCAGACTTTACATGCAAAGGCAGAGAGTAACCATAAAACTCTCCCAAATATCACAAGAATGAACTCTAGACAGCATACTAGAATTCTTCTACTTTGAACTCTCCTGAGCCAGGGCTCCACAGTTCAAATCCTCCACGCACCAACCAGTATGGCCCATTAAGCAGGACTTAAATCATTCCACTGCTTTCCTAAACCAAAATTCCCAAGTCCAGACTCCTCCAAACAAAAATGGTTGACCTATGACAACAATTCCCCAGTCATTGATACCAATTCTTGTCTTAGGGTTTAAAATGCTATGAAGAGACCCATTTTATAAAGAAAAACATTTAATCTGTGTGGCTTACAGTTCCATAGGCTTAGTCCATTATCATCACAGCAGAAAACATGATGGTAAGCAGGCATGCATGGTACTGGAAAAAGAGCTGAGAATTCTACATTTGGATCTGCAGACCATAGGAAGTGAATTGTGACACAGGGCACAGCTTGAGCAGAGGACACGCTTCCTCTAAGGCAACACCTGCTCCAACAAGGTCATACCTCCTAATAGTGTCACTCACTTTGGGGGACATTTTCTTTCAAAGCACTACAACATATGTACTTAACGTTAGCAAATGTTCCCTTTGCCATATAACATAACATCATTGTTAAATTTATATTTGTATTTATCTATTTTATTATTTATATTATTATATTTACATTACATGATCTTGAAAGAGAAAGCAAGTGCTTTGCCACATATTTGGGGGAGAACATTGATAGTTTTTGAGGGTTGATTTTTTGGTTGGTTGCCTTTTGAAACAGTTTCTCTATGTCATCCCAGCTGTCCCAAAACTTACTCTGTAGACCAGGCTGGACTTGAACTCTGCCTCTGCCTCTGCTTCCCAAGTGCTGGAATTAAAGTCATGTGCTCCACCAACTGGCTTGTTGGTGTGTTTTTATTTGTACGTGGGATTTCTGACTTCTTTATTGTCGTTGTTTGGAAATTAGCAATGAGGTTGAGTATCAAATTGCCAAGGAGTGGACTTATGAGGTTGGTCTTCGTTACAGACTATATTACCTATAAAATACTGACGAGCGAGGAGTGAATACTAGGAGACAAAACTATTGGTATGCATTTGATAGTATTTTCAGAGAGGGGAAAATTACCCTCAATGTAGGTGGTACCTTCCAATAAGTAGTGTGTATACAAAGAGATCTGAGGGAAATGATGGTGTGTGTGTGTGTGTGTGTGTGTGTGTGTGTGTGTGTGTGTGTGTAGCTACTTTTGAGTGGCTGCCTCTATTGCTGCTCTAGTGGTTTTCACTGACATTAGACACTACCCACCTTGGACTTCCAACGTGAACTCATTATTGGTGACTCACCAGAGATCTACCAGGCTTTTGGCAAAAGATCAGGACTGTTGAAGTGTCCTGTTTCTTGGAGTGAGAAGAATCCAGCATGCAGGTATCCATTGTGGGAAAGCCAACTTTCTATAGTGGAGCAAACTAATAATGAATCCCCTTTCTAAATCTCTCTCCCCCACCCCTACCCCCACCCTCTCTCTCTCTTGTCTCTCTCTCTCTCTCTCTCTCTCTCTCTCTCTCTCTCTCTCTCTTGTTTTGTTTCTTAGAGAACCCCATCATACCTAACAATAGAGAATCCTAATATAAGTTTTCTTATTTGTTGAGGTCTTGCAACTAGAGTCTAGCTCAGCCTCTAAGAAAAATAAGAAGTTCACTGTCCTAGTTTCATTCCTATTGCTGTGATAAAATAACTCCACAAAAGGTGACCAAAGGGAGAAAGAGCTTATCTAGCTTACAGTTCAGATTTCCAGCCCATTATTGCGGGAAAGTCAAGGCAAAACCTTGAAGTAGTTCATCACAAGAGAAAATGAATGACCATATGCCTGACTGTGTTCAGCCACTTCTATGCACTTACATAGTCCAGGACATACTCAGCCACTCACAAAGGGCTAGTTTTTCCACCTCTGCTAACACAATTAAGTCAAGCCCCCACAGACCTTCCTGTTACAGACACTCTCTCATTGAGACCCTCTTCCAAGGCAATTTTATATGGTGTCAAGTTGGCAATTAGAACCAACCATCCCAGATACTATCATTTCCTTAAGTTTTGTGCATACACAGCTTGGTTTGTAATCTATCAATGCTGAGAGACAGCACTTCAGGAAGTGACTGGCCTCATGTAGGGTCTGGTCTTTTTAATATGTGTGGATAATTGGATGGACTATGTTTGGGGATATGGCTCAGCAGTTCAGCTCTCATGGTATGAACATAAGACCCTCAGATGAATCACCAGAACCAGAAAAGAAAAAAATCATAGCTGAGTTGACAATGAGGAAGTGGTAGAAACAAAAGCAGGTAAACTAGGTTGTGGTGACATATATTATTTATGATTTATTAAAGCTTGCCTGAGGATTCAGAAAGCAAAGTCAGCCACAAGCCATAGAAGCCAGTTGCACATCTTTAATCCCAGAAGCTAGGAGGTGGTGGTGCACACCTTTAATCCTATGACTCAGGATTAAGACACAGATGGATCTCTGTGAGTACAAGGCACCCAGATCTACACAAGATTGATCCAGTCCTAAAGAGAAACAGCTCACACAAAGATGATCCCAGGTGTGGGATCATTTAATCCCAGCATTAGGGAGGTATATAAGACAGAAGCAAAGTCTCAGTATCAGGCATTCATTATCCAGCCACCTGGAGGACAGGAAGACATTGAAGTCTCAGTATTCTCTAACCATGCTGAGATGTTGCAGTTTGAGGTTTGGTGGAACTGGGTTCAGCTTTCAGTCTGAGGAAGAGATAAGAACTAGTAACCAGATGCTTTGCTTTTCTGACCTTGAGCTTGAAGCTTGAACCCCAGCATCTGTCTCTGGGTCATTTGTTTGTCATGCTACACTAGATGGAAGTAAATCCAGTGGTGTGCCCATGAGGAATTTAACTTGTCCCATGTGAGACATCGGTCTCTTCCATACTCTCTCCATGACATTCTGCGTTACCACAGGCAACAACAAAGAAGCCAGCCAACCAGGAACAGAAACCATGAGCCAAAATAAATATCTGCACCTTTAAGCTGTTTTCTTAAGTATTTTTGTCATAGCAATGGACAATTGACTGAAAAAGGCTTACAGAAAACAAGCATGAGCCATGCACATACAGAGAATCTCTTTCCCTCCTCCAGGCGGGCCTTTGTTCCTCAGCCCTTTCTCTGCCTGGGAATGGCTCACTCCTTCTCCAGGAGCTTCCTACGCTTCTTTCAAACAGTTCAGTCTCAGAGACTACATAATATGTGTTCACACTGAGGCCCTTGCTGTAGTCAAAGATAGAAATGTATAACTCACGGTTTCTTCATAAATTACTTTGACGTGAAACCCAGTGTTTAGAAACGGAAGTGTACTTCACCTCTTAAAAATATCATTTGCTTTTACTTCTTACCTATAGACAGTATACATTTGTAAACCTATAGCCCTAAATTTGGCTGTTTCTAGTCTCTTTGTTCTTTTACCCAAACAAAAATGTTGATTTGACTTGATACTCAATATCCAATAAACATATTCAATCTATAAATTTTCAAACTACAGGTTTTTTAAAAATTTTTCATTCCCTATGAACAGAGCTTTCTTGTATCAGTTGATAAAATGAACAGGGAACACTAATTTGCAATAATAAGACACTATGTGGAGAAAAGCTACTGAAATGCATGCCAATGTTTTTTGACTTTTCATTTTGAGGATAACTCATATCCTGAAGCTTTTATTTGTATTACCCTGGGAGATACAGAAGGGATGATGTCAGACTCTTGCAGTAGTGAGAGTATATGCCAATAAATTCTAGAAAGTCTTATTAAACTGTTTGTGTCAAAATTAAACATCCAAAGCATAAACACAGATAATACACTGAGCTACACTCAAAAACCAAGAGAGAACTCCCCTGAAGAGTGAAAGGCGGCTCTTCTAAGGGCTTCAGTTGGTCTCTGGAAGGGGTGATCCACTCATTGTTTCTCCCTGTAATTTGTTTTTCATAATATTCCAGTTCGTTTCCCAGTTGTCTCTAATCTTTCCCCGCACCTACTGCACCTTTTAGAATAGTCTTTATCTCCAGAGTTATTTCGTGCCTCTTCTGCCTGACAAAGGACAACTGAATGACCTCAACAGCTGACAAACTATCTAGCCAAAGCAAATGCAGAAACCACTCCAGGGACCAACAGCTCTTTGGAGTGGGTTAAAGATGCTTCCTGTCACCCTCAGTACACTTGGAACAAATTAAAAGATCTATGTGTATGGCATAAGCAATGCAGATTTCAAATAAACCCTGTAGTCCTTCCCAGCTCTACCAGAATTTTCCAATTTGACTCACTCCCAATGAGTTTTTCCATGAGTCCATGAATTTTGATGAATCCTTTCAATTTGAATTTTGCAGTTATTCTTCTCACATACGCTAATATCCCTGGACTCAGATAGCTAAAGTCTTATTTAACTTCAAGTCATTTTGAAGCAATTATATTTTTAAAATCTTCACAAGTTCACTTTGCTGTCAAAAGATAACATTTTGGCAGCAAATGTCAAAATCAATGTCATGTATAAACTTTGTGTTTTTATAGATCTGTATATATTAAAGGAAAATGAGAAATCAAGGGACTTTTTGGCATGCATAATGAGATGCTTCATTCTGAGACACCCAGACAGAGAAGCAAGGAAAAATGAATCTACAATAAAAACCTTGAATGTGAAGTTAGCAAGGGGTTGCACCCAGATTACAACCAGATCCGTGAGGTCCATGTCTGCCTGCTTCATAGAGGTACCTCCTGGTGGCCACTTGTGTCCCTCTGGCTGGCCATGTATGTGGAGTTAGTACCCCCATTTGAATCATGGCTTGATCATGAGTTCTAGGATCTGCCAGACTCAGAGCATCATTTGAATTAGCAAAATGTCCAACACAAGGCAATCATGGACCAATTCTGCGATCCACACTGCCCACTGCTCCAGAGACCACGGCATCAGAACCAGATGTCCATCCTTCATTGCCTATTTTCTCCTTATACACTGAGCAAGTAGAATGACATCAGCATTGGTTTGCTTGCTTCATTGCATTCAGGGAGCATTATGTTATTCATATGCCTTATAGGGATCTCCAAGTGTGCCTATGAAAAGCATCACTGGCCGGCATCTCTAATAAGTCATCCATTTTAAACCAAAACATACTATCTAAACAAGTAGTTCTCAACCTGAGGGACATGACCCCTTTGGGGGGGGAGTCTAATAACCCTATTTCAGGGGTCCCATATCAGATATTCTACACAGCAGATTTTACATTAAGATTCATAACAAAGGCAAAATGACAGTTATGAAGAAGCAACAAAAATAATTTTGTGGTTAGGGGTCACCACAACATGAGGGACTGCATTAAAGGGTCACAGCCTTAGGAAGGTTGAGAACCACTGCTTGAACCCAAAACATAGTCTGCCTGTTGCTACTTCTTCCTTAAGATGTGAAAATTAAAATTTACTCTCCAGAAAATTCCCTAAACACAGGCTAACACTCGGTCTCCTTTTTCTTCATTTCCTCAAGGCAAAATAATTACAAACAGGGCTGTAAGAAATCCAACGTGCCTGGAGAGTTGAGTCTTTCTGCTATCCTCCTGTTCTGAAGCATTCCTTTGAGAAAAGCAAGTTGTTCTCTTGACACGAGTAACTCCAGACCTCCCTTTCTGTCCCACAGACTTCAGCATTGCGTTGTCACCGAGTATGGCTTGGACCACCATGTAGGCAAGTCATTTAAAGAGTCTTTAGCATATCCTGTGACTGATGAGGAGTCAAGCTTCATATATCAAGCAGTATTGAAAATACAGCTATTTGTAGTTGACATGTATCAAGAGATTTTTCTGTGTTCATACCATTTGACCAAGTAATCTCACTTTGGGGAAACTGTCCTAGAGAAACAACCTGAAAGCGCAGAACAATCTTTAAGCAGGCAGTAACCCAACCACCCAATTGTGTCCAAATTCAGGAAGGGCTAATAAACTATCCACTTGAAGGAGCAGTTTATAGCCCTTGAAGTATAGTTTGAAAATTTTATATCATGAAATATTTTCCTCATGGTGAGGAAAGTGAAAACAAAAATTATGGGTACAAGTTAGTCACTTTTAAATAAAAATAAGAAACTTTGCAGAGCAAGAAAAATAATGGAACAAAACATGAGAATTCACAGAGAAAATACTTCTTGGGAGACTGATCTTAAATGAGTTGTAGACTCAGCCTGAAAAAAGAAGAGAGTTAGAAGTAATCCAGCCCCAGGCCAAGCAGGGATCTTTAGTTTTCACACTCTTTTGTACTGGACAGCACTTAGTAAATATTTGTTTACAATACACAGGTGTTCCTCATTAGCCCACATGTTGTAGCATATGAAATTGCCGGTATTTTACCACCCTGACCAATAGAAATGGCGATTTCATACGTTTCAAATAGAGTCAATGAGATTCGGCTGCTTCATGTCACACAAGATTGGTACTTCCGCCCTTTCTTCTCCTCATGTTCTCTCTCTCTCTCTCTCTCTCTCTCTCTCTCTCTCTCTCTCTCTCTCTCTCTCTCTCTCTCTCTCTCTCTCTCCCCACCCACCCACCCACCCACCCACCCAGTGGCCAAATAACCAACCTGAAGAAAAGCCAACTGGACGCTTGTCACCGTATTTCTAAGATGATGAAATAAAAATGAGACCCTCGACTGACATTTTCCCACTTTGCTATGATCGCATAAGCATCTTTGGACCCTACACAAGAATGCTTGAGGCGGACCCCTTCTTTATATCTCATTAACGGCACCTTGGGATGAGACCGAGAAATCCGCTTTCCTATGCCTGCCACCTAGTGATAAAACCACCAGTAGACTTTTTAAAATTTATTTTTTTTTATTTAAATGTTTTCATTTTACATATCAACCCCAGTTCCTCCTCCTTCCTCTTCTCCCACCCTCACCACCCCCTCCCACCCCCATCCACTGCTCAGAGGGGGAAAGGCCCTCTTTGGGTAGTCAACAAAGTCTGGCATACCAAGTTGAGGCAGGACAACGTTCCTCCCCCTGTATCAAGGCTGAGCAAGCAATCCCAACATGGGCTCCAGAAAGCCAGTTCAAGTACCTGGGATAGGTCCTGGTGACACTGCCAGCCCCCTCCCCCACACGCTGACAACAGATCAAGCCACACAACTGTCACCCACATTCAGAGGGCCTACTTCAGTCCCATGAAGGTTCCCTAGCTGTCAGTACACAGTCTGTGAGCTCCCACAAGCAGATGCAGCAATCCATCAGAAGACTGAAAAGATTCAGAATGACTTTTCTCCCAGAAACAACAGAGATTCCCTCTCAATGCCCTGATGCCACACCTCATGGTCTCCCAAAGTGTCTTCCTTCATAGGTGCAGAGAATACTGAATGAAAACCCCTGCCTTGCAAAAAGAGTGCTTTTGTTTTTTATTTCTTTTCTTCATCATGTTCTCTCTCCCCATCCATAGGCAACTACTGAGCATCATGGGTAGCTCCTGGAGGCAGGCAAAAGCAAGAATCAACCTGCAAAGTCCAGGAACAAATGCAAAACTGTTGAGTAATACTGCCAAAAGTGAAGGTTGCACATTAACTAGATTCTACCAGACAGAAACTTTAACCAGCTAAGTAACGAAGCCTGCACTTTAACTAGATTCTAATAGTGACTCTTGGCTTGAAATTAATCTGCTATCTTCTTTTCCTTTACATCTTCTACTTTGATGAGCATATACGACTGCGTCTAATCACCTTTGTTAAGTTGTAAAGATAATTTATGTATTTTAAATATTATACCTAAATTATCTATATAACATATCTCCAAATAATACCTTTAGATAAATAATGCCCCCTTAAGCTACAGTTGTAGGTATACTATAGATAAAATAAATGCACAGCCCTGTCCAGTTACCTATGGAATGCCTCAGCCATTTCAGAACTTCAGAGCTCAGTCAGTCTTCAGTGGGTTCTCAAAATTATGTCAACTTGGTAAAGTTAGAGTCATCTGAGAGGAGGGATCGTCAATTGAGAAAATGCTCCTTAAGATCAAACTGTAGACAATCACTTAATTAGTGATTGATGGAAGAGAGACTAGCCTGTTGTATGTGGTTCCTCCCTTGCTTGGTAGTCCTGGGTGCTATAAGAAAGCAGGCTGAGCGAGTCATGGGTGAACAAGCAAGTGCACAGCATTCCCTGGTGTCTCCCCATCAGCCCCTGCCTCCAGGTTCCTCCAGTTACTGCCCTGACTTCATTAGAAGATGAACAGTGGTGTGAAAGTGTCAGCAAAATAAACCCTTTCCTCCCCAAGTTGCTTTTGGTGATGATGTCTCATCACATCGACAGAAACCCTAAGCAAGACAATGAGGAACACACTCATTCACTTTTCATGTTTAAAAATTAATTTTCGTGTGTGTGTGTGTGTGTGTGTGTGTGTGTGTGTGTGTGTGTGTGTGTGTACCCACAATGGTTCTGGACTGAGGCCAAGAGAGGGCTTTGTATTGTTATGGACAACATGAGCTGGAAAGTGAACTCGAGTCCTATAGAAGAACAGGAAGGGGACTTGAGCCATCTGATTGGCCCCATCATTTACTTTTTCAAATTGAGGACATAATCTAGGATAAGTACTTGTGAGAATTACTGCAATAAAGCAAAGGAAATTTTCTTTAGTTTTATGACACAGTTCTACAACAAAAGACGAGGAACACAAATGAAGAAATAAAGAAATGAGCTGATTTTACCGCAGGGTAAGGGCTCGACAAAAATGTAATGGCAGATTCTGTTCTGCCTATTACTTCATTGGCAAAGTGGATTTGTAAATTGTTTCTGTCTAATGACATTGTGCTAGTGAATGGAACGAAAAACAAACTTAACTGCTCATATGCTAGAAAGAGGAAGAAAAATATAATCCTGTCCTAAACACACCTGCTTTTAGTAACTGTATAAATCTCTGGGAGTAAAATAGATTTAATTTTTGTCATTTCCAGACAGATGTATGCTATAATTTATCCATCAGGAGAAACAAACTTTTCAATGTTTGTTTCAAATGTCCCCAGCAATTTATTTTGTACTTTTGTGATTCCAATGGCATTGCTCAGATTAAGATACAAGACAAAAAGAAAATTATACAAATGAAGCTAAAATTATTGCAATCATCTGAAGTCTTGCCATTGTAAAATCATCGTGGGTTCTAATTCCATATGTCTTAACTTCATAACTCATTTTGGACCAAACAAATCATCTAGACCTTGTCTGGTGTTGTTTGAGAAGTTACTCAACTTGAATGAGTCAATTTTAGATTGGTGATTAAATAGCTAAATTTTTAGTTATTTGAAGGTATTGTTGGTTCGTTTACAAGCAAGAATGTTCTGACTGCATGTATGTAATGTTTTAACTGCATGTGTGTATTGTATCACCCACATGCTTGGTGCCTACAGGAAGGTGAAAGAGAAAGGTATCAGATTCTCTGGAAGTAAATCAAGACACAATTGTGAGCCCCATGTGGGTGCTGGGAATCGAACCTAGATCATCTCAAAGAGCAGCCAGTCCTCTTAACTGCTGAACCATCTCTCCAGCCCTAGATATATAGTTATTTTCACTCTTCCAGTAGTATTATGTTTTATCTAGTAATGGAGTAAGGGGAGATTTTTTTTCTTAATTAATTTATTTTAGTTTAGTTTTATTTTTTACATATCAATCCCAGTTCTCCCTCCCTCCCCTCATCCTGCTCTCCCCATCTTCCCTCACCCCACCCCACATCCACTCCTCAGAGAGGGTAAGGCCCCCATGTGGAGTCAACAGTCTATCCCATCATGACTATGAGGCCTGACCAAGGGCCTCCCCTCTGTGTCAAGGCTGGGAAAGGTATCTCTGCATGGGACATGGACTCCAAAATCCCAGTTCATTTACCAGGGATAGATCCCGGTGCCACTGCCCGTGGCCTCATAAAGTGCCCAGCCCACCCACTGCCAGCTTCATTCAGAAGGTCTGGTTCTGTCCTATGCAGATTCCGCAGCTGTCAGTCAGGGGTCGGTGAGCTATCACTAGCTCGGGTCAGTTGTTTCTGTGGGCTTCCCCAGTATGGTTTTGACCCCTTTGCTCATATTGTCTGTCCTCCCTCTCTTCGATTGGACTCTGGGAGCTTGGCCTAGTGGTACTTGTGGATCTCTGCATCTGCTTCCATCAGTTACTGGACGAGGGTTTGACTATTACTGTAGTCCTCAATCTGATTGCAGGGGAGGCCACTTCCGTCCCCCTCTCCACTATTGCTTAGAGTTTTATCCGGGGTCATCCTTGTGTGTTCCTGGAAAATTCCCTAGTGCCAGCTTTCTCCATAACCCAAAATGGTTCCCTCTATCAAGGTATTTCTTTCTTGCTCTCCCTCTCTGTTCTTTCCTCAACTTGACCTTCCTATTCCCCCATGTTTGCCTCCCCATTTCCCTTTCCTCCTCCCCTCTCCCATTCCATTGCCTGAAATTTTCAAGATGTCATTGCTTTTTTACACTTAAGTAATACTCCATTGTGTAAATGTGCCACTTTTTTTTTAAGAGTGTGCATCCTTGGAGTATCTGCCCAAGAGTGGTATTGCTGCATCTTGAGGTAGATTGATTCCTGATTTTCTGAGAAACTGCCGTACTGATTTCCAAAATGGCTGTATAAGCTTGCACACCCACCAGCAATGGAGATGTATTCCCCTTATTCCACATCCATTACGGCATCAGCTGTCATCAGTGTTTTTGATCTTAGCCATTCTGGCAGGTATATGATGGTATCTTAAGAGTTGTTTTGATTTTCATTTCTCTCATGATTAAGGCTTTTGAGCAATTCCTTAAATGTCCTACAGACATTTCAGTTTATTCTGCTGAGAATTCTCTGTCTTGATGTATATCCCATTTTTAAAATTTGATTATTTTGTCTTTTGATATCCAATTTCTTGAGTTCTTTGTATATTTTGGAGATATGCCCTTTGTCAGATGTTGGATTGGTGAAGATCTTTTCCCAGTCTATAGACTGCCATTTTGTTTTGTTGACCATTTCCTTTGCCTTACAAGGCTGCTCAGTTTTAAGAGGTCCCTTCTGTTTCTATTATGTGGAACAATTTGATGAGTACTGGTATCAGCTCTTCTTTGAAGTTCTGATACAATTCTGTGCAAAAACCATCCAGCCCTGGGCTCTTTTTGGTTGGAAGACTTTTGATAACTGTTTCTATTTGGGGGTTAAAGGTCTACTTAATTTGTTTATCTAGTCTTGATTTAATTTTGGTATGTAGTAATTATTGTAATTTCAAAATGCAGTGCATGGCAAAAATATGTCATGCTATGGAGCTTGGGTGAAGGGGTTTTTATTGGGGAAAAATGAATGAAAAAAGGGGGAAGAGGGGGACAGGAGCAGCAGAAAAGAAGAGTCACAGGGAGGAGAGAGGGAGGGAGGGGAGACAGAGAGACAGACAGAGAAGCAGGGAGGGGGGAGATGTAAGGTGGGCAGACCCTTTTAAAAGGGAATTTAGTGAGTGCGCAGAATGGGTGCTTAGTGGCTGCAGCTGAGGACATATCCTGTCAGAGCCCCAAGGACAGGCCAGTACAGATGCCAGTACAATTGTCCATTTCCTTTAAATTTTCCAATTTTATGAAATACAGGTTTTTAATGTATAAGCAAATGATGTTTTGGATTTTCTTAGTGACTGTTGTTATGCCCCCCTTTTTATTTCTGATTTTGTTAATTTGTATATTCTCTCTGCTTTTTAGTTAGTTTAGATAAAGGTGTGTCTGTGCTGTTGATTTTCTCAAAGAACCAACTCTTTGTCTCATTGATTCTTTGAATTGTTTTCTTTGTCTCTATTTTATTGATTTCAGCCCTCAATTTGATTATTTCCAGCTGTCTTCTCCTCCTGGGTGAGTTTGCTTCTCTTTGTTCTAAAGCTTTCAGTTTTCTGTTAATTCCCTAGTGTGGGATTTCTCTAGCTTCTTCATGTAGGCATTTAGTGCTATGAACTTTCCCCTTATCACTGCTTTCATTGTGTCTCATAAGTATATGTATGATGTACTGTCATTCTCATTGAATTTTAGGAAGCCTTTAATTTCTTTATCTCTTCCTTGAGCCAGTGGTGATTCGGTTGGACATTGTTCAATTTCTGTGAGTTTATGGGCTCTCTGAAACTGGTGTTGTTGTTGAATTCTAACTTTAAGCCATAGTTGTCCAATAAGATACAGGGAGTTATTTCAATTGTCTTGTAGCTGTTGAGGTTTGTTTTGTTAAAATTGCAGTCAGTTTTAGAGAAGGTCCCATGGGGTGCTGAGAAAAAGGTATATTCTTGTGTTTGGGTGGAATGTTCTATAGATGTTTGTTAGGCCCATTTGAGTCATGACATCTGTTATTCCTTTATTTCTCTGTTAAGTTTCTGTCTGGCAGCCCTGTTCAGTGGTGAGAGTGGGGTGTTGAAGTCTCCCAGTATTAGTGTGTGGGACTTGATATGTGATTTAAGACTTAGTAATGTTTCTTCTACAAATGTGGATGCCCTTGTATTTGGGGCATAGAAGAGCCTTCTACTGTGACTTCAAGAAATTATGGAAACACAAACGTTTCTGTAGAAGTCAACAGATTATTGATATTCTCTTCAAAAGGTGCAGTTGTGACTTATAAATCAATCCTATGCCCTTAATTAGCTCTTCAAGATCCATACTGGTGTGTCAGCTTTGATAGATTCTTGTTAGATTATTCTTGGTATGCAACAAAAATTATACCTTTCATATCTCTGTATAAAAACCATTTACAACACAGTATTACTTAGTGTTGTGGTTTGAAAGAAAATAGACCCCCAAAAGGAATGGCATTATTAGGAGGTGTGGCCTTGTTGGAGAAAGTTTTTCACTGTGGAGTTAGACTTTGAGGTCTCCTTTGCTCAAGCTACACCAAGTGATACAGTTCACTTCCTGTTGCCTGCAAGCCAAGATGTAGAACACTCAGCTCCTTCACTCATGACTGGGTGTAGACTGAATGACTAGAGACTGCTCTCAAAAATGCTACAGGTGGCCTCGATTTTGTCATCTTTTCTGAGAGCACATGGCATGGGTAGGCTTGGTTTCCTTTAAGCTCTGCAGCCTCAGAGTACTTGACTCTTATTCGGTGACTCAAGAGTACAGCAGTTACTAGTGTTCTTCATATAAGAAAAATAGCTTCTCTTTTTAATGATGAGTTCAGAAGACACCACTACATAGCACTCTAGGAGCACAACTATTATAAGCCTAAATACCCAAGTAAAAGGAGAGAGAAACTTAACTCTCTTCCCTGGACTTGGGAAGTAGCCAGGAAACATTTAGAAGACATCTTGAAACATAAACTAAACTCTATTACATTTTTAAGCAGATTGGAAAAGAAAATTATAATTACAGACAACTAAGGAATGTTGAGAATGGGAGAAATAATTCTTCCCCAGGGAAGAGCACACCAGTTGGTTATCCAATACCAAATGGTCAGCCCTGAAAAAATATACATGCAAGAAACACTATACAGACTGAGCAGATTATATTTAAGAATACATATGTATGCACATACATGCATATTAAAACTATTAATGAAAAAGAGAGGCCATGAGTTCAAAAATGGAAGATGAATAAATGGGAGGCTTTGGAGGGTAGAAAGGGAAGGAAGAAATGATATAATTATATCATGATCTCAAAAAAATTTAAAAAGAAAAAAAATCTGCCAATTGTATCTTAAAATTATATTCTCTGCACATTTTAGGATATACACAACTAAACAGCAATATAAAAATAACTTTATAAATATCTAACCCAAGAGAATTCGTTATGGCCAAGCATTATGTATTGTCTCATTGAATTTCTTCTCAGTTATGAATACAAGGACACCAGAATCAAAAGACTGTAGTCCTTTGCCCAGGTTTTCATAGCTGTGATATTTCAGATTTGGAGTAAATTACAACATGGAAGCAGAATTATCTTCCTGCTAATAAAGATATTCAGTAAAGTCTCATACAGCCATACTTATGGTATTTGTAAGCCATGGAATTTTTAAAACCTATTGTCTACATTTCTGTTTATCTTGCCTGCTGGGAATTAAGACAGAGCCGCCACACATATGTGAAGGTCAGAGGATAACTTGGGGGCCATCAGATTTGGTTACAAGCACATTTACACATTAAGAAACCTCACCAAATTCCAGCCAGAGAATTTCAGGTCAAATCCAATTTCACTCAAGTTCGTGAATCCGTTATTTGTGGAAGAAAGAGTGGGAGCCATTATAAAATGTTTTAATTCTGTAAACAATCAATTACCAGGAAAATTGAATGCGTGAAAACCTTTGTCTGAAAGGTAACTGGCAGATTGTATACATGAAATCTAATTCAACTAACATTTACTATACATCTAGCATGTGTAGTATTTCATCCCCATTTTTAGCATTTACAACTTGGCCTGTGAGGGCCAGATATACAGAAGGATCCATATAAGAGCCCTCCACTCCTTTTTAAAAGACAGCATCTCGCTACATAGCTCTTTCTATATGGCCTGGCACTCACAGAGATCTGCCTGCTTCTGTCTCCCAAGCGCTAGAATTAAAGGTGTTTGTCACCACAATCTAGGTTCTTCTAATTTAGCTAACACTTTGTTAATGGGAAGAAAATGTTTCCTGGAAGATAATAGACCATCATGAGTATTATATAATGTTCTTTAAGTTATAGATACTTCAATTTTATCCAAAGAGAGTCAAGATTCACCTGTTAGGTGATAAAAATACAATGTTACAGTGCTTGTTCATATAATATAATATAAATTCTTTTTAATTTAATGTAGGAACAATAGTATTTTGCATATCAATCCTACTTCCTTCTCTCTTTCATCCTCCCATGCTCCCCATTGACCCCCCAATCCCACCCCCCCCTCCACTCCCCAGGGAGAGTGAGGCCTTCCACGGGGAATCTTCAAAGTCTGTCACATAAATACCACTTGGGAATCATTCAAGTGTTTACTTACATTCCCTGCTTCTCTCCCTGTTTTTTGGTGGGATGGAAGTCTCTCTTCTGAGTTTCTTCACTTACTCTGGGCTAGATTTTCAAGGGGACTGATAATTCCATCATTAGATTCCCAACTGCAAGACCATGTCATGTCTCACCAGCTTTCTGTGGGGCTTCAGTCTGGTTGAAATGTTTTCCAGCCTTGCATTTTTTGTACTGTGAGTGGCATCCTGGACTTCGAGTCTACCATCTCACACTTCTAAACAGCTTCCCTTGGGAGCTTGTTTCTTTAGCTCTGAAGAAAGGGTGATTCTTGCCTCCCATAGCTCTTGCAGCGACTGCGGGCATGATACGGTGTAGGAAACAGGAGGTGTACTGTAAATTGGAAGGAAACAAACGGTGGCAAGAGGTCCTGCCTGCCTTCCGAAATCGAAGTCCCTCTCCTCCCTGCAGATGTTCCGAAGACCCTCTTCTCCCTGCAGATGTTCGGGAGCCTCAAGCAGATCTACCTGCTTTTTATGCATCAGTGCATCAAGAATGCATTACTATGGAGGATGTCATGCACACAGACTCCCTGCCAACATTTTCAAGGCTGAAGGAAGGGGACAAATGGAGTCATGGAGGGAGTCCAGACCTGAGTCCTGTATAAACAAAAGCATGTTCTACCCACGATGATTTATGCATATCCAAGAGATCCCACTCATTTCCTTATGAGGGGTTAATCGGAGGCTGTTAAAGATACAGGGTGATCTGGTAGCCTCCATCACTCTGCATAAGGCTGCAGAGAGCTCCACAAAGCTCCATTTGGCAATGTTGATTTAACACCTCATAAAAAGCCCAGGTCTTTAGAGGAGCACTGTGTTTCAGGCTGGGGACATAGAGAAAAGAATGTAAAATAGGTCAATTAGCCAACTTTATTTTTTTTTTAATCTAAAGGTTTGGCCAGAGCACAATGTGACAGACTTTTAGATGTTCAAAGCGAGTGAGGAGTGTTTTGCCAACACATCCAGACAATCGAGTTTCAAAAGGATGTCACATTTGGCCTCTACAATTTCTTCTTACTGTTTTATGAAACTGATACATTCAATTGTTTGGTTTTGGTAAATAAAAGTTGGAGATATGTCCATTCTAAAAAAGAAGAGACAATTTTAGAATACCTTTGTTCTCTAGCTAACATATTTTCTAAATAGTTTTCTATGATTAAGTAAGACTGAAGTACCATTTAGATTCCAGAAAAGGCCTGAAACACAGAATGAGATATATTTTAAAAGTATACCTTCTATATTGTAACATATTTCTTAGAAAATCAAGAGAAAAATAATTTGAGAGTTTCATTATCTTAATAACAAAACCTTTCCTGAATGCAAATGACAATCTGAAAATTCCCCTTCAAATGTACTGTCTTCAAAATAATTTCAATGATCCATCAACATAAAAATATCTAAAATATTTGTCCCTTTTAGTGTTATCCAACACTTCACAATTACAAGGAATAGCAAACATGCCAAAAGTAACAGAATATTTCATATTATGAGCAAGACTTTTATATTTCCCAGCTCTTGGAACCCAAGGCCAAGTCTCTCATCACAGCTCCTGGACCGGTAAGTGCCCATCATTCCTGCCATGGGAAAACTGTCTGAGACCTTGGAGACCAACGGGAAGAGAACAGACCTGGAGGGAAGGGTTACACAAGAGGTCTTGTCTGTGCAGCCAGAAGAATACGAGCTAATGGAAAGCAGCAGGGCCATGTTTGCCTAGGAACAGACTGGCTCTTCAAAGCTATCATAAATCCTTCCCATTTTTCTCTCGCCCTCCCCCACACACACACCTTCAGAGCTTGCCCTAAGCCTGCAAACTCAGGCTCAGCTCTGCTCCATGAATACTTAGTTGCAAAGTATTAGACACATTAAAACCCCCATTTCTCAGACGTCTTCTTCCTATTGCTATCATTTTGAATTGACAAACTGTAGCTGTATACATGTGCAGGGTAGGAAGTGCTGTCTTCAACTAAACATACAGCACAAAGTGATGGAATTCAGGCAACTAACATACCCAAATCAGTTTTGCCACAATGAGGTATTTGAAAGTTACTCTTAGATACTTGTGTTTACAATATATCAGTGCTGGCTTTGTCATCCTGATGTGCGATGAATGTCAAAATGCTCTGCCCCCATCTAAGGGAAAGTTCTGGGCTTTTCATCAGCAACTGCTTGCCTCTTGTCTGCCCCTCTCCTCCAAAAACTACCAGTCTACTTTCTCTCTGTTCTATGTACTTAGCTGTTTCATATTTGGCTTATGAATTAGATCGTGCATGCATACCCTAATGACAAACTACCCAAAGAAGAAATTAAGAAAAGAATTTCATTTGCAATAACAACCTAAATAAATCGATGAGATAATTTTAAATAATGAACAAATAAAAATACTTCAGTATAAATTTAAACAAGGAAGTAAAAGACCTCTACATTGTAAACCATAAAAAAAAATGGTGACACAAGAGAAAATGCCCCCCAAACTATAAGCTATCCCCTGTTTATGGAGTGGCAGAACTAAATATCTATGCTATGCAAATACATTGTTTAACTTATTCGCTGCAATCTCTACCAAAATTACAATTTATTTCATACACACATACACACAAACATACAGAGAGAGAGAGGGGGGGGTCAGACTGAGGGAGGAAGAGGTCAGAGAGTGAGAACAATTATTAGACCAGTGTGAAACAAGGCCAGGGGCATCACACTCTCCTAGACCCGAATCTTAAAAACTGCAGAGCTGGTTCTGTCCATCCCTGAAACCCAAAGCTGTCTAAGGAAGCTCTCCATGCAAGAGCTACCCAGGTGGGAACTTCTGTGTAGTGTATAGAAGAAATCTTTCACTTTCTTAGTTGGTTGGTTGTTGGTTGGTTTTGTTGAGGAACAATCTCACTATTCATATGGCTCTGGTTGGCTTTAGACTCTGCTTGAAGCAATCCTCTGCTCCAAATTCCTGAGTACTGGGATTACAAGTGTGGTCCAGTCAACTTAACTTAAGAAGATCTTATGGAATAATTAAACTATCATTCATTCAAGAATGTGTACTCAAATAGAAAAATAAGAAATACAATAAAAGCAGAAAATGTTGATGGATGAACCATAGCTATAGCCCTTTGTGATTGCCTTAAAAATCACAATATACTCAGTTTTACTGGCACTATAGGTGAGAAGCAGCTACTGATATATTTATTTTCAGTTTTAGCAAAAAATAAAACAGCTGACACTTAATCACTCTGACATACAATAATGATTTAGTAACCTTAAGCCCTGAATATAAGAATATTTGGATTATTTTAGGATAATTTCTTTCACTCAGTAAATTAAATTTAAGTTTAAAAGGGCTAAAGAGCCCCATTATAAAAACAATTCATTGCTCTTAAATACTTTCTTGTTGTTCTTGCAAGACCCCCAGTCATAGTTCCGAGTTTATGGTTTTTTTTTGTTTTTGTTTTTTTTTTTTTTCCTTTTAGTGGTATGAAATCACAGAGTAAGTCTAGATTTCATTGCTTGACATAGCATAGCGGAAGCAGCTTTATAATGATTAAATTATCACTGCCAGGGGAGAGGTAGTTCACAGTTACAATAATAAATACCTTTTTTAGTTTTGCAACCTCAACTGCTGGTGAAGCAGATTGATTGGAATATTACTTGGATAACTGTTAATTTGGTGCACGGAACACGGCAAGTTTTCTGTATGTGCACAAACCCCTGCAATACATTTCGCTATCCGGGTTTCTTTCTTGGGCCAACAGCACATTATCCCCTTATACCTGTACCACAGGGCACATCTTGAAAACCTCAGTCTATCTGACACTGGCCACGCTAGCAATGTCTTTCCTGATGCCTCTCCCTTAAAATAAAAACTCATACTTAAAAAAAAAGAAAGAAAAGAAATCCCAATTTATCATTGTGTCCCTAACCTAAGCCTAATACTTGACACATAAACCATGTTCTATGATTTCAGATGAAGGTTGCAATGAAAATGGAACCATAAGCAGACTAGTCCCAGGCATTTTGAGAGATTGTTTGATGGTTCAGGCAAGGAGCCTAACTGCTTTTATCCTCTTGACAATAGAGCAGAAGACTAGTCCTCCTCTGTGAGGGGAAGGTCCCCTTCTTCAAAGCAGCATGCAGCCTGGGGAGGGGTGATATGGAGCAATGGGGGGGGGGGGACACTGCCAAGACCGTCATATCAGCCCAATCCTGGTAGCAGATATCACAGCCAAAATAACTAAGAATCAGAAAACAGTGTTTAATGCTTTTTAGTCCAAATGATAACCATTGGAAGAGATGATATAATGGAATTATCACAGTGTGCTGGTTCTGGATTGTGTATACATGTTCATGTGTGTGATCAGTGCATGTGATGGGGGCTTAAATTGTGTAGGTGTGCATGTTTGGGCATGGAGGACAGCCGTCAGTCTTGGTGTCATCCTCAGACATCTTCTGTCTTGTTTTCTTTGGAGACAAGGTTTCTCACCAACCTGGAATTCACCGATTTGGCTAGACTGGTTGGCCAGCAAGCCTAGTGACACATGCAAGCTACCATGTCTTTAAAAAAAAGGTGGACAAACTCCAGTCTTCATGCCTGTTCACCAAGGACATCGATGACATATCCCCAGCCACCAACTTTGGTTTTTTGTTTGTTTTGTTTTTCATTTAGGGGTTTCTCCATTCCAGAAAGGTCTTCCTGTTGAAACATGGCTGATAAGTTAAGAAGCAGGACACCATGAGAGCTACATCCAATGGCACAAAAGCTTTCTTCCTGTGGCTCCAGCCATCTGGGAGCTGAGCCTTGCCTTCGTTAACATCCAGTTTCCAGCCAGTTCACCAAACACAACCTGCATCTCGATTTTGAAATCTGAAAAATTGTCTGCTTCTCAACTCACTGGGCACAACTGACAAGAACTTCTCAATGTTAACAGTCATTTTTACCACTCCAGTGATTCAACCAGTGTAAATAATAAGAACTCTAGACCAGACTTGATTGAATTTATTTTGAATGCCAGCACATGGCTAGCATTCAATAAATAAATGCCCTCCAAACTGATCACCGATGCTAAATTCCTAAGCACATTCAATAAAAATAGTAGCCTGCCTGGTCATCAAAATAGCAGCAAGTAGAAGCAATGTCAGTATTTTATATGGCTCTGCTTGGCCAGTTAAGAACCAGGTGTTCGAAGCTTTAGCTGTTACTATATATACGGCTCAGGACAGACTTTATGTGTGCTTCCCTGAAGGTAAAGTACTCAGCCCCCAGCCCACTTTATAGCCCTTTCTGCTTTCACCTTAATAGATAACATCCGTCCACAAATTTGTAACATCAGCAAATTCAGGAATGACTGGTGAGCATTCCACTCCTATGTGAAGGTTAAGACATTTTCAACTTCATTTCAGAGTGTGCTTAATCTAAAAGTTAATCATCCTCAACCTTAGAGATTTAACAAAAAACAGAAGAATAGCTCTGAGACCAACCTGTGTTCCCCCAAAGACTCTGGGGAAAGGGAAGGAGTTGATCTCTTTATTGAGTCCAGCACAGACAGGCTGGATTCTTCCTGCCAGATGGTACAAGCCTATGTTAGCACCTGGGGAGGGAAGGTCTCCTGGCGGTGGGGGTGGAGTGGGGGAGAGGGAAATAAAGTAGGTAATCCTGAACTTTTGGTTTTCTTAGTTGCTAAAGATCAATCCTTCCAGGAAGCACTGGAACTAGATTTCTTTGTATTTCATCCGATGCCATCTTTGCTCCTTTGGGTCCTGGTGGTGAAATGTGTCCAAGGGTTGCACTGAAATTCTACAGACCTCAAGTCTTTCAGCAAACTGAATCCTCCCTTGTCCACCTCTATGTCTAAATACTTATTGACAGTGCCTGGAGGAAAACACAAAAGAAAAGAGGGAAGAAGAGAAGAGGAGGAAAGGAAGAAGAGGAGTAACGGGAGAGGTACTTCTCACTGAGATCATATAAAAACAAAAATCATGTTCTCACTTTAGAAAGTTGGTGCAAAGGACAAGCACCGTGTAAGCTCATCAGAAGCCCCAGGTGGGATGGAGCTGTCAATCACAGATCTGAACGACAGCTGTATCCACTGTTTAGTCCCTAACCCTTCTGTAGGAATTCTCGTGTGTGTGTGGTTTAGTTGGAAAACATGATCTGAATTGAAAGAAGATATTTTCCAAAAGGGAATTTTAGAGTTAACTTTTCCCACCCTAAATGTTCCTCATGAGAGTTAATGTACTTCTTTGCCGGTATCTTTAGCAAGTGACTCTCTGCTCCTTTTCTGGTGTCTAGCAAACACTTCCCCAGCCCTTCTGATTACAGCTAATGTTTTTATACCATTATAGATTAGTCATTCTCTGACCACCGTGCACACCTCCCTACTACATGCCAGGAGCTGGGAAGTCTGTCTACCCATGTATCAGTGCTGCCTCCATGGGAATCATTTCCTGTTATGCCATGACTGGGTTTTCCTCACTACTTATAATCAGCATTATTCCATTTAGCTTTTTTTTTTTTTTTTTAATGTCTTTGAGGATCCCACAGATTCTCCGCAGAGCATCTATTTCAGAACTTCCCGAGTCTTTCTGGAAGTTCTGCTCTTCAGACAATAATGGTACAGAGAGCCTAAGTCTATATTATCCTGCGCTGTCTTCTCAGAAGGTATTTCTCCACATGTGCTCATCTTTGGGTATCAGCCTTTTTCCAGTGCTTTTCCTTTCTTGGTAATCTTATAAGGGACATCCTCTACCTTGTCCCAGAGCACCGTAGCATCTACCCGTGTGTCCTTGCTCTTCTTCTGTTTCCACCCCACTCTCTGCAACTCTTCTACAGTCCAACCTTTCCTTTCAGAATACAGAAAGGCAGACAAGAAGTCTAGGTTTGCTAAGTGCAAGTTGTCCATTCACAAAATAGTGCCAGAGGCAAAGAGCCGATCACGAGCTCTATCTTAAAAGCAGAGTTTTTACAAAAGCTGCATGTGAAATTTTCAATCCTGTGAAAGGCCCCCACTCAAGGCTAATAGCTTAAGGCCTGGCTTAGCAATGGTAACGCCATTTTGCAAGGCTTCCACATAAACAAGTAAAAGTACAGGACAAGGTCAGTACTCACAGGCTGCCAAATAGGATATCTGTGGATGGACATCTGGCCTTGGGAGGGGAGCAGAGAGTTAGGAGAAAAACCCAAACATAAGCTAAGTCAACTATTATCAGATCCCCAAACACATAAGAGGCTTGTCCTCGGATGACCCAACGCCTTATTTGAACTGACCAATGGGACCCCTGTAACTATGCATCTTGCTTCTGTACCCATGCTTTTGCTACCCAGCCCTATAAAAGTCCCTCTCCCCAGCCTGTGGGCGCGCAAGTCCTCCGAGAGACTTTGTAGCCCACAGGTACCTGTGTATCTCAAATAAACCTCTTGCAGTTTGCATCCGCATCCGTGGTCTCGGCTTGGTCTTTGGGTCCAGGGGTCTCTTCCTGGAGGGAAGTCCTCTTCTGGGGTCTTTCACCTGAAATCCTATTCATTCCATACACTCTAAAGCATAGCCATCCATTTGTCCAACCCAAGGGAAACTGTACTATATGTGCTAGCTAGTTTTATGTCAACTTGACACAAGCTAGTGTCATCTGAGAAGGGACGGTGCCAACCCTGAGCTGGTGGTCCTGGCTTCAATAGGAAAGCAGACTCAGCAAGCCATGGAAAGCAAGTCAGTAAACCATACTCCCTCATGGCCTCTGCATCAGTTCCTGATCCAGGTTCCTGCCCTGACTTCCTGGAAAGATATACTACAAATTACAAGATGAAGTAAACCCGTTTCTCCACAAGTTGCTTTTGGTCGTGGAGTTTCATCAGAGCAATGGAAACCCTGTGTATGGCACAACAGAAAGAATTTTTAACATAAAATCAAAGCCAACTGTAGTGATGCATGCCTGGAATGTGGAGGGGGTGGGTACAGGAGGATCAGGAGTTCAAGTTCTGCTTCACAAGAAAAAATAAGATGAATAAGTAGACACGAAATAAAGAGGGAAAAGAAAAATCTAGTGGTTCTATTAATGGGATGACAAAAACCATGAGGGAAACACATGAAATCAACTCAGTTCCAAGTAACACCACTACAAAGTCAAGACAGACACCTGCTGATATGGAAAGGCCCCTCGCTAACCCCACCTTGGCACCCCACTTTCCCTGGAAAGTATCACCTAAGCCTATTCTTTTGGCAATAGAAGGCATCCTTAGGCGATTCAGCAATACCAACGAAATTAGCCGACGAAATTAGCAACACTCGGAACAGAGCCTGCCCTTTGCATTACCAATCCTCTGGCCCCACCTTCCACCCTACTGTGCTCTCAAACCCCATCCTATCCTGACCCTTTTGGCCAAAAACCTTCTCAAGAGTGGCACCTTTAACTAATCCTAGCTACACCCATTAAATTCCCCCAAGGGACAGAAGAGCTCCACAAATGTTTCAGGTTCTCTGAACTCGCCGGCAATTCTAAGTGTTAGTATTAGAGATACATCTAGACACTCATCTAAATGTGCACATATATCAATGATACTCTCCACACAATATCCATTGTTCCTGCATACTGCATACTGGAACAAGAAAAGGCATACCCACTTCCTAATATCCATTCTTCTTGCTCATTACCCCAGCTTTCTGGCCTCTGCCTCACAAGAAATATCAAAATGCTTCACCAAAAATGATCAGAAGTCCACTCATAAAACTGACAGTTTACTCTGACACTTGTGAGTAAAGTTATTCTGGCGTTGTGCAAGCCACATAGTACACCTACAAAGTGTAGCTATTAAAAAAGAAAGTGCACACATCTCAGAGAATTACCCTATGACAACACTCATTCAAACTGGAATTTGATAGTTATTATAGCCACGCCTGCATTTTAACTTTTGCAACTCTTCAAGCCAATGATTGTATGGCCAGAAAACAAAGCAAGCTGCCAATGGATGAAAGCAGATTTAATTGTATCTCAACTTCCTTTAAATTCCCCGTTTCATTGTTAATTCCATTAGGACATTTATGATGACTGTTGAAACTGACCCGAATAAACCACTTAAGGTCTGACTAATTGAAATACGTGACTGGGGTATCATATCTGAAATGTATTTGACTCAAGAAGAGTAGCTTTATTTTGTATTAAACAGGATTTGGCAGTGTATGCAGGCTTTACAAACCTCTGGTGTCAGACCTGTGCAAAAACCACCATTTCTTTGGGGCAGATTGGGAGAAGATGGACAAGAAAGAAAGAGTAGGGCCAGATGTTCTGCTTAAATCCAGGTGTGGCAGTTGGCCAGCGTCAGGCTGAGGACTTTTCCAGAGTACAGGAAAGCAGCACCTGTAGAAGATTACACACAGTTCTTAACTCTCCAGCAAGCTGATGGCCATTGGTCTAATCACCTCCAAACTGCAGTGGCTTAAACAGATCTCAGATGGGACTGGCCAGACCTACAGACTCATCTGCTATGGGCTGTACAGACTGAAAATGTCCCCCAAAGCCCAAGGTGCAGTTTAATGTCTTTAAATGGGAAATATCAGTCAACCTATAGGATGAAATCAAAGTCAAGAGCAGTAAAATCATTGAAATTTGCCAATGTAACCTACTCAGAGTTTGATTACTATGACAGCCAAAAATATTTTAATGTATTTCTTATAATAATCCAATTCTAAAACCAAAATCAAGAACTGGATTGCTAAACTTAACATAGCTGACTCTGTGACGTTGTCCACATTAGGTCAGTTGTGAGGACATCACAGGCTTTGGTTGTAAATCTGGTTTTGTGTGTATAGATGACTTTTGGCTGCCTTATTAAAGGGAAATTCTTCCAGTAAAAATACACAGGACCTCTTTTTATATAGTAAACAGATGTTAGCTTTTTGTTGTAAAGTACTTTTGATTCAAAAGATGTCAAATATGACTTTAACAGACAGTTCCTGTCTACAAAGAATACTTCACATTTGTAAGATGAAATAATGACTCCAAAGCTGTGAGGTTTTTCTTTTGGGGGGGGAGTCTTTGCTTTAACTTAAACAGCTAATGAGGCACCTTTAAAATGAACAGCTTTGAAAGTCTAGCCTTCACACTTTAATTTAAAGATGGTCTCAATGCCTTGAGATTTCTCTGATGAATGATTTCCCAATGATAAAAACTCTGAAGTCAAATGTGTTTATCCAACCCAGACATCCACCCAGAAAGTCTGTTGGGCTTTCTCGGTTGGTTGAGTCCTCTCCATAGCTCCAGGCTGGAAGTGCTGAGTGATGAAAACCATAGTTGTACAGAGAACCAAATCAAGGTCATTTCTTCCAGGAAAGCTGGTTTTCTGTGGCCTAAAGAATATGTGAGGGCCAGAAAGAAATGCATTCCGCTGTGTCCTAAAGTCTTACCTTTAGATGATTTTTGATAGGAAGAAACCCTACTAATGCAAAATCAAAAGCCATCTCCAGGAACTCTGTGACTCAGGAGCTAGGATTACAATCCTAGGTCCTTTCACTGACTCTGAATCATCGTTGTAGCATATTTCCCCTAAAAGCAAAGCACTTTGCAACTCTCATGTCTTCTGGATACCTTATTTGGTTATTTAAGGTGCCATGTATCCAAGGCTAGCCTAGAACTCACTGTGCAGTCATGGTTGCCCTTGAACTTCTAATTCCCCGGCTCCCACCTCCAATTATTGAGACTTGTAGTCCTGTATGCGCCACCACGCTTGGTTTATGCCATGCTGGGGACTGAACCCCAGGCTGTTTTATGATAGGTAAGCATTCTACTGATTGAGCTCCATCGCCAGCCCTCTCCTGCTAACAGCATTAAATGCCTCTGCCTTCTTTTTATACCAGCACTTGGTTAATGCAGAAGTCTTGTGAGATTGCATTTTCCTATTTTTTTTTAAAGTGATTGACTCCTATACCAGAGCAAGCAGCTGACTGCCAGACAGAGGAAAGACCTGCAATTAGCTGGCAAGTGATGAGTCCAGTCTCAAGGCCAGAATTTTAAACCATAGTGAAGTTGGAATTAAGCCATTCTGTGTCTTAGAAACTGAAAGTAGAAGATGTTGCACCAGCTGTTTCCTGGGGAGACATAAGCAAACACCTGCTCCCCCTACCAACCAATCAGACTAACATACTGATTCCACCCAAGTCCATCTTGATGAGCCAGTGAACTTCCTGGGTTTGCATACAGTGCGTGGATGACCCCAAAGTGGCCACAAACTTCAGTCCTTTCCTGTAGTTGCATAGATGGAGTGTTCCCTCTATTGTTTACCTTCCACACTCTGTGTCCTCCAACACTTCACAAGACTACAGGGCCACCACATGGAGCTTGCGCACAATTACATACAGCTGAGAAGGTGTTGTAAGAAGTGTCTGGAATGTCAGGGGAGGGTCTATGATCCTCTATGGAATGTCAACAGGCCCAATCTTGAGTTGTCCAAACAGCCACACCTGCTCTGATGAAGATGATAATGGCTATGATGCTCAGGGCGCAGCTTTCTCCATTGGATGTTTTTAAAGTCTTTAAATATCTTACTTTAAAGAGTATAATGTCTTTTAACTGAAGCCTACTTAGGGAATACAAGAATAGTATATTGCATGGGCTCCATATCTTTATACCTAATACCTCAAAGTTCAACTTGATTTAAAAAAATGTTCTTGAGATATACAGTTGAATTAAAGATGGTGGGATGAGATTACCCTGGATTATGGGACAGAAATCCAATGAGAAGTGTCTGTACAAAAGATACAGGGAGAACTCAGACAGGGCAGACCTTATGAAGATAAAGGCAATATTTGGAAGGATACAGCCAGGACCATGGAGTACCTGGAGTCAGCAAATGCTACAAGAGGCAAGAAATAATTCTTCCTAACAGCCTCTGGGAAAGATCAGCCCTACCCTCACCTTGGTTTCAGCCATCTGACTCCAGACCTGTGATTGAATGTATTGCCATTGCTATAAAGCACCCTGACCCCAGTTTGTTGTGATCTGTTGCTTGAGCCCCCAAAAATTAACACACTGTTATGATCTTATCCACATTTTAAACCATGAGCTAAATTAAATACTTTGTATGTTAATTCAGCCAGGAAGATATTTAGGCTTCGAGGAAAGTTCTAGATGGACCATAAGATTGTGTGTGTGTGTGTGTGTGTGTGTGTGTGTGTGTGTGTGTGTATACATACATACATACATACATACATACATACATACATACATACACTTCTCTTATTATTCATAGCAAAGCCTTGCTGCCAGGAAAGAGATTGTGTGTAGGCATAGAATGGCAATCCATCTCCAGCCCTGGAAACCAACGTGCAACTGGTTCTGACTGATGACAGGCTAATTACCCAGAACTTTACTACACACAGGCATCATGCTCCTACAGATTATAAAAACCATTAAGTCCTATCTCTTTAACTATGAGATGGCTGAGTTTGGACAGCACGTTGGGTCTTTCATAGTCCTACTTATGATATTGTTGTAGTTTGAGTGAGAATGCCCCCAACATGCTCACACATACGAATGCCTGTTCACTAGGGAGCAGACTGAAAGGGTTACAAGGATTAGGAGATGTGGCCTTGTTGGAGTAGGTGTGGCCTTGTTGGATGAAGTGTGTCACCAGGTATGGTGACTTCAATAATGGTCACTAAGGCCTCATGTACTAGAATGGCCAGTCCCCAGTGCACCTATGCTGCAATCAACCACGGATAGCTCATAAGTAGAGCAATCACATAGCACTGGAAAGAGTGTGCTTCAATCCCCAATAACAGAAGAGAAAAAAAAGAATATGCACAGAGATTCAGTTAAAGGCCAAAGGAAAAAGAAAAGAAACACTTAATGTAAGTCGCAAACTCTTTTTTAGAGTGGACACAATGGCCCGTTTGGTTGCTACCAAGTTCATAATGTTCTTGGTGATATTGCTCTTTCCATCTAAGCGGTTAAACTCCAACACAGCCCTGTGCGATGTGCTCAGTTCTGGCTTCATTTGAACTCTCGAAAACAAGGGTTTCCATGCTCTGCACTGACTATCTCATCTTTTTATGATTAGACCAATAATAAGCTTGGAAAGTGTCTGAACTTACAAGTACAAATTAAGGCTGAAGCTGGCTGATGTCTTGCCACAGCTGAGGGTGAATATGCCCTGTCAGATGCCTGTGTTTCCAGGGGAAATGGCAGTGCAAAAATCATGTTCCTGCTCTGGGGAATGAGAGTCACATACACTGTCTCCTACAAATATTTTTGCTCCTCTAAGTGGATCAGACGAGAGAGAAGGAGAAAGGGGCTCTGCATGGCAAGGAGCTTTGATCATTTTGATCAAACACAGCCCACCTATGGGCCCTCCAAGTGCCACCGTGCCTCGTAAGAGCTTTCAATACTGTGTCATAATAGCTACCAGTCATTGTCGCTGAGATAAAAAAGGGGTTGTAATTAAACATGTGATTGGGTCCAGACATTTTAATCATGCCGTCTATCTACGTTGCAGAGCGGGCCTGTGGGCTTCCAGCAGCCCTCTGGAACCACCCTGGGATGGCAATTTGCATGCTAACTGAATCCATGGTCTGAGTGGATTCACTGGTACATCTGTTGCTGATTGTTCTGCTCCTCTGCCTTTCAGACTCAAATATGAAAATACAGAAAGTAAAAGGCAAATTATGGAGCCCCAGGCAATGGTGCAAACTGATTGGTTTTTCTTTCCCTCACATCTCCCCGGAGAGGCGTATTACAGAAACTAAAAGCACCACACACACACACACACACACACACACACACACACACACACACACACACACACTTCCAAGTCCCCTTGGTCTCACAATAAAATCGGGGCCCATGAAATGACACTGATTCCCCAGATGCTTCCTGTCCTAATCCTATTCCTATTGGCCTTGAAGGGCACGTCCTGTCCCAGCTCAGAAGCTCCCAGACACAGGAAAGGAGGAAAGAGGAAGACCTGCTCACATGGGAAGTCACCAGACCCTAACGATCCCACGTTCACATGGAAGCTGAGGGAGCTACCTAGGAAACCTTCCCCCCAACCCTAGGAAAGCTAGGGGGAGAGAGAGGTTTGAAACGCAAAGGACAAGTGTCAGAGAAGCATCATTACAGATGCAGCTTCCTCAAAGGAGCTCTGCATAAACAGCTTGGGGGTGGGTTTGCCTGTGCACAATGGATTAGGTCCCTTCTTATCTCAGATGAGGAATGGGGATGGAAGCAGTAAACTGTGGCTTGAATGGGGTAACATCAAGACCTTTTTCACCTACACCTTTCTTGCGATCCTCCGTCCTAGAAGTTCCGGAATTGTCTTACCTTCATCCTAGAGACACAGCTACAGCTCAGAATGATGAACAGTTTGTGGCAGCTACTGAGCCAGCAGCCACAGGCCAGGTCCTGACCCTCCAGTGCTTGACAGTCCTCACTGTCACACTGCTCCCCATCCTATCTCCCACTCACTTGGAATGCATCACCCGAATGTTTCTTCCATCACGCACAAAATTTGTAACAGCGAGGTAGCCCCATCCATTTTGCCTTGTTTATCTTAGCAGAAAACAGAAACTACTTACTTCAGTTTTTAAAATGGTCCTAGTTGAGTCATCCAAACTTTATTTGAGGCAAGTATGATGAAAAACCACATTTTAAGTTCTCCCCCCAAACCTCCATAAACTCAGGACACTGGAGCAATGTGACTTTCTGCCACGGTATATATACTTTCCGATCCTACGTAATGGGTGTGATGTGAGCCAAGCACTGTGGAATCTGTGATCACAGACATATAGAAAGAACTGGCTGCTATGAAATAAACAGGATGCTGCAGGAAAGTGGCTGGTCCATTCCGGAAGGACTCTCTAGGCAAACTTCTCTGTGTTCTGCAAAAACCGGTGGGAACGGAGCGTTCCAGCGGAGAAAGTCATCATTATAGGCCCCACACCCAAGACTTCAGAGCCCTGCATCCACTCATCCCCAGTCACCACCATTGTCTGAATCCATTCACCAAAGCAGGATTTGCAGAGACACTCCGCATCGCATATCCGAGCATCTCCTATACCAAGAAATCACGGAACAGTTGGGGTGCAGTGGATATTCCTTGTCAGGGTTAGAGCTCACAACAATGACTAGCGAGTTTTCCTGTCACTTTCAGTTCAACCTGATGTCCTAGATTCCCAGAGAACTGAATGGAACATGCTCTTGCTGCAAAGCTAGCTGCGGTTCTAGATTTCTTTCAGGCCCCGAAAAGTAACCGAGTTAGCATACAAAGTCAGATTCCCTGATATCTAGGTAGAGTTGTCTCTTTGAGCACCACAGCTACCAATCTCTAGACGCTTCACCTACAAAAGACCTGCGTTCTTGGAATCTCTTCATAAATCCCAACTCTCTAATTTGTATTTGCTATTCTCAGCCACAAACTCTCGACTAATAGTAGTCTTTGTGATCATTGTTTGGCCAGAAGGGCTGAAAATTCATTTGTCAGAAAAAAAAAATCATAGCCATCTCATACTCTTGAGAATCCTAAACTGTTTATTTCAAGTCAAGCCACATAACTAACAACCCAAAGTCACCAAATGTGCCAGAAAGATAAATATAACATTTCTTTTGTGAGAGTTTATTGGATAAAACCCTATAGATAAAGACTCAGTCCTTCTGGAAGTGACTAACAATGCCACCTTAATGACTACACGCCACAGGGGTGAGGGCAGAAGCCTGCTCCCAGGGCAGGCTCTCCTGGAGGAGAGACACTAAGTGCTGGCCCTCATAGAGGGAAGTTCCCCTTGCCATGTTCATTGTCTCCCTAGTCAAAAGTACGGCACACGCTTTGATGTTTGCTCTCAGTTAGGAGCAGAGGACTATGTTTTGTCTATTTGGAGCGTCCCAGGTTTTCCATATAGATAGAGGTGAGAACTATGTCTACAGTTGATTAACTCATAAACCATGACTCTTGACTTCACAACTAAGTAGTGCTGTCCTTTCATTTCACAAAGAAACTGAGCATTTGGAGTAAAATTTCTCTAAAAAAAAAAAAAAAAAAAAAAAAAAAAAGCCATGTCCTAGTAATCGAACATCAGAGCTCCCACAACCCAGACACAATTCTCCCCACCCGTGGTGATCATTCACCACCTGCTGGCTGAGGAACCGGCTACTGTCAAAATTCTGCCAAATGCAGTTGTCAGTTTCCGGTCTATTAACTTGGATCAAGCTTCTCCACTCTCTGTGTGATCCAAAGTGAGACCTGAAGCAGACTTAGAAACTGTCCCTTTGCAGGCAGAGAATGACACAGGGCATGATTGTCCCATTGGCCACACTTATTTCTGCCAGCCTCTCCCAAGGAGTTCCAGAGAGGTCTGCGTCCCTGTGAGATCATTGCTCTGTCTTTGTTTATCCATCCTGTGTATCCATTGGAACCTCCTGTGTGTTCGCAAAGCCAAGCACTGCTAGCCCAGTTTCCAGTATGCACCTTTCCTGTGTTCACCCTCCTGCAAGACCCTGGTCCTTTCTGCCTTGCTTGATTTGCATACATTATGACATACTTCCTTCTCCTCATCTGTGAACTACACCTGTGGATCAGTCATATTCCAACGCCTCATCCTCACAACGAGCATGCTCACTGAGTCTCTGTATGACTCCATAATGCCAGTATTTGCTTATAAGTTTCATTCCTGAGGAAGCACCTCGTGAAAATACCAGAGACCCCATAAGCTAGCTAGCACATCAAGGTTAAGGGTCCTCAAATGCAAACTGCCTACTTTATATCTTATTCCCCTTTACTATAACTCTTCATTTTAGACAACAAAGAAGTATGTCTTCATTCATTTGACCAGTATTTATCCAGTACTTAATATTCAGGAATTGGGCATTGGGCAATGCCCAATTGGGCAATGAATATATATATATATATATATATATATATATATATATATATATATATGAGAGAGAGAGAGAGAGAGATACATAGATATATATAGATAGAGATAGATAGAGATAGATATAGATATATAGATAGATAGAGATAGAGATAGAGATAGAGATAGAGATAGAGATAGAGATAGAGATAGAGATAGAGATAGAGATAGAGATAGAGATAGAGATAGAGATAGAGATAGAGATATATAGATATCCACACCCGAACAGTAGCTCAGGGTAAATTAGGCCTTAGGTCTCATTCTGCTTTGTTTCTGTTGCCATGAGGAATCACTGACCAAACCAACTTGGGGAGAGGGGGTGATTTGGATTTCTTAACCTGCCAATAGGATGCAAATAGAGACAGTGCCTTGAAGAGGCGCGCTCTACAATCTAGCCCTTTTCAAGCTATCCTTTCCAGCTTAAACTTGAGTAAATGAAAGGTTACTCTGCGGATTTTGACTAGACTTCTATGTCCTTATCACAAAAACCATTTTATCTATACATCACTTCCAGAGGCACCCTCATCTTGTTCAGGGACAGCGTGAGCTTTCTATAAAGCTCCTATGTGCCTAAGCTGCCTGTCTCCACAGAGATGGGCATTAAAGAGCCCCCAGCTCTTTGAAAACTAGCAACGCCTGTTCTCCACCCAGACCAATTCCATCAGAAAGCCCTAGAAACTACTGTTCTTCTCTATAGTATGACACTATTTGCTCCAAATTGTTTAGCAGTGATGAATAATTTCATTTCTAGGCCCCGCTCTAAGGGGATAAAGGTTTTTATTTTGCCTCTCTAGGGCTAATAAACAATTGTCTAAAGGGGATTTCTAATTCAATATGAAATAGCCTGTAATGTTAAAGTAATTCCTTTTCCCTCAAGATAAAAGTAACAGAACATGAGAGAGAAATTTGTTCACTTTATCCTTTCCTTTATCGTTTGGATGTTTTTTAAGTGTTAATAATCCAGGCTAACCCTGAAATCACAGCAATCCTCCTGCCTCTGCCTTCCAAGTGTTGGGATTACAGGTATGTGTCCCTTCACCTAGCTTCACGTATTTATTTTTCATTAGATAGGATTCAATATTCTGATGGAAACTCCAATGTTCATTAGCAGCTGCCAACACAAGCCATGACTCTGGTTGGTGGTTTTTGCCGCTGTGTAACAAATGAAATGGGGATTTTTTTTTTCTTAAACAATCTTTTTGGTAAGTTACAGAACTGCTTCCTAAAAGGAAAGATGATTGGAATTTGAAACTGGCTACTCTGTCGCTGAATTAACTTGACAGTTTCTATGGTGTGAATGTGTAAATGGCAGGAAGCAGCTACTGCAAGAGGAAGAGTGCCTGACTCTTGCTACTCTGTGGTTTCTGTGTTTCAGTGACAAGGGCTCATTTCAGACAGTGACTGCTAGTCTGGTATAGCACATTAAGGGGATTGTTTCCTACCATGAAGAACACATCAAAAGGATGCCCTGTAGCCATGGCTGTCCTTTATTTCTGCTGCTATAGTTATTAATCTATTGGGTAGAATAGCAACATTGTACTTTTTTCTAGGCTTATGATTATATATATATATATATTTCTTTACTGTTTAAAACATCAGCAGTAAAGCTAGACGGAATCAGCCACTTTGGTCATGATAAAAACTCTGACTTAAGAGTAGTGACATACAGAACTCAGGTGTGATGAGTGCAAAAACACACTCAGAATGCCCCGTGTATGCATGAGCTGGATCAATCTGCAAATGACTTTCCCGTACGGCATCAGTACCTAATGAGAGCAGAGAAAGGATGGCTGTGGGGGGAAGGTAAGACTTGGAATCATCAACAACAAACCCTTTTCTCGCTCTGCTGCCCACAGTCCGTTCTCCGATTGATACGTTAACAGTCATCATTTTCATACACACTGACTAACCTTCAGGAGCTCTTCAGGAAAAACAATAAAAATGAATAATCATAAACTGTAAAGAAAAAGCTTAGCCAACAGCTGTGCTCGTAAGAGCAGTACCCATCCATGGCCACTGTTGGTGCCTGGTGATGACCTTGCCGCACTCCGCATTAATGATGCTCCTTAGGGCTCCTATTGCTCCAAATGGCTGCATAGCACTCTGCTGGGGTGCTTGGATTATCTGTTGTTGTTCGCTTGGTTCAGTGGGTTACCTTTGGGGGAGGGGTGGCTGACGTACGTTTGTTTGTTTGTTTGTTTGTTTGTTTGTTTGTTTGTTTGTTTTTGAGACTAGCCCTTATGCATCCAGGCTGGCCTTAAAACTTTTGATCTTCTTCCCTTAGCCCTTGAGTGCTGGATTTCCAGTTGTGAACAGCAGCCTCTCCCACACGTCAGGGTCTGATCTCCTCTTGTCTCTGACAGAAGCACACACTGCTGCCAGGCCCATGGGTCTGCACTTAGCCAAACCCTTAGGCAATTCTTTTTCAGAAAATGTATAAACCATTGGACCAAAAATGAACCCAAAGTTCTTCACAATACCTCCAGCCCCTTCCAGAACCCTTGGACCTGGCAGCTGACTGTGCCTCTTGGGAACTAAACCCTGGTGCACCTCTTAAGCTCCATGGAAAAGTTTCCAGATTCTACTTAAAGAGCGGGGTGGTCAGTGTAAATGAATACCCAGGTAGGGCTCCTTGGGACAGCTGAACTCACAACCATCCCAAAAAGAGCATCCTCCAAAAAGAGTACTGGTGCCCAAGGTCCATTCAAGTGCCCTAATTGAGACATGTTTCAGGGAGAAATTGGATAATTAGAAAGCATGTATTCAATTAACTGTGAGGAACTACAAAGAACTAGGAAATACACAGGATGCTAAAAGGCTGTGGGCATCACTATTCCTTGTTGCTAACTGTGAGAAATGGGTTATTTTGAAGTCTGGGTAACATAGGGGTCCCATGGCAGGGACAACATATGAGGCCACTGGCAGTGGGTCCAAGACCTAACACTAATGTACCATTCTGCATGGAAAGATACCTTGCCCATCCTAGACACAGGGGTGGAGGGGTGGAGGGGTCTTGGTTCTGCCTCAATGAGGTGATGGGACAGACTTAGCAGACTTCCTAAGGGAGGCCTTACCCTCTCCATGGAGCAGATGGGAGGTGGGAGGGACAGAAGAAGAAGAGGAGGGAGAAGGAACTGGGATTGGAATTCAAAAAAATAAATTAATAAAAAAGAATTCTAAATATCCTGTTATGACTTCTCTTGACCTTGGTGGCTGGTCCGGGATAAGTTGTCTCCTCTCAGATCTTATGCTTTTGCAATGGCAGGCTTTGTGAGTCAAGGGAGTAGGACTGTTTTATAACATTGGTTTTCCCTTCATATTTGACTTTTTATGTATAGGACAGAAAAACAAAATACCAAATAATCCTCTCATTTGAAAAATCTAGATGTCAACTGAGGTGTGTGTGTGTGTGTGTGTGTGTGTGTGTGTGTGTGTGTGTGTGTGTGTGTGTAGTACAATTTGATATCAGGTGTCTTCCTCTATATCCACCTTAGGTTTTGAAAACATGTCTCTCACTAATGTGGAACTTACTATTTCCACTGGACAGTCCTGTCAGTGCCTCCAGCACTGAGCCTGGCTCTTGTGTTGACCCTGGGGATGGGAAGCCAGGCGCCCTTGCTTTCATAAAGTACTTCCTCCTACGCTGGGCTGTCTCTCCAGCCTGCACCAAACTTCCCCTGCAGCTTCATATGTCTGGGATCCGGGTTCTTAGGCAGCAGGCATTGGACTATGCCATAGATTGGACTATGAATAATATGGGACTTTTTGGGTATGCCACGAGGGGAATCAGACTTGACTGACATCTGGAGAACTTGGTGGGGCACCAAGAAGCATCCATCACCTCCACCGTAGCCGTCCATCACCATCCATCACCACCACCACCTCACCATCCACCGCAACCATCCTCACCCTCACCCCCAACCTTCACTATGACAGTCGTGTTCCCAGCTTGTTAATTTTTCAGTCTTCGGCAGACTCAGCTTTCCAGTAGAGAGTTAGATCATGTTGGTTCAACTGTGAACCATGCTGGATCTAGAGCCTTTGTGGGAGGCAGGCACACGGGTTTACTCTGCCTCTGCTTGGAGAACCAAGACTAATTTAACAGAGAAATTGTTAATGTGGAGAATAGGAGGATGGAAGAAAATCAAATACCAAACTGAGGAAACGCAGAAGGGGTAACTGCATGGAACAGTGATGACCTTAGATGGGCCAGAACCTTCTAGAAACTAGGAGAAACACTGCCTGGTAAAATACAATCTGGAACAAAGTCACTCTAGTCCAGCTAATGTTGTCTTAAGACAAAGGAGCACCTTGCAATCTGACTGACTGGCCATGGGAGCTGGACCACGGCCAGCTGGCTGCCCACACACCTAAGCCTGGCACTTCCTGTGATCTGAGAGGTTGCAAACCCTGCTGCTGCCAAAGAGAGGCATCGTTTTCAGGCCTCTTGGAACTGTTATAGCAGCCGTGAAGAAACAGGGGAGACATTTCTGTTCCTCCCTTTGGCTATGGGACTGTGCAGACAATAGATCTATTGGTATCTTCTCAAAACTCTCACTCCGGGAGGATAAAAGGCTGGGAGCCTGATGCCAGCAATGCAAGGAGTTAGTCTCTGGGAAAGAGATTTCATGTATTTCTGATAACTTGTTAGAGCGCCTTCCAGGAAAGACTGGAACCCAGACAATGACACTGGTCAGGACCACACATTGGCCAGGGATGCTCAGCCAAGGATACCCTTCAACCTCTTAATTGCCTTTCCTGTTGCCAAGATGAAAATGTCCTTGCAAAAGCATCTTACAAGAAAGGGGTTTTATTTTGGTTACAGCTTAAGACTATGCCACAGTGACTACTGTTACAGCAGCCAGTGTGTGAAAGTCACAGCATTCGGTCAGGATGCAATGAAAGATGGGTGTTTGTGTTCTGCTCCTGTTCTCCTCTTTATACAGGCCCAGGGTCCCAGCCCAAGGAATGATGCCAACCATAGTGGGGAGTCTTCCAACGTTGAATAACCCAATCCAGACAATCTCCCCCAAGAATGCTCAGAGGTGTACCTCCAGGGCCATTTTAAACCTCATCAGGTTGACCATTGAGATTAACATTAGAATTTCCAGGGGCAGATGGCCAAGACCAGGATTTTAAGACTAGCAGGGCTCTGGCTCTGACCTTAACAACTGGGGAAACACTGTAATGACAAGGCCACACATTAAGTGATGGTCAAGTGGAAGGTCCCTTCCTTTTCCTCTGTCTTCTAGTCCGCTAGCATCCTGGGCAAACCAGAAGTCAGCTCAGAAAACAACGACCTAATTTGCATAAGCCCTTGCTCAATACCACAAATCCAGGAATAGCAGAGCTGCCAAGGGCTGAGAAGCAAAGCCACAGTCAAACCAGAGGCCTGAAGGCAATGGAGGTGTTGACTAAAGAGCAATGCTTCCTGGGAGCGAAAGGGGCATCGAGAATGCTAACACATTAGGAACAAGTGACAGCTCAGCGTGTCTAAGCACCTGAGGCTAATGGCGCTCCAGTGTCCTGGAGCAGGCAATTATGTTCATTTGTGAAGGTGGGATGTTTAACAGCAATGGCTGGAGGGAATTTGAAAGTGACTTTATCAGCCCATAGCACATGCAACCAGGAGAGAGATCAGGCAGACAGTTACAGAACTGAATGTAAAAAAGCGTTCACTGGGCACAGCAGAAAAACAAAATCTCCTTAGGAATGTTTGTGGTAGTGGTTCTTAAAAGCCTGGGTTTGGAGCATCGTAGACCTAGGGGCTAAAGCAGTGGGTCTCAACCCTCCTCTTGTTGTGGTGACCCCCAACCACAAAAATATTTTTGTTCCTACTCCATTACTGTAACTTTGCTACTGTTATGAATCATAATGTGAATATCTGTTATGAGACCCCTGTGGAAGGGTTGTTCAACCCCCAAGGGGTCATGACCCACAGGTTGAGAACCACCAGTCTAAAGCGTCTGTCCAGCTCCTGTTGGAGGCTTAGCTGAGGACACTGTGGATGCAGAGCACATAGTGGAATGAGAGCTGGGCAGGGGAGGGGTGAGGAAGTGAGCAGCTAACCAAGACACCCAAACCCAAAGAGGGTACACCCACACAGAGATGTGCACCCACGGGACTGCGGCTCTGTCTGTTCAAAGACAGGGTCTCCAGTGTGACTTCAGGAGATGCATTAAGCTCTAAGAGGATTCAACGCCAGAAAGATCTACAGCCTGCTCGGAACTTCAGGAAACACAAGTTTAACCCACAATTTCCTTGACTTACTAGAAACCAAGAAGCCTGGTTTCCAAAGCATCCCCCACCCCATTGTTCTTCCAGATCACACTTTGTAATACACTGTCCCATACTGTCAATAAACAGCATGTAATTTCCCATTTCATAGAAGAAATTCACTTCCTTCTCATCCTTCATTGTCTTAATAAAACTGAACCATAACCCCCGTGTTATTTTATAAAACTATCCAGGTCAGATGGGTTCACTAATAGTTGTGGATCAGATTCTGGTGACAAATACAATCCCAAACAGACTTCTGCCCACATTGCTGCCTTCTTGGGCCTTGGCCACTCTGGAGGGTGCCCACACGAAGCCTGTGGGATATTTCCCCGCTGTGAGATGTGAGACATGAGGAAAAGGGCAGCTCTGTCTTTCCAGAGGCAGTAAACTTTTCTTAAGTTTTCCAAAATTGCTTGGTTTTCAGGAAACCAAGATTGGCAGAATCCAACAGAAAGGAACAAAAACCAACCAAACAGGAAAAACCCC
This sequence comes from Cricetiscus sungorus, assembly GCA_030556225.1. NCBI lineage: Eukaryota > Metazoa > Chordata > Mammalia > Rodentia > Cricetidae > Cricetiscus > Cricetiscus sungorus. Next base: position 7,610,650 of record JANBXA010000114.1, read on the forward strand.
TTGAGAAAGATTACTAATCAGCAAGATATTTATCTCCTGCCTACAGAGAATTTGGCAGAGGTCAGTACGGACTTATAGAAGGTGGGAAGGCTTGTTGTTATGGTGTGAAATTAAACAAACACCAAAGGCAATTTTAAAATCACCAAAGTAATTTTACTTCAGCTGAGTAATCCAGGAAGAAGGGTCCATCTCTACCTGCTCTGAAAATAAAGCCAGAAGTGACTCCAAGTTTCTTAATTCCCAAGATTGAGGGCACTCGCTCTGTAGATGAAGGACAGATAAGCGCACACACACACACACACACACACACACACACACACACACACACACACACACACACAGTAAATCCATGCTCTAAAAACTCTTCCTAGTACGTCAGTCTCTGGATTTTTCTCAGACTAGTGAGGGATGCCAAATACTCTCTGTTTTTGTGGATCATAGGCAAGCATAATTTCATTCCAAAAGTATAAATGTTTTTGTGTTTGTAGGGCTGTGTTAAAATAAACACATTTTAGCTGCACATTTAAAATTTCAGTTGTCCTTTGGGTAAATGCCTAAAAGTGGTATTGCAGGGTCTTGAGGTAGGTTGATCCCTAATTTTCTGGGAAATCACCATACTGATTTCCACAGTGGCTGTATAAGTTTCACTCCCACCCTCAATGGAGGAGTGTTCCCCTTTCTCCACATCCTCTCCAGCACAAAGTGCCATTGGTGTTTATGGTCTTAGCCATTCTGATTGGTGTAAGATGGAATCTCAGAGTGGTTTTGGCTTGCATTTCCCTGATGACTTGAGCATTTCCTTAAGTGTCTTTCTGCCATTTGAGACTGCTATGTTGAGGATTCTCCATTTAGACCTGTACCCCACTTTTTAATTGGATTATTTGGTAGTTTGATGTCTAGCTTCTTGAGGTCTTTGTGTGTTTTGGAAATCAGCACTCTGTCAGATGTGGGTTGGTGAAGATCTTTCCCCTCACTTCCCACCCCTGAGTACCTGCCCTCTGCCCTTGAGACCCCCTCCAAATATAATTTAAGAGGAAAAACGGAAAAGGGAGGACCTCATCATGGAAGCTGTAGTGTGACACAGTGAGTCACAGTGTACGCTCTTTTATCTCTCTATCTTTACTTGCAAGTGTTCATTGCAGAGTCGTCCATCTGGTTCAAGGCTCTGGTTTCTGCTACACTATCAAGGCCGGACCCCCATTGGAAATCCTCTTGATTGTCCTGATGTTGTCCTGCGTTGTGGAGATCCTACAGTTTTGGGTCTGTAGCAGAGGTTCCTTCATGGGCTCCAGCCCATTTTTGGGGCGGTTGAAGGGCATCAGCAGCACCACAGACTTAGAGATGCCAGTGTCCTTGCCCAGCAACTGCTGGCTGAGTCCAGAAAAGGCACCTCATGTGGACAGGTCTAACTGTTTCAGATGTGCACTGTTTATTAACTGGTGGATATTTTCGTTTGTTTGTTTGTTTGTTCATGGGAGAATTTCACATTTTCCCCAGTTGTTCTAGTCAGGAACAATTTTCTGAAAGAGCGGGCCTAAGAAAAAAGGAGTTTATTGAGAGAATGTGCATGTCCCCACTTTGTACTCAGGGTTCAACACCACAGGGTCTCACAGTAGATGGGCTGTTACTAATAGGTTTACTCTATGCTCACTGTCTGAAAAGAGGCTATTTAGGTGAAATATTTTTTAATGTCCAGAGCAGAGCAAGCTGCTAGTTTTCCATATCCTATTTGTTACCCATGATCCTCTGTTTTTAATCAGCTTCTACTTGTCTCATACATACCAACCCTCCCTACTAGGTTTCAGTTCTTGAATGCTAAGAGTCACAGAGAGAGAAGGTCATCACTGCAAGGCAGGCTCACACACAGGTCACTGCAAGGCAGGCTCACACACAGGATGCCTCTTGCTCTGGAACAGGCAAGAAACCAAGCATGGATTTTTTTTTCACCCTCAGGTGTGTGGGATTTTCAACATTTTATGATGGGATCCACGGAAGTGCCAGGAGCACCATTTCGTCTCAATGCTGTTAATCCCTAACATCGCTATTTTCTTCCAATTGTCTTCCTGTCGACCGTTTAACACACATCTGCTTGCTCATGGACTTTACAACTGGGTAAGTGGTGCCTGATGGCCCTCTAACCCAGGGGTTCTCAGCCTGTGGGCTGTGACCTCTTTAGGGGCTAAGTGATTCTTTACAAGGATCACATGTCAGATATACTGTATATTAGATATCTACACTACAATTCATATCAGTAGCAAAATTTCAGTTATGAAGTAGCAATGATTTTATGGTTGGGGTCACCACAGCATGGGAACTGTATTAAAGGTCACAGCAGTAAGGAGGCTGAGAACTACTGCTCTGGTCTTTCCGTTTCTAACCTTGCTGTGCATTGTGCTTCAATATTAATGGGATTATAAAATTAACATTGTTTAATGGTTTCCATTATTATAACCTTTCTTTCATATCTGCTCATGTTGTCTAGTGACGCTTTCAAGGGTTGGATTTAAAGCACTGAAACTCTTACAAGATTCATTCTTTGTATTTTCTCCAATTCTCCAACACTTTGGAAATAATGAATGGGAAGAGGGGAGAAGAGGGAGGTGACATTCCTTGAAGACAGAGCTGTCCCCAGATGTTCCAATTACAGGACTATTTTAGCCTAGTGAGAATTAGCTGTGCTCAAAAGTTCATGCGCGAGCAGCAGATTTTACCTGCCTGCCCACTCAGATCCCTTGTCAACCAAACCCTCATTCTGTTATGCCTGAGGCGATGGGTCACCAGCAGCCCCAGCAAACTGGGGACGACTCCACATGAAACGGTCTTTGAGACCAGACAAACATCGCAAAAGAACTATTGACGAAACCTTGTCCTTAAACTGGAGAGAATAAATGTCTAAGGAAGAACAGTGGCATAAGAATAAAGAGAGCAGTTCTTCGTGAAGAGAATGAGGGGTTCTACTCGGCCGTTAGGGAAAAGGAAGGCATCTCATGGGGGGTGGGGGACAATGGGTGGACATAGAGATCATCCTGTGAAATGACTAAGCCAGACTCAAAAACACAGATATGGCACGACTTCATTCATGAGCTGAATCAAATTGTTCTCAAACTAAGTGAAGGTAAAGGAAGACAGCGAGTGAAGAGCAGGGAACAGTGGGGGTCCGGACAAGAGACGTGGGTGTGAGGGCGACTACAACCAAGGAATACTGTGCCCATGTGTAGAAATATCATAATGAAACACATTACTTTGTGACTCGTGTATGCTAATAAAACTTTTCTAAAGAGTAAAAGGATTTGTGATTAGTATTGTAAGGCATCCCTCCAAAGTTCCTTGACCCAAGCTTGAAATAAACTCGCTCAAGTTCCTGAAGACAGAGGACTGTAAGGAATTTTGAAAAGTTGGTTACTCTTTAGGAATTCTAATGATTTTAGCATTAATAACAGAAATAAGGAAGCCTCAAACGCACTTCAGCATTTAGCATTTAACATTATATTATATAATAACACTGTGCATAATACACTGAGTTAGATACACTTGTGGTATGTTATAAAGATTTGGGCTGGCCTTTGTCCTTGGTTGCCGGGAGGGAACCTCTAACTCTGACCCTTCTCAACTGCTAGGGCTGCCTGACACTTAAGTTGGGCTCTCAGCCATACCTGAGGTTTTCTCAATGTGATGGTTCACAAGTGAGCCTGCCCGTGTCACAAAGACAAGGTGCATCTACGGGACACTCTACCTGACAGACACTCTGGCATAGCTCAGTAAGTTTCTTGAGTGGTAGTGCGCCCTGGTGGGTCAGGAAGGTGGTGGACACTGGGGATGCTGAAACGACATATGTCAGCCTGGTCCTTGTTGGTTGTTTGTTTACTTGACATGAGCTGGGTCACCTGTGAAGACAAATGGTAAAGTCATACTCAACTGAGAAATTTCTCCACCAGATTGCCTATAGATAAGCTTGTGGGGTGTTTCCTTGATGACGATTGATGTGGGATGGTCCAGCCCACTATGGGTGGAGACACCCCTGAACAGGATGTCCTGGATGCTATAAGAAAGCAGACTGAGCAAGCCATGGGGAGCAAGTCAGGAAATCTGTTCCCCATGGTTCTGTTCCCACCTCGGGTATCTTGCCTTGCTTGAGTTCCTGCCTTGGCTTCTCTCCATGATGAACTCTGGTCAGATGGGTAAGTCAAATAAACCCTATCCTCCCCAAATTGTTTTTAGTCATGGTGTCTCTATTACAGCAAGAGAAACTAAAAAAGAGGCCCCTCCTGGACCACACCCGTGTACATCAATAGACCGACTGAAATCTATATTCACTAACATCATAAGTAGAATAAGACTCTTTGAGTTCTTTGAGTCCTTCAAGAAATTATAAAATATGACAGGATGGTGTGAGCCCCACTTGTAAGTTATAGTCACTCTTTCAGAAGTCTGGATAGCCTGGAAATCACCAGGCTTAAGGCTAATCTCTGAAGTCCCCACAATCTAATCTAACCTCTGATCTTCGGTCTATCATTGTCCTTATTGATATCTCAATTTTCAGACACATCTATTTGCTGCCTCAAACACAGGCCACTCTGAAGGAAATAAGGGCTCAGAAATATAGTTTTGTGTCTTTTACTGATAGACCCTGAACTCAACCTGTGTGGCCAAAGAACTACATTTATTTTTTCAAAACAAGAGGTCCCTTGACCTGCATTAGAAGATGTTCTCAGAAAGCTAAGGAACTAGAATCCTAGGACAGTATATCAACCACACTGAAATATTCTTATGGCCCCATATTAAATATAAGTTTAATTTGAGAAAAAAATCAAAAGGATTTTTATAATTTGTTTTTTTTTAAATGTATCATTGATTAGTTTTATATCTTCTCAGCAAGCCTAAGAAATGTATTCACTTTTTTTTGAGAAAGTGAAAAAAATCTAAACTGTACATTGATTTCAAATGAAGCTACCATAGATTCTAAATTTAGCAATTAATGACATTGACAGGATGTTCCACCTTCTAGATTTTTCATTGAATTTGTCAATAGTTTCAGTTTTGAAGTTTTATTTTCTCATTTTAGTGTTAGTTATTTTCTTGTCAGCTATCAGCAGTGGTGCAGGCCCTGTGTCCTTAGTGGGGACCACATTGTACTGCCCATGGCTAAGGGTTGGATAGATAACTCCACCTGGCTATCTTTGTTTTCAAGAACAACTTGGAGGATAATCAGGCTAAGAGAGAAGGGACAATGCATGTGGCTTCAAAGGAAGAGAAATTAGGTTTCTTGGGATCTCAAAGAACAGAGATGACCAGGTACCAAGGGATATGGCAAATGCCCCATGGGCCTTGACTCGTCACAAGGCAGCAGAAAAACTTGTGTGTGGGGGGGGTAAGCAGGTCACTGTGGGTCTAGACATTAAAACAGCGGTAGAATGAAGATTGGAAACTCAGTCTTTTCTCTAGACAGAGCTGCTCCGCTTGATTCGTCAGGCTACAATAGTCTCAACTTCATGTTTAAGAATTTAACCCTAAATTGACTATGGCTCTGAAATGGAAGGACCCTGGAGACCAAATACGTGATCACCAGCATCCTTAAGTAGATGACACAATCATAATTATGCCAACAAAGTGAAAACAGCTTTCAGAATATGTTCTTTTCAAAATAACTCAACGACATGCACAAGTTTGAGTGCCACGGCTGCCTATAAAGGTTCCATTTAAACTTCACTCCTAATGACTGCAGTGATTTCTGGCTGCGAGCCTAGCCTTTAATGGCTGAGCTATCTCTCCAGCCCAGAAAAACCTAGTCTATTTTAAACTCAGCACAGAAAGATGGGAAACAGGGAGCTCGGTTTTCCGCGGGTTCCATGGGCTTGCTCAGGCCATGGCTATCTATCTGGTCCTGTTTCCCGCACTTGGTCCCCTGGGGAAAAGGGCGCTCAGCTCCCCTCTTACTTCTGTCTGTGGCACTTGGCTGGTCTGAATGTAACCCATATGGTTCCAGCCCGAGTCTTTAATGAGTTCATCCTGAAGAGAGAAAATCATTTTGATCCACACTTAGTAAACTTTCCTCTTTAATCAGCGTGGCTGGTTTTATTACACAGCTTGAGTTTTTCGAGTCTGTCACTCTTGCTGCCATCACACTGTAAAAAAATTAAAAACATTTTAAGTGGATATAAACGACTAGCATTACTTTCTAAGCACTGACTTTATGCTTTTTTCGCTTAGCTAATTTCTGTTTTAGAAGCCTAATTTTATGAGTTTATCTTACACATTTTCACCACTTAACTCTTCTTACCGGGCACTGAACTTCTGGCATGCCAAGAGAAATATGAACACAAGAAAGCAATGCTCAACACCAAAAGCCAGTGACATTATGGAACTATTCACAAAGCCTGTGTCTCCATGTTTCCAGTCTTGAACCCTGGTTATTCAAACACGAGGGATACAATGAGACTCACCCTCCCCAGTGGTGCTGGGCAAAGCCCAAATTCTTAGCTAAGGCAGGAAGAGGGGACATAAAGGAGGGACACAGAAGGAGGAGACACCTGAAGTGCTTCCCTAGCACCAGCGTGTATGACTTTAAAAAAAGTCATGCTGCTTTTCTCCACGGGGGTATTGTAGACTGCAGCCTAATAGTCACCAAATACGTTCCAAAGGATGTAGCCCTTTCACAATTTACAGGTGTCCTTGTTAGGCGATTTTTTTTTTCTTTTTCGGTCAACTTGATACACCTGGAGACCACGAATCGCCTGCATCAGGCTGGCCTGTGGACACATGAAGCATTCTCTCAGTTGTTAATTGATGGAGAAGGGCTTGGCCCACCTACCTCTGAACAGGCAGGCCTGGGCTATAAAAGGAAGGTGGCTGAACATGAACCTAGAGGAAAGCCAGTAAGATGCATTCCTCCATGGTTTCTGCTTCAGCCGGAGTGCCTGCCCAGGCTTCCTGTGACTATAGACTGTGCTGTTGAAATGTAAAATGGAAACTTTCCTCTCCTAGAATGTACGGGCACATGCAGGCAGCTTACCCCTCATGTTGAATGTCCCAGTTGAGCATGCTTTGCCTATTGTGTTAGAGTAGACCTTACTGACTCCTTGGCACTTCTGTCTCCACTTCCCGAATGGAGGTTTCTCTGTTCTGTTTCCATAGTAACCTCACCCCTTGAGTGTAAAAGGAATAACCATTGTCCCCAACCTCAGATAAGGCTTTGTATGTGCAGAAGCAACTAACCATGGAACAAAAGCAAAAAAAAAAAAAAAAAAAAGGAAAAGAAAAAGAAAAAATGCACAGTAATAAATGATACCTACAAAGAGCTATGCAATATAACAATTACTGGTATGACATTTACTTGTATTAGTCATTCTAGGCAATTTAAAACTATATGAGGTGTAGGAGAGTGTATGTACATGTTACATGTGAAGACTATACTTCATTGATCACCAGCGGTCCTGGCCTATGCATCCTCAGGGAAAATTCTTCAAGTGGATACAAAATCATAGCATTTTCCTTTGATCCCTGTAGGTCCTGTATTTGAACTGTGGACAGAGGTATGCTGGATTTTGGTGGTCAAGCTTAGGTTACGTGTTATGCACACAAGCCTAAGGACACCCAAATGGGTGGAGTCAAAATAAATGTCACCCTGGTGGAAGACGTGGGTGCTCTCTGTGGAACAGGAATGGACGCCGCTCAGAAAACATAATTTTTGCCCGCTCTGTTCCTAACCAACTTATTAAAATTCCAGGAAATAATGAAAATTACATACAATTTCGTTTGCCTTTAAATTACATTTTTTAAGAATTATATAAAAAAGGAAAAGGCGAGCAACATAATAGGAAGCAGGCGAAGTTTACAAACAGGCAGTTTAGAGCAGAACAAAATGTACAAACACAGGAAAAGATGTTTGGTCTTGGAAACAATAAACTTGAAACAAGAAAGTGCAGAACTGAATGCCATTTCTTAATTTTGAAAGTGCTTCTAATTACAGGATTCCCCGGGCCATGGGAAAGGACCTCTGGACGTGTGAACTGGCATAGAAGGGTCTATGATGTAATCGCCACAACCTGGAGGCATGACCTAGCCAGCCCACTGCTAGGGACAGTCTGAAGACTCTGACAAAAACTCCCTACATGTGTAAGGGCTGCTCAGTGCAGAACAGTTAAGCTATAGAGAAACTAAATGAAACAGTGTCACCAATAACAGGACAAAGAACTGAGAATTCACCTATATTATGGAATGCCAGGGCCACACTGGATTTCAGGGGATCCCTTTGGGGAAAGAACGCTCGAACAGGGGAGTAGAGGAGCATTAAGGATGGGGCGTGCACTCAAGATGATACCTAATGTATAAAAACATTGCATGCCTCTGCGTGGCAAATGGAGCGTTTTCTAGAAATAATCATAAATGGTCAATAGTAATTACTCGGTTTAAGAAAAACTAAAGTGCCAGGCATGGTGCCATATCCCTGTAGTCTAAACACCAAGATGGTAGAAGCAGGGGGATTGCTGAAAGTTCAGTGCCAGCCTGGTCCGCAGAGTGAGCCCGGCTCAGCCAGGACTGAAAGAGTTCTTTCTCATTTCCTATGTCAGATATTCATTTCTATTATCCGACACTTATAAACATGGAAATATGTTGGTTTTATTTTAAATTTCAAAAGGAGTGGTTGAGTTGGGAAGCTTATAAGTCACTTTTTGTTCGTTTTTTTTTTTCCTTTCATAAAGGTAACATTTCTCATCTCTAGCACACTCCCAATACTGTGCCTCATTATATCTTATCTTCCAGCATGCGGTACAAGATGCAATGAAAACAAAGGGCACCCAAATGATGTCTTCTTTTTCTAGAGTGGGTATCGATCACCTACCTACCTACATATATAGGTTGTGGGTTGGCTACAAAGGATTAAGAAACCACATCAGAGTTCAGGATGATTTAGAGGCCTGAGATGCTATTGCTGCTGCAAGCCAGGCTACTTCTGGGAGGAGAAAGAATGGGGATGAAGGAGTAGACCTCAGGTCCAATGCACAAGTGGGAGGGGAAGCGGATGCATCCTCAGCAGGTGCACAGTTGACCTGAAGCCCCTGGGTATTTATTGTGCGCCTCTTTACAGAGCTGTGGTGAGAGTCACAGACTTTCCTTGACCTGGTGCGTCCAGTAATGTCTTATGTCTGGTTTATGTGATGTGATTCTAATAAGTGTGTGTACCCGTATGGTCCCAAATTACCCACATAAATGTATAAGGTGGTACCCTTTCTACTCCTAGAAATAAGCCATTTCTTAGCAGATGCTGCATGGTGGTACTGATAGAGGATGTCATTAACAGGTTCACCCAGGTTCAGTGTATCCTCCATTTTCAGCACCGGGTCAACTGGTTCAGCAATATGGAGTAACTTAGGACAGGCCTTATCGCAGGACTGTCAGTGAGGGAGAGCAATTTCTCCTAAGGCTCACTGATATCAGATATCTAAGATCAAGACCCTTTAACATCATCAAAAATAACGGTTTTCATGGAAATGCTACAAAGGACGACAGTGAGTTCAGCAGAAACTTTGTTTTAGGGTATGATAACAATGTTAACTAAGAATCAGCTTCTCCAGGGAAACGGAACATCCAGGTAAATAGGGAAGGGTGGGCAATGTTACAACCCACATGGTTGCTCTTGGTAAGGTGCACCAGGAGATTCCATCCGACCTCTTAACCCTAACCCCACTCCCCTGGAGACCCAAGGAGCGAAAACTGCCTATTGTCTTTGCTGGAAACACACGGTCATGCTGCAGGCTGCAGGGATCTGCTGCCTGCTCTGCTATCTCTAAGGCCCAAATTTCACAAAAGCAGAATGTTAACCTCACCATAAAAGCATGAGGAGGCCAGTGAATTTCCTCCAAGATGGTGGAGGGACTTGGAAGGAGACTGGTTCACTTTTAAACATCTGTCACTGCTCCCAAGTCACTGCACCTGCCCTGAAGAAGGACAGCCAGTGGCTTCCCGTCTGGGCCCTCTCCTCCTACTTTCTCGACGGCCTCCACAGGTTCTTCCCACCCCTCTGTGACATTGGACACCAACAGCCAAGAGGTCAGCAGAGCCTTGGGTCAAAACAGAAGAGCCAAAGCCAGCACTAGCGAGATCCGCCCAGTTCCCACAAGCCAGAAGGGCTTGAAGTCGAGCTTAGTTCACCCCAGTATCTCATCAGGATGGGGTCGGCCACAGGGCTGCCACTCACATCTCCTTGTCTTAGGCACTGTCCTGTTGCTATGGCACCACGGGCCAAGGCAGCTTACAAAAAGAAGCATTTAATTGGGAGCTTGCTTACAGCCTCAGATCATCACAGCATTATTAAAAGCAGACAGCCAGGCATGGGGCTGGAGCAGGAGCTGAGAGCTTACATCCAGATTAGTAGGCAGGAGGCAGAGAGAGAGCAAGACTGGGCCAGTGTGAGCTTTTGAACCTCAAAGGCCACCCCTAGTGGCATACCTCCACTGACAAGGCCATGCCTCCTAATATGTTCCAAACAGCGCCATCAACCTTGGATCAAGCTTTTAAATATGTGAGCCTGTGGGGATCACTAGTATTCAAATGACCACACTGAGTTTCCTAGAGTGGAAATAATAGTATAATACAACGGTTCTCAATTGTACTTCTAATGCTGTTATTCTTTAATACGGTTCCTCATGTTGTTTGTGGTGGCCCCCAGCCATAAAAATACTTTTGTTACTACTTCATTACTGTAATTTTGCTATGTTATGAATGGTAATGTGAACACCTATGCTTTCTGATGGTCTTAGATGACCCCTATGAAAAGGTTGTTCATCCCCCGAAGGGGTCACGACTTGCAGGTTGGAAACCACTGACAACAGGTAGAAAGTAACAGTTTAAACAACATTGTCTAGTATGATCTAGTATGATGAAGTGTTAAGCATTGAGCGTCTCACTTCATACGTGCTTCCTCCGGTTACTATTGCCTGCTCTTCTGCATTAGAGTCTAAAGTAGTTAAGACAGAAAAACATGGTGATGACATCATATGCACAAATGTTGCTCATACTGTGACTAAAGACTAACATTATTTCAGTACCTTATCTGAGCAAGCCCTGTGTGTGTCCAGAATTCAGCTCATGACACAGGCAGTTGCTGTATTAATTTGGCAACTCAACTGGACTGTGTCTTGCCGAACATACATAGTCCACATGGTTAAATGCCACAATGGTAACATGTGGCTTAAAGTATTTCTAAGCATTTGTCCTCAGAGTTTTCTTGGTACATTAACCATACAGTTCTCAGGACACATCAAGTAACAGTGGCTAGTATCTAGCTCAAGGTTTCCTCCAGAGCCCACCACACTAAATTCCTTTTCCAGCTATACTATCTTGAGAGACAATAGATGAGCTTGTGTGTGTGTGTATGCAGACACGCGCGCACGCACACACACACACACACACACACACACACACACACACACACACCATTTCTTCACGCTACCGGAGATGTGCACACCTACCAAAACTTTACCTCCACCTGGGCCTCTAGAAAGAGGAATTCGTGCTGTAGGGCTGGGAACTTGGCAAGAAAAGAGGGAGAGAGGATGAGGGGATTTGATGGTTAATCGAATTGAGCATCAACAATGAGGTTTCACGGTTGGACCATGGGATGGGGGACAAGACAGCATCCACCCTTCTGACATCACACCACCACAGGTGGATGGATAATCCTTCGATAGAAGGCACACCCAATTCCAACTGTGCAAATGCAGAGTAGAATAGCTTCCTCTGCCAAGTAAGGTGTGTGTTCTCCTTTGTCGAATGTATCTTTCTCTCAAATCTGCCTGACTTTATTTCATGTTTTGTCTCTACTAGACTCTATAATGAAACACTGTTCTCCAAACCTAAGCAACTGTTTTCCACACATGACCTGAACCCACCCACAGGTGGGACATGAAAGTGTTGACATGAAAGTGTTTAAGATGCATAGTTTTATCTTTCTACTTACTGACTTCCTGAAGTAGCTAATGAACTCAAGGGCTCACGAGCTGAGACCTTGGGGTCCCACAGGGGGAACCCCAGGGTGCTGTAGGGACCCCTGCCTGATGCCAGGGCCTGGCTGCCATGCACTGCTCTCAGAGACATCGTATACGGGCAGATGGCATTTATGGTAAACTTGCCAGGAACTAGGCTTGGAGGGAGCACTCGTTTGGGACTCATTTGTGGGGAGACTTTTAAATATGCTCCCTGGCAAGGAGAGATCTGCCTGTGTCAGCTGGCTTCTTAATGATACTCTTTTAACTTCCAAAGCTTTTCTCTCTCATTCTCCATGAATGTAATGTCCTCAAACAAATGACAAGCTTCAGGTACACAGAACTGCTTTGCTGTTTCCAGCGCATTTGCAATGTAAACACGCAGAGCTGGGAGGCCCTTGCTTAAAGTGCTAAGGAGTATTTGTTCTGCTGAGCAGTGACCCAGCTCTCCCAGCCAGGAACAGCCCAGGGAGGCCTGGCCTGCATCTCTCTTCTCTGCTCACCCTTTGGCAGACGCAGCCATTGACCTCTTGTCAGAGAAATTAAAAAGCACTCGGTCACAACTCGATATGTAAACAGCTTCATCTCTCCAGCTTATTTCAGAGAAGTCCTAGGACTGGGGGCTTAAATAGTGCTTTCCTTCTGGCCCCGTGAGGTCAGAAGAACTGGACTGTGGTGAGCAGGATCTGTCCAGCCTCCAGGGCAGCTCTTCTGAGCCCGGGTGCTAAAGTGGGTCTGGGGGAGAAGGAGATGCTAACAATGACCTCAGTCTGGCTGGAGTCTGGGGCATGCAAAGAAGGAGAAAATGAGAAAGGAGGGAAGGAAGAAATACCATCTCTACAATCACAAGCCTTTGATTGCCCCCCCCCCGAAGATGCTCCACAGCCTGGGTGACATCCCTTTTGTGCATCTCCTGGACCCCATCTGCTCACCTTACCTAGGTTCCCGACGGGTTGGCCACACCCACATTCCCTGCAAAGCTCAGACTTTGTCACTATGCCACCTTGATCTATTCACCCTAACTTCTAGAGGGTACCATGTCCGCTTCAGAGCCCAGCTGGAGAGGTTCTTCTTTAGAAGCTGCCCCCAATATCCCTGCCCACTTTCTCGTCCCCCTAGGAGGCTCTCACAAGACTCTGAACCCTTCTCTCTCTTTTTTTTCCAATTTTTAACAGTGTTACAGCTGATGGTCTCTCTTACCCTACTAAAATTTGTAAGCCGTGGGGAGCAGGAGCTGGAAATCACTTGGCTTACTGTTGTATCTTAGACAGCAGCTGGTGAACTACAGGTGGTTGATAAGAGCAAAATAAACAAGGGAACGGAAGAATGAATGAAGGGCTCAGCCCAGCCCGACCATGCCTTTCTCAAAGTGTGCTTATTCAGCCATTCTGCTGGGATAAGAAGGGCTGGGATAGACCCAGCAAGCCAGAGGGCTGCTCACATCATATGAGTGTCATCTGATAATGAGGATACTGTATACCCCTGTCAGAAGCTGGTGTGTTGATCTGTAGAAGAACCTACCATGGCCCCTAGGAAGCATGTGAATAACAGTAAGAGAAATAAATGCCTTAATGATTGTGTGTGCTGTTCTGATACATCAAAACATGTTGTAGATCCCTAGTTGAGAGTCTTGGTTTTTCTCTCTCTACTGAATCTGTGCTTATTTCTTTGTCTGTCTGCCTGACACCCTCCCTAGTGGCTAGACATTGATTGTGATCTTGTTGTTCTCACATTTCACTCTCTCAAGGTCCCCCTAACATGTGCATGCATACTCACGTGGGCACATGCTCACATATGCGCGCACACACACATAAAACACACACACACACACACACACACACACACACACACACACACACTGTGACATGGTAGTTCTGATGAATTCCAGATCCTTGTGCTGTCGATGATTTAACAGAAGCCCACAAGAAGCATACTAAATCTTCACTTAACTTTAAGGTACTTTGAGGTGTTTTTAACTTTTATCTACAGAATTTTCTCCAGGCACCCAGTTTTTAAGACTAATGAGAAAGACAAAGAATGCATCAATTTCTGGAAAACTGGAGTTCACTTGGCAGTGGTGTATAAACTTGCAGCCTGAAGCTTCTTCTAATGCATGAAAAATCCATTAGAAAGCAGACTCAGAAGACTTCAACTGTCAGGTAAAATGCAAATACAAGTATTTGGTGTTTTTTTTTTTTTTTGCTTGTTTGTTTGTTTGTTTTGTTTTGTTTTTCAAAATGATAAGCATACAGGGAAGAAATTTTATTTTGGCCTAAACCCAGAGGACATGTGCCTGCCTTTGTCTGTTTCTGAAGCATTCTAGCAGCAGATTGAACAATTCCCGAGACAAATTGTCAGATTCAGCTTCAGTCTCCTGACTGTGATAGCAAGTGGCCACAGGCAGCCTCACTTTAAAGCCAGGGACCCTTTGTATTTGCTGCTCCAAGAGGCCATAAACATATGTATCTTTGGAAAACCCTCATGTGTTTTCAACTTCCTGAAGAATTCTTGTAAAATATAACTGAACCACATGACCCTTTGTCCTGGGCTTTTATTCCACTAATGGACAAATTGGGAGGAGGCTGAGAACAAATGTGCTATTAATTACCCAGATGCCTTTTTAATAGAACCTTGGATTAGTCTTTAGCCACTAAACATTGTCCAGAAATTTCTTACTAATGTTGGTGTGCAAAGCATTCCTTCCAGGAGAATAAAGATCTCATTGCCTGGCAGGCTGAGTGATGTCAGGTTAGCACAGGAGACGAGACGGCAGACAAAGAGTGGGTATTGTGTAGACGGCAAAGGATGACAGGCCATATCTGAGCTGCTCATTCTTCCAGCAAGGGCAGATTTTCTAATTCACTGCAGATTCTCACAAAACTGGGTGGTCAGCTTTGGAGAGCGGCAACAGTGGGGCCATTGATTCTGGGTGGGAGCAACCTAATTCTGAATTAACTGAATTGATTCAGTACAACCAGAGTCTCGGTATCGGATTAAAATTAGGATTAATATGTCAAATGTTAGGTCAGGATGTTAAACCCCAGTGCTTAATGACCTACATGAAGAAAGTCAAAGCTGGTGCAGGCAAGGCTTTTAGCTAGAAGATAATTTGTTCTTTTAGACTCCAGAAAAACTAACTCAAAATTCACTGGTGATATAGTTAGCGGTGTGTGTGTGTGTGTGTGTGTGTGTGTGTGTGTGTGTGTGTGTGTGTATGGAGGGTATGTGTATGTGGGGGGGGGTGAATGGATACTTTCGTAAATGTGTATGTTTGTGTCTGTGTGTATAAGCATTTGCATGCATATATGAGAGAGAGAGAGAGAGAGAGAGAGAGAGAGAGAGAGCGAGAGAGAGAGAGAGAGAGACTGACTTTCATCTGACATAGTTATGGCTGAGAGACAGTCTGGCTCATTATCTGTTCCTACTTTTGTAAAATTGTCTTGCCAGAGGCCAAATCTGTTGCTTCAAGTTTTCCAAGGAGTCAGCAATTAACTGCCCCCACACCCATCCACAGACATGTGCTCCTTTCCAAATGCCTTCTCCCGCTCACTCGTGCGGGATGTAAGCTACCAATTTCAATTATGTTCTCCCAACCAGGTGGAAGAATGCACTCATGTTTAGGGAAACAGGAGAGAATACATAATTTAGACATGGAAATTTTAAAACCCCTTGGCCTTCAAACCATATTAAGAAACACCCACACAGCTATGTCTGCAGAGAAGAATTCATTTTAAATAGTTCAGACACAACCAAGGAAAAAAGCACATGAGTGAGCTGTTTAAAAAAGAAAAAGTATTAGGAAACAATAAAAAGAAGGTGGCATTGTATCGAATATGCCTTTTCCTTTGTGTTTTGAAGTCTCTTTGCTATTTCCTCCTTCTGTACAGTCTTACAGGAATAAAGAAATAAAGGGTTAATGTGGCCTCTTGTACTCACTCAACACATTCAAGGGAGTTTTGCTTTACTTAAAGCAGCAACGTGGTGGTCAGTGCCCAAATCTTGACAGTTAATAAAATCCACTCCCCACTCTGACTTTTCTCTATTCTCGTTGTCTCATTACCGTAACGCACCATGGATAACGGTATGTTTAATCTCTGTAGGAGTGCTGCAGTCTGTAAGCTTCTGATGCCCTCACCTAGGCAGAAGCTTTCTGTAGGTGGCATCCATAATTATAAACAACTTCTGATCTACGGTGCTTAACCTGCACAAGGCCCTTTGCCAAACCCTACTAACTGTGCAGTCTCTACCTGGGTATCCATTTTTCCTCCAAGCTTCTTATCCCATGAGGCACGTGCCTGGGTTTCTGGCACCTATACACTGGCCCCTGGTGGCAAAGATTGGAAAGCTTCTGAGCATCTGAGTGTCCCTTGCTCTATATGGCCGATTCTTTTTGGGAACCAGCCTATCCTGAAACCCACGAGTCCTGTATTCCATTCCCAGAGGCCTATGAGGTAACAGTCGTGAATGTAAGTTAAGGCGTGACTGTGAATCCACACACGGAATGTCAACGGGATGATAATGAGGGCTAATGGTGCCCAGCCGGACAGGAGAGCTGGTACAGGAGACATTTCCGGGCAAATCCCATCACCAGGCCTTCTGTTCAGCACACCCTCAAGGATGCTTGGAACCTGGGATGCTTCCTAGAGCCCTGTAATAAAAAGAACAGGGGCTCTACCGCTAGGCTTATTTCAACATGGACTTCTCTGTTTGCCAGTTGCTTGAACTGAGTTTCCCAACCCCCACCCTAAGATCTCAGTTTGCACTTTTGCAAAAGTTGGGTAAAGATGCTCTATCCTGAAAGACTGTTGTGGGAAATGTACATGAGAAATGCCTGAAATCTAAGTACTCAATATGTGTGTACCATTATTTCCAACAGAAAGATGGACATGGGACATGGGACAAAATGACAGAATATGGGAAGTCAAGATTGGCTCCAAAAAGATCTGGGACCAAAAGCAGCATAGCCTAGGGCCTGCTGGATGTTTGCAAACATTCTTCTTGAAGTTAGAGATCTCTCAGCCAGACAGGACTGAGAGCACAGAAGGACCCTGTCTGCTTTTCAACTGTGGTAGCTCACAAGCTGGTTGGAAGTGGCCTGTAACCTCCAAAAGGGTAATGGCGAATACCTGATTTGCCTTCTAAATAAATGCAGACGGCAGGCAACACTGACAAGTGAACAGTATTGAAGTTGTTCGCTTCCACAGACATCTTCCAAAGCTGTACTTCAGCTAACAATTGCACAAGCTCCTTTGTACAGTCTCAAAAGCTGGAGTGAGGTTAGGCAGTGTCTAGACACCTTTGATCAAAAAACAGTGATTAGGGGCTGCTGAATTCACTAACACAATTTTCTCTCCTTTTCTCCAATTATTTCTTTCAGCCTTGGCTTTTAGGATTCAGTTACAGCACTTGCCTGCTTGGTCAGCAGACATGCACCATTTGGGGGATGCCATGATCGCCCTTTCCAAAATTCAATCTTGAAGCCAAAAGTGTCAAATTTCATTTGTATTTACTATAATCCTATGAGGCCAAACCAGCACCAGGCAGGTAGCATATGTTCTCCAGTTTAAACACGTACTGACTGGTGACCAAGTCTCACTAATTACTCTACTAAGCACCAGTCACAGCAAACCATTATCAACCAAGTAAATAAAACCTTTAGCAAAACACAGAAGATAACTTTAAGACCCATAATAAACCTACGGCTAATTAGAGAGACTCAATGGGTACAAATTAAGAGCAATAAATTATTACGACATAAATTATGGAAGCATCATTTCCCAGTCATTAAGAGTGTGTAAAAGCCCAACACCATATATTCTCTCTATTTATCTTTCTATCTATCTATCTCTCCACCTCCCTCTCCCTCTCTCCCTCTCCCTTCCCCTCCCTCTCCCCCTCCCTTCTCCCTTCCCCTCTCCCTTCCTTCCTCCTTCTTCCCCTATCCCTTCCCCTCCCCTCCCCCTCCCCTCCCCTCTCCCTCTCCCTTCCTTTCTCCCTCCCTCCCTCGACCTGCATTGTTCATCTTACCTGAAGATTTCTCTGGGAACCAGAATATAACACACATTTGTTCATTTTTAGTGCATCTGCTCTTTTGTGTATTAAAGAGAGTTTTTTTCATTATAAAATAAGTCCAAATCCAATATGCCTGAAAGGGGAGAGCCAGAAGGGAATTCTGTGTCCAGACTTGGATGTCAAAACAGTAGGCATGAGAAGACGGCCCCGCCTGACTTCAGTCAAACTGCCCTGCAAATCCCCTTTCTTTGAAACTGGTGGTCAGTGAATGTTCATTCTCCAAACTTGCCTTGCTTGTTTCAGCTCACTGGTAACTTCTTCCTGCAGATGTGGCACACGGGCAAAGACATCACGTGCCACTCTAGTTCCAAGATGTAAAGCAATGCAGGGGGGGGGGGCGGGGCAGAACCCTTGCAGGGACAGGGACAGGACTCACTGCACACCAGACCTATGCTCTCATTAACCATGCATGACTTAATGGATGTGTCTTTCACTTAAGACTCCTGGATTCTATGTGTTTGGTAAAATAATTTGTTTTATAGAACAGTCAGATTGTGTCTTCCTTAAGCTGTTACTCTTTTACATAGCGAAAGAGGGCATCCCTTGGCTTACACTTGGTACTCAACACTTACCTTAAGGGCTCCTGTCTGAGGTGAAAAACTAGTTCATGCCAGCTATCATGATGCAAACTTGTCCTGGAATCTCAGCCCTTGGGAGGCTGAGCAGCAGGAGGGTCCAGGTTCAAGACCAGCCTGATTTGTGTAGTGAGCCCCTACTTGTAAAACAAACAAAAGAAGCGGCTTTGGGTCCAGGCTCTGGGAGAGGAAATCTAACTGGGGGTGCATGGTTCTGTCAGTCTCCAGGAGGCACAAGCTTGGCCGATGAAAGCATGGAGCATGGTAGGCAAACTGGAACCCTGCACTCCTGACAGATTCATTGTAGAGTCCTGAATCACTACAAGTTTGGACAATCATGAAATATTTCTGTCTGTTCCACTCAGGAAACACTCAGTTGGCTAAGCCCAAAGTCCTTGAAGTATTCCCATTAGCTACCTAATAATTTGGTAAAAACGAAGTCCTCACTAAAATGACTTTTACTCATCTGAGAAGAAATACAAATAAATCTAAAGGCAGTATTCACCATAGTGACAAAAAATCACCAAGTTTTAACAATTAGGTTTTAACTCCATTTAAATTGTCACTTCTACACCCATGATTTGAGTGTTTTTGAGAGGCTTTAACTAGAACACAGAGCCCAAACCTCCACACTCCCATCTAGGACTTTCACAGTGGGACACTGCTTAGAAGGCCTTGCCCCCAGGTCTATGTGGGAAAGATGAGGAAAAAGCTGATTTGGGGGAAGAAAGACAACACTTTTCATTATTTCTTAGGGAAAAAAAACCTTTCTATGTTTAGCAACAACATTTAAAACAAATATTTGATTTTGGTCTTACTTTGCATTTAGCCAAATATTGACCCTCTTTAAAAATCTGGCTTCAAAAACTATTTTGTCCCAGGTTTCCCTTCATTTTCAAGGCAAAGTATATTCCAGGGATAACGAAAGCCATGTGCTCTCATTTTGTTGCCTGCTCCCGCTCCCTCAGCATTTTCCTTTGCAAGATCACCCGGCAACAGGCTTAAAAATCCATTTCCAAACCATGTCCTTTAGCTTCAAACTAGAATTTGACCAGCAACTGTGAAATCATTAGCGTGGAAGGTCAAGTGTTTATTATAACCTTTGGTCCTTTGAATCCTAAAGAAAAACTTCAGTGAATGAATGAATGAATGAGTGAGTGAGTGAGTGAGTGAGTGAATGAATGAATGAATGAGTGAGTGAATGAATGAGTGAGTGAGTGAGTGAGTGAATGAGTGAGTGAATGAGTGAGTGAGTGAGTGAGTGAATGAGTGAGTGAGTGAGTAAGTGAGTGAATGAGTGAGTGAGTGAGGGAGGGAGGGAGGGAGGGAGGGAGGGAGGGAGTGAGGGAGGGAGGGAGGGAGTGAGTGAGTGAGTGAGGGAGTGAGTGAATGAATGAGTGAGTGAGTGAGTTGAGTGAGTGAGTGAGTGAGGAGTGAGTGAGTGAGGGAGGGAGTGAGTGAGTGAATGAGGGAGTGAGTGAGTGAGTGAGGGAAGGAGGGAGGGAGGGAATGAGTGAGTGAGTGAGTGAGTGAGGGAGTGAGTGAGTGAATGAGTGAGTGAGTTGAGTGAGTGAGTGAGGGAGGGAGGGAGGAAGGGAGGGAGGGAAGGAGGGAGGGAGGGAGGGAGTTGAGTGAGTGAGTGAGTGAGTGAGTGAGTGAGTGAGTGAGTGAGTGAGCCACCTCAATGATGCTCCCACGGGCCTTTGAACTCCGGATTATATATCTATATGATACTTGAAATATTTTCCTGTTCCAAGGAAAGCTGCTTCCTCTTTGCTCCCATTAATTATGTGGCTTACAAAATATAAATTCTGTCAATATTTTAAGCTGCATTATAGGTTCTAGCAAGTTCTGTGTATGCCATTTTCAAATGTATTTTCCAAACACCCAGGAAAAAAGAGTATAATGAAACTTACCACTTGAAAAGGGAATGTCTATAAAAAGTATGCAATGGCTATAGAATGTGATGTAGGAATGTAACAGTAGCTGCAATGGACTGAGAGGTAACTTTGGGTCAGACAATGACATCTGTGTACCCACCACAGATGGTAGTAAATTCTAGAGGAAAGCCCAAGAAGTTGTCCATTGTTTTATCCCTATCACAGATAAGAAAGGTCACCTGAGTCACCCCAGGTTACATGGCCAACAGGCAAGCTGAGCTTCAAACCTCCAGACCATGTGTGTCCAGAGATGGACCCCAGTGTTCCCCTGTCACACTGCAGGAGGACTGTTTAAAATCACGAGCAGCTGTGACTGACTGCACCCCTGTAGAACCTGTCTTCTGCCTGTGAGCTGTTTGGAAATTTCCAAAGCAAGTAAGTAAGTGATTAACATCAAACTTCCCATAAAACAGCACACCGGAAGGAAACCTCTGACCGAATCCAGAGACCCCCCCCCCGCACTTCCCATTCCCAGCTGTGTTCCCGAGGAACCACAAAAGTGAGGTATAGGGCTGAACTTGAACCACCTCTTAGCCAACTCTCGGGCAATGTGTTCCTAAGACACGAGAAAGTACCACGTGCCTCTGTCACCCAAGGATGAGGCAGGTCCCACAGCTGCAACAAGCATGTGTTGCAGACACCTTCTTAGCTTACACAGAGACAAGATACAGCCATAAGTAAAGGTATAACTGTAAAACAAGAGCACCGCCCAGACCATATGTATAAATAAATTATAAATAAAAACAGTAGCAACTCCTCTCCCAGCTCAGAGGTCAAGATTTGAGAGCATGACCCAGCTCCTTCGTCTAGGTGGAAGCTGGAGGCGTGGGCAAGGACACCATTCTTTCTCCCCACGCAGAGATACTGTTCTCACCCTCCCACCCCAGGTACATTTTCACTTCTCCTGGTTGAAAGGGTGCGAACATCTGAAAACAATGAGCTAAAAGAAGCAAAATCATGCAGCAATGAGTGTGTTGAACAAGAGGTAACAGAGAGCAGCAGTGTTCTGCAAGGGGTGTTTAATGCACTCATGGTTTTATCTCACAAGAATTTGGGGGCTGGGGAGCTAGCTCAGTGGGTCAAGAGCCTGCCTCTCGAACATGAGGACCTGAGTTGCATCCCTGGCCTGCAAGTCAAACAGTGTTTGTGTCTAATCCCAGAGTGCATTCTGTTTGCCCGGCAGAGTGCAGATGACTCCCTGGGGTACATGCACAAGATTACAAGCTTGAAGACCTGAGGCCTTCGAGGGTTCTGCAGCACCAATGAGGCCCCACCATCAAACCAACTTGGCCAAAGTTTCCAGCCAGATTTCAGGTTCTTTCATACATCCATTCCAATCTTCAGACATGCTCTGCAGCTGGCTCCGGTCATGGGGGGCGGGGACTAAAACCTGCTATAGATTTTGCTGTCTATTTGCTGTCGAACTAAGCCTTTGCCAAACTCAGATTGCTTCCCAGTGGAACATTACTTTTGAGTCTCCTCTTGAGATAAAAAGTCTTGCTCACCTTCAGAACAGTCTCCAATTGCCCATCACCACACCGCCCAGAACACGGAACACACAGATCTTTGATGTTCAGTCCCCTTTTCTATTGATGACTCCTCTGGTGACCCACATGTGAAACAGCCACACCTTCCAGGACTCCCATTCTCTCTAGAACTCACATGGCACAGTTGTGGACTTCCTAGCTTACCATCTTCCTGTGTTTAGGCTTCTTAATTCCACTTAACATATACTTTCCTTTTCCAGTGAAGGAGCAAACTTGCGATGAAGCTGTCTATATTCCTTTCATATCAGCCCTGAATCAGTCTCTCCTGGGGTGTGTCCCATGTAGCAGCTTAATGACTCAGCTCTAAGAAGGGTTCCACATCCTGAGGACCGTGCTTGCCAGGTCACTGTAGTTAGGTTAGCAGTCTTTAAAACATCCTGAAGCATCTAGTATGGGCCTGTGTGTCCTGTGGAGCCTAACCATGGTTCAGCAAGATTTAATTTGTATGTTCTTCCTAACCCTGAACTCAGAGACACCGATAAACTATCTGGGATTTCTGACCATCAGACAAATCCCAGCACTTGGGAGGCAGAGGCAGGCAGATCTGTGTGAGTTTGAGACAAGCCTGGTCAACAAGAGCTAATTCCAGGACAGGCTCCAAAGCCACAGAGAAACCCTGTCTCAAATACAAAACAAAACAAAAACGACAAAAATAAAACAAACCATCACTTAGTAATAGAGTATGTTATATCTCTACTTTTGAAAACATGTTATTTCCCTCTACAAGACTCTATTTATGCTTGGATGAATATAAAAATCATCACTCTTACCATGTGCTAGACACCGTGCTAGGTAATGGCGTGAACTACATCCACAAACTAAATTAACAACCAGGAGAGTAACTGAGTCGGGCACTCAGTGATGGCACTGAGGAGCAAATCAGACACGTAAGAGGAGGAGGAGCTGTAGGAGCAGTGGGCGCTAACAATTCATCGCAGCATTAGACCCCAGTGCCGTGAGTCACTAAAGCCACCTGCAGAAGTGAACTCATAACAACAGAATGTGGCCTGAAGAGCCAAGCTGGGAGCAGCAAGCACTAAAGAGCCCATGTAGTGAGAAGTAGCTTGGAACTTCCGGGAGGGCTGGGTGTACCAGGTGAAGGCAGATAGATCCTGTGTTCTGTGTCCTTCCCGATATGATAACCCACAGCCAGATTGTCATACCTTGTTTTTGCATTCAAGGAAAAAAACCTATCTTCATAAAGCAAATACAGCAGGTACCACCTTTAGAGTTCTTTTTTACCTTAAATCACAGGTGCTAAAAGCAGCTGGCCCTGAAGGTGTCACCAGAACTCACAAAATTATTGAAAGTATGCGGTCAGTCCCCGCACCAAAGAGACAGAATCAGGATTCTCTCCATTACAAGGACTAGAACTCACTGCAAATGTTTGAGTTATTACTCACGTTAAACAAGGAAATAAGTTTAAAATATATATATATACTTGTACAGCCTGGAGAGAAATACCTGTACAACTCTGAGGTCTTGGCTCTCATCACAAAGAAAACATCACTCCTCGTGTCCTAAGCAAACTGTGGTCCATTAACTCAACACTGAAGTTCATTTTGGCCCCAGAAAGTGCTGGCACCAAAACAACTTTTACAGTCATGTCACCAAAAGCGCTTGTCCAAAACATTTCCACATCCGTCCTTGTTCTCTTGCAGACATAGTTCAGTAATTGCCTGTCTGCAGGTACAAGATGCTTACAGGAAATGACTCATCTTCTGTGAGCTTACTGCCCTGTTTCTCCATTCAGTGCAATAAAAGCTTGAAGGGACTGGCGCTCACATGTCCCTGCACGCTTGCTTAGGGGAGAGGAACCTTTAAGGAGGGTGAGTCTAACCGTGCAACAGGGCGATGATGAAATCTCTTTTGCAAATGAAAGCATCCGAACAGGAGAAAACCACACGCCCTGGGGTACGGGAAGCCCACCCCTATACCTAAAACCCAACTCTTTTTTTTTTCGTTGCCTCGTAAGAGGCCAGATGGAATCCCCAGACATGAGCCACTGTAGCTGGAAGCCCAATGGTTGGTCAGAGCCCCAGCTGCGCATCGAGACACTGGAGATGAGAACGGCTGTTTGCCTTCTGAAGCAGGTGTGGTTGGACTAAATGGCGAGAAGATGCCCAGCTGGAAGGACACGGCCACCAGCTGCCCAGGGCTGTCTGCTTCGATAAATACCACCTGTTGCTACCCAGCCGGAGGGAAAGAGCTTCCGTCCCAGGGAGCTTCCGCTGGTGTCTATTGTGTAGAGGCTTTTGTGTTTTTCCACATCCAGAATCCAGCATGTGTCTCAGGGGTACTGAGGGGAGCCACTGGTCTTAATCTGATTCTGGACAGTGACACTGGCCTCTGGGGCATGAGGTTCAAGTATTTTGTGGGAGCACCACATGTGTAAGGAATAATAACCAGCACACAGAAGAAGAGGGCACTGACCCCGAGAGAGACCTTTCCACAATTGCCATGCCCTATGGGATCTGGTCACCCAGAGAGATGGTGTGTGGCCCTCCCCTCTACATCCTGTGTGACAGTTCACTGTCCCCAACATGCAGACGCAGAAGCAGGTGAACACGGGTACACAGACTTTTGTTCATGTCCTTCCCACTACACCTGCCATGTCTGTGCCTGCATCTTCAAACCCTCTCAGGACCGGAATCAAATTCTCTGTCCCCTCCCTGGAATCTTCCCTAAAAATTTCAGACCAAAAGGGGTTTTTTTGGGGGGGGGATTCATTTTGTTTTGTTTTCATTGCTGTTACACTGGAAATCTCCAGGTTCCTTTTGCTTTCCACTCTTGTATAAAAAATGAGTATCACCTCCTGAGGGATGGAGGGCAGACAGCAGAGGGCTGGCTGAACCCAGCCTTCTGTAACCCAAGCCACCATTCAACACAGAGAGAGGCAAGCACGCAGCAGCTCAGCCATGTGCTCTAAGCAGAAATGGATAATGAAAGGACAGTGGCTGGGCATGACATTAGCACTACACAAAAGCGCCAGTGGGCAGACTCACAACGGCTGGGCTTCAAGGCCGCTAGAAGTCAACTCTCTGGACCCCTGGACATAGAGCGGGGAGGATGGAGACGGGATCCTGATTCCCTTCCTATTAACTTACGACGCTGACCAGTTAAAGCAAACCCATCTCCTTATCTGTAAGATGGAGAGTGTCAGCAGAAAGCTGCAGTGGGGGCTGGTTTTTTGTGTGCATGGCAAAACCTGTGTATTGTTTCCTTAGTAAACTGAACACTTCCCTCAATATCAAACTCATTAGGACAAAAAGATGTATTTTTCTAGACTGGTATTTTTTTAAGGCTTCCTAAACTTGGCCATCAGAAACATGGGGAGACCTGTGAAACTACAAATGGCTGAATCTCAATTTCAAAGATCCTCATGGGGTGGCTTGGACAGACCCTGGGCCTAAGAATTAACCAGGCTTCGGATATAATGAATGATGATAATTTTTGTTGCCATCCGCCCAGAACCTGACTGATAAGTAGTTATTGGGATCTGGAATTTTGCACATATATCTTAAATCATAATAAACATATTAATACCGCCACATGCTGTCCAATTTAAAATTGTGTTTTATTTCATATATTTTTCTGTCATTGAAGTGTATATAATCACATACATATGCAGGATGTTAGTGGGAGGGGTGTGTGTGTGTGTGTGTGTGTGTGTGTGTGTGTGTGTGTGTGTGTGTGCCTGTAAATTTCCTGGAGGTATGTGCTGTAATTACCCAGTATTCCGGACCTCTCAAATATCAATTTATCTCTGTAATCTGATCATTTGTGGCAGCTAGGGTATGTCCCGTTTTTATTCCTTCACAGAGTTCACTCATATTTGTGAAATGATCACTCCAACTAAGAAATAAGACAGTATGTGAAAAAAGATGGGCACAGTAAGGCAAAAATAAGACCCTGAATGTAAGGAAAGCACTTTTAAAAGAAGCAGCCATGGCTACTACTCTGCTTTAAATTTTCTTAGTCAAACTGTTTTGAGCAGGCAAAACAGGAACTTCTAAGAATGCCCTCCATCCAGGCAGTTTTGTTCCTGGGTTAGGCAGGGGTCAAGGCAATCGACTGAGGTTTAGACTAAACAGGAAGAAAACCAGCTCAGTTAACAGGACAATCACAGGAATGACCACCTCATCTAGAAAAAACAAACTCAGAAAAATTCAGTTCAGATACTTGGCTCATCCGTGCAGAGACAACCTGTGCCTTCCAACCCTTTGGGAGATTTAGCCTCAAGTACTGCCACTGAGCTCTCACACAGAGCTCCTGACAAGCAACTCAATCTGTCTTTTGAAAAAGCAGCCGAGACACGGATGTAGCAGAGGAAAGCTGTCCCCTTGCCTGGGCCCCTCCAGGGTAAGGAAAGCCCAGCTCCTTCACAGGGGCAGAATTGTTTCAACTTAATTGAATGAAGTGAACTTGGGGAAATACCTGACATTGCCAGCTTGACCTCTGTTAAGCCTTTTGAACTTCAATCGCTGTCTTCCAACACAAAGTCTTCTGTTCAGCTCTCGGTGACTTCCCCTGATTACGCAGGTAGCTTATCCAAAGGAATCCATGGTTTTGGTTATCATTCCTGCCCGACTGTGACACAAGTGTTACACACAAGCATTATTTCCGTGTGGGGTTTTATGGCTAAGCCTGAGGAGGCATTTGCAGTGAGTCCACTGAACCAAGAGCATCTCTTTTAGTCTCTCATCTGCAAAGAGTCAAGAATTTATCTTGTAGAACATTACATGAGATTGATAATGGAATAGTTCAAACAAAATTGGAATTGCTTTAAAATAATACTGTTGAGTTACCTTTTTTTTAAATCTAGGTCTCATACTTCAAAATACAATTTATGATATGGAGTAATAGAAAAGATTGTTCTCAATAACAAAACATAGATGGCTAAATGCAAACAACCTAAATGATTCAAGCAGACCTGCACATTTCTCATCTCACTCCCTTGCAAAAGTAGTAAAAACTGAACTTCTTGTTCGAATAAATTAGCTAGCTTGGCAAGCAAAAGGACATGAAATCTGAGTTTTAAAATTTGAGCAATAGTTAAGCTATTCTTAGCTTAAGCAACTGTCTTAGCACTAGATTATATGTACCTTTCATAATACCCAGAAAAAATGTAATTCATCCAATTCTTTATTGCAGCATTGTGTGTGTGTGTGTGTGTGTGTGTGTGTATTTTCCTTCAAAAATGATGGCAATGTGTTTATATACATACAATATGTATACATACATATATAAATTTTGGGCTCATTCTGGAAGGAAGTTATTGTTAGTGATTAAACTGCTACTAGCTTGTACCAGCAAATGTTCTAAAAAGCTAAGGAAACAGCAAAGTACTACAAGTCTGATGGAAAACAATGCAGTTGGTGGACTCTGCTGAGACAGGATATGAGCCTGCACTGGAAGGATGGTCCCTGAAGAGCATAAGCAGAGGTAAGAGGTTGGGGCTTTAAAGCAAAGAATGTTTCACAGTAGCAAATCACAGACATCAAAAAGCTAGCAATTTCTACATGAGATGAGCTGGGAAAATGTCAGTAGTATGTTGAATGTATAAAGCCCAAAGCTTCAACAACATTCTAATTAGGGTGTCAAATGTAAATGTGTATAAAATGCATAAACTGAGGAAGAGGAAATGCTAAACAGCTAATTAATAGCTAGTAACTAGAAAACAGGAAGTTACATGAGTGATGGCCCAGCAGATAAAATGGGTGTCATGCAAGTATGGACCAGAGTTCAGATCCCCAAAACACATATAAATATGTCAAGTAAAACTAGGCAGCCTGCTTGCAATCCCAGCACTTAGAGGCAGAGACAGGGGATTGCCAGAGCAAGCTGCCTAGCCAGACTAAATGTGTAGCAGAGCTCTGGTTCAACTAAGAGATAGTGAGGTGGAGTGAAGGAGAGGGGACCACTGCTGTCAGCCATGGGCGTTCTCTCTCTCTCTCTCCCTCTCCCTCTCCCTCTCCCTCTCCCTCTCCCTCTCCCTCTCCCTCTCTCTCTCTCTCTGTCTCTGTCTCTGTCTCTCTCTCTCTGTGTGTGTGTGTGTGTGTGTGTTTCTTTCTCTCTCTCTCTCTCTCACACACACACACAGGAAAAAGAGAGAACTATAACAGACATATCCACTATTCTAGAATATTACACCCTGCTGTGCTAACTACTAAGTAACTTCATGGTGATCTGAAGCCACTGACACCCTTGCTGTCCCTATGGGACTCACAGACTTCATTAAAAATGAGTGCTGAAGTCTCTGCTATGTTTTATGTCTCATTTTGGGCTGAATGAAATTGGCATTCAAACATTCTAGCAATTTAAGCTTAAAACAGATCTCAAACTTCTTGATATTTATTTAAACTTTAGAAAGTGATTTTTCTCCTCATCCAAATTCTAACATAGCAAAACCTCCTACTCAGAGTTGGTAGCAGTACACCGCCCTCTCCAAACTTGGAGCTAACAGGCTTGGGCAGCTCCAAATGAAGACCAGAGTGATACCCTGCGTTTACAGCCCTGGCTTCTTCAGTAGGAAGTAGCTGAGGCCCTGGCAGTGAAGTCACTTGGCTCAAGGACTAGGACATTCTGAGCCATGGCCACCACAGCCACCACACTGTTCACTTCTGCCTTGCTGGCCTCTGAATCTGAGCAGAAAGGACAACCATTGGATAAGACCCGACTAAAAGCTAAGAGCTGAGGTGAGAGTGGTTTATGCCCCTTCCCATCCCCTGAGTTACCCCAGGAATGTTTTAATATGTTCGTTGCCACTTTCTGAATTTTCACTAATTTATCTCTTTTTCAACATGTGGTAGCCCAAACTAAAAGCAGTTGAAATATGTTCAGGCCAGAGTTCCTGCCAAGTGGCCTGCAGTAAGTTTGTGTTTTGCTTTCTGGATGAGAGTATGATGACTCCATAACAACCCTGATGACACTGCAGGAGGGTTTGACGGGATCTTGCTGTTTACCAAAAGAGTGCAGTTTTATTGGCCTTAATAGCTGTCTAAATATGCTAAGGCATCACACCAAATAACGTTCGCAGAGAGCAACTAGGTTGTCTTTGATGCCCACTAGGCCCACAGACTCCTACCCCCTGGTTCTCCTTGAGGTAGCTTCCTTCCTCTCTCTTGGTTCAGAAAACTGGGCTCACCCGCCTCATCTCTGCATCACTACGCATCAATAGAGGATAGAAAGTGGAAGTTGGACTTGTATTGCCATACTGACCCACAGCATCCCATCCTCAAGCCCCACTAACTCACTCGGGTTTCCACATTTTGAAAGTGAATCTTGAGAACAGGAAAATCTCTCTGGTTAATTGACCTACTAAGAGTTCATCTTTGAGTCAGGACTGAATTCTGAAATGAGTATGAAAAAAACAAATCAACTCTGATCTAAATCGCCACTGGAGAGCCCAAGAAGGTGCCAGAAAGGAGAAGAATTCTGGAGGTAGCCCCTTAAGATTTCCATCACAGTTTTTCAGTCCAACACTAACCTGAATAAGCTGTGAAGGGGTTTTGCAGATGCAACCAATGGTCCAAGACAGTTGGCTTTAAGAGATGGAGTTTATCTGGATGAACCTGACGTAACCAAGAAAGTCCTTGGAGACAGAACCTTCACTCAGCAGCAAAAAAGAGCAGAGAAGAGCCAAGCCCCAGGAAGGGCCTGTGAGCATTGCTGCATTGACAATGGGAGGAGCCATGACCACAAGTCTAGCAGCTGAGAGAAGCCACTGGCCAACATCCCACAACCTGCAGGGTACCAAACTCCACAACAGCCTGAGCATCCCTGGAGGGACTGTCTCCAGCTTGAGCAGCACTGCCCGATTGTGTCTGCCCAAGACTCCATGAAAGAATCCGTTCCAGCCAGTACAGATTTCCGAAGGAAGAATTCAGCAATAGGTGCTGTTAAACTGTTGTTTGTCTAAGAGGAGAGGACACGGCACCACATCGGATCAATATTGCCCTGCCTTGTACAGTATCAGAAAACGAGTCAGTTCAATTCCACTGTTGTTAGATTAAATTCCTGTTGTACTAGCCATGCTTCTGGTCATCAAAAGCCACGTTCGGCTCCTAGTTCCTGCAGGTGACACTAAGACTCTAGAGCTTTCTAATTATCATGAAAAGTGATTTGGGAAGTCCATAAGAGACAGTTTCCCTGTTCTCTGAACTATGGCCCACATGACAGTTGCTTTGGTGAAAGAGAAACACTGTCACTGTGACTACCCTTACTGGCCAGGTGGGAAGGTCCATGGGTACCATCAGCGCTACCATTTGCACTCAACCTGGTGAAGGGCTCACATCAAGGGAGACAAAGGGGCATTAAAGACCCATCGAGGGGAAGAAATCCCTGCCTCCCGTTTCCTGCTCACCCTCAAATATGTAGTTCATTTATGAAATGCACAATAGAATCTGTAATTCCATCTCTCTACTCCTGTAGCTGATTGTTTTCATTGAAGAGTGTGGTTCCATACACCCTTCCTATTTCCTCTCTAGAGGAGACAACCCACCTTAAGTCTAAGCAGCTTGTAAAGGTCAAGTCAGAGGATGCTCTGGTCATCTAAGACCACAGCATGGAAGAACAGCCGTGGCTGATCATGTGGGGCACAGAGCAGAGGGAAGCACCAAAGTTTAAATGACAGCAATCATGGATACCAACGAGAGAACAAATGCTAGGCATGGGTTTCATTTCCTGGACATTGGTAAAATGTGCATCAGTGTCATGTTAGCCATTTTTGTCATTCGCATATATTTCATAAACTTAACAAATCATATTTTAGGTCTGAGCAAAATTTTAATGATCTGTTCATATTCTGCACCCATGTACTCTGAAGACTTTTGTTGTTGCTGCTGCTGATGCTACCGATTTTCTTTTCATCTCATGGAATAGGTTTAGAATGTCAATGCCAAATGCCCTAACAAAATCCTGGAAGTCAGATTTTTGTTTGAGCCTAGCAAAAAATGAAAATACTAGACAGATAAAAGCTCCGGCCTTTGCAGGGAGATGAGGGAAGAATGACATAGTACACCCCTGGGAAGATGAAGAAGGCAGTGTTACTGCACAGATGTGGGGCCCTCCCCACATCTGTAAGTAAAGCCAAGGAGACAGTGAGTAAGGGTTCTGTCTGAGGACTGAGATGAGCTGTAAGCTCAAGGAGGCGTGAAGTTCAGCTTAGTCTAACAGAGGCAGATATGGCAGAACAAATGAGGACCAGACAGACCACTTCTCTCACAGAGGAGAAAGAGTTGCACTTGTGAAACAGACTTCAGGAAGTTGCATGGCCTTTCTCTCTCGTGCTAGGTGAGGCACAACATTTATCTCAGGAAGAGAACACAACATAGCACCATCCTTGAAGCTGGGGAGCCCTCATCAAACACCAAATCTGTAAATGCTTTAACTTTCCAGCCTTCAAAACTGTGAGAAATAAATTTCCATTATACGGAGACAATCCAGTCTTGGGTGTTTGGTTATGGCAGCCCAAAGAGATGAAGACAAATATTGATAGGAGCAGAAGTGTTATCCACTGCCCAGGACTTCTTGTTTTGTTGCCTGGCAACCAAAGAGCTTCTCTACTCAGCGACTGTTGGTCAGTGTGTCTTCTCTCCTCCATGACATCCTGTATGTGTCCTCAGCATCCCCAGAACTGTCTGTGTTCTGCTCTTAGACTGGGCAACTACTCTATGTTCTCCTTTGTTCTCAGGGCCCTGTCAAATAGCCCCACCTCAGGACCTTACAGCTCTTGGGAATAAACTCTCTGTGTGTGTGTGTGTGTGTGTGTGTGTGTGTGTGTGTGTGTGTGTCTGTGAGAGAGAGAGGCAGACAGACAGAGAGATACAGAGACACAGAGATACAGAGACAGAGAGACAAAGACAGACAGAGAGGTAGAAACAGACAAAAGACAGAGACAGAGCCATATATAACAATATCCATAGATTGTCAAATCCCTCATATAATGTGGAATAGTATTCACATACAACCTACTCACACCTCTCATATCTTTTAAATATATTTAGATTATTTGTATTTATATATAATTTTTATATTCATTATTATAAAGATTGAGGTATGTGGATCACACATTAACCTAGGCTGTCTACTAATGTGTTATCCACATCCCTGAATCTTTAAACTTTCAGGTATTTATTTGTACTTTGTCACTATGACTAGTAATTATTAATATTAGATAAGATAAATGCTTATTATCCATGTGCTACTCTGGGCCCACCTCAAAGGCAGTTATTAAGATGTATGTATTTACCAATCTGTGTGCTGAAGAATATGACCATCCTTAGCTGTCTTAATAGGTGTTTCATGAGAGAATTATTCATAGGTTAAGTCTACTTAGGTAAGCTGGATAGTAAACAGAAGGAGGGTCTTAATATGAAATTTAGGAGAGCTTTTAGTATATAATAAATCCACAAAAATTAGTCTAATTTTCGAGTGTAATATTTCCTGTGTGACAATTACCAAAACCTTGAAGACATCAGTGTTCCATGGAATAAAACTGGAGAAATACTTCTTACAAGCCTCAATCACATGATGACTCGTGATGTATAAGACGCTGGCCTCTAGATCAGTCTCTGGAACCAGTGCCTCTAACATGTCCGCAACCATTTCTGAGATCCTGTGGTTTACACACACCTGTCATAGCCATTCTTTCTCCTCGTTTCCTGACCACTCCAATTCTTTGCCCATGCCAATTGCAAGTGTTCCAGGATTTCGCTAATGGTTTCCTCTGCTTCTTCTGCACACCGCCTTGTCCATTTTCTTCTTTGCTACCAGCTGTCTCTGCAGTCTGCCCCACTCACACCTTCCTTCAACTCTTGCTTTGCATTATCAGCACTTTCTGTGTCTACTGATGGATGTTTTCTGTGTTTCGCATTGAGTTTGTCATATGTGACCTCTCTTCAGTTGAGACACATTCCTTCTATTTATAATATCTTTAGGGCTTTTATCAAGAAGGTGTTGAGGGGCTCGAAGATGGCTCAGTGGTTAAGAGTACTGGCTGTTGTTCCAGAGGACCCAGGTTCAATTCCCAGCACCCGTGTGATGGCCCATGACTGTCTGTAACACCTGGCATAGGAGATCTAATGCACTCTGCATTATATGGACACTGCATGCATATGGTACACAGACATACATGCAGCAAAACACCCATATTCATAAAGTAAAATGCTTTTTAAAAAGAGGAGAAATGTTCACTTTTTCAAAAGCATGTCTGTGGCTATTGAGATAATCATGCGGCTTCGATCTTTAAGCCTACTTATGTCATATTACATTTATTAATTTTCCATACACTGAGCGAAACTTGCATCCCTAGGATGAAACCAACATTATCATGGTATAGAAGTTTAGCATGTTCCTGAGTGTGGCTTACAAGAATTTTATTGATACATTTTAGCCATATTCATCAAATCGTCTATCATTTGTGGTGGTCATTTCCTCATCTAATTTGGATATTAGGATAATTCTTACTTAATAGAATAATAAATTTGGTAATGTTCCTTTTCTTTCCATTTTGCAAACCAAAATATTAGCTCTTCCTTAAAGGTTTGGTAGAATTCAGCAGTGAAACTATCTGGCCCTGAACTTTTCTTAGTTGGGAGACATTTTTATTAGTGTTTCAGGACCATTAATTGCTATGGATCTGCTAAAGTCGTTTGTATCTTCTTGAAATAATTAAGATAGGCCATATGTTTCTAGAAACCTGTCAATTTCTTCTAAATTTTCAAGTTCCTAAGAATGCATGTGCTCAAAGTTTAATTCCCTAATGCCTCTAGACCTCATTAAAATCTGCTGTAACACGCACCCCTAACCCTCGATTTTCTCAGCCTGGGTCTTTCTCATTATTTCTTTTGGCTAGTTTGGAGATGGCTCTGTCAATCTTACCTACAATTTAAAGGGATCAGCTTTTTGTTTGATTGTTTATGTACAGTATGCCTTTAGTTTCTGCTTCTTAGTTTCTGCCCTGATATTCATAGTGCCTGCCTCCTTCTACTTTTGCACTAGGCTACTTCTTGTTTATTTAAGACCTTGAATTGCATCATTGATTTGTTTGTTTTACATTTCTGTCTGGTTTTTTTTGTTGTTGTTGATGTAAACACTCATAAATGTAAACTTTTCTGTTAGAACTGCCTTAGCTGTATCCAAAAGGTTCAGGTAAGTTGATAGTTCATCTTCACATTATTCTAGGAAATGCATTATTTCCTCCCTAATTTCTTCTATGACCCATTGGTCGTGGAAAAGTCTGTCTTCTAGGGTCCAATTATTTCTGTAGAATCTCTTGAAATTGATTTCTAGTTTAATCTACCTGATAACATTAGAGAAATAATTTTGATTCTTTTATATTTATTAAGACTTCATTTATTATCGTCCTGGTTAGATTTTGTCAATTTGACACAAGCTATAATTATCTGGGAAGAACTTCAGTTAGGAAAATGCCTCCATCAGATTGCCTGCAGGCAATTTTTGGTTAATGATTGATGTGGAAGGATCCAGTCCATTGTGGGTGGCGCCATCCCTGAGCAGGTGGTCCTGGATTCTACAAGAAGGCCAAGCTAGCCATGGGGAGCAATCCCGTAAACAGCACCCCTCCATGGCCTCTGCACTAGCTCCTGCCTCAAGGTTCCTGCCATGTTTGAGTTCCTCTCTTGTTTAAGTTCCTGTCCTGACTTCTCTCAGTAACAAAATATTACCCCTGGACGTGTAAAACAAAATTAACCATTTCCTCTCCAGGTTCCCTTTGATCCTGGTCTTTGAAATAGAAATAAAAAATAACAAATAGACTTGTCATGAATTGCCTTACTTTGTGCTTAACTTGAAATGGCCTTATTTCTGTGTAAGTCTTAAAAGATAGATTTGGTGGGCATACCAATCTCAGCTTCCAATTATTAACCGTTAGTACTTAAACTACATCTCTCATATTTTCATGGCTTTCAGAGTCTCTGGTGAGATGTGTTGTTATTTGGGTGCATTTGCCTTTGTGGATGACTAGACATATTTCCTTACAGCATTTAATATTGCTTCACTGACTTGTGTTTTTGACATGTTAACTACAATATATTGTGATAAGAGTTTTCTTTGGTTATGCCTATTTGGGAATCTAATTTTTTTAGATTTATTCATGACTATGTATGAGTATTTATGAGCACATGTATAAATACATGCAGGAAAAATACTGTTTATGTATGTTATTCTTTTTTCCTTTTTTTATTTAAATTTGAAACAAACTTATTTTACATGTCAATCCCAGTTCCCTCACCCTCCCATCCTCCCCTTTTCCCCCCACCAAACCCCAGCCCATCTCCTTTCTGCTCCCCAAGGAGGGTGAGGCCTTCCATGGGGAGTCTTCAAAGTCTGTTATATCATTTGGAGCAGAGCCTAGGCCCTCCCCCATGTGTCTAGGCTGAGAGAGGATCCCTCTATGTGAGATGGGCTCCCAAAGTCCATTCGTATACTAGGGATAAATACTGATCCACTACCAGAGGCCCCATAGACTGCCCAGGCCTCCTAACTGACATCCACATTCAGAGAGTCTGGGTCAGTCCTATGTTGGTTCCCCAGCTGTCAGTTCCCCCTTGCTCAGGTCAGCTGATTCCGTGGGCTTCTCCAGCCTGGTCTTGACACCTTTGTTCATCACTCCTCCCTGTCTGCAACTGGATCCCAGGCGCCTTTAGCCTTTATCACAGCTCTTCTTCTAGCCCATGGGTTGTTGGGTCGGCAGAGTTCTTTCATGTTGTGATCATACTTGCTAATTTGTTTTTCCTTATGATGCTTGAGTGTATTACTTACTAAGCTTGTTCTCCATCCCTGATATTTTCCCCTCTGCTTGATCACGTCTATTGGTGATGCTTTCCATTGTGTTTTTGAATAATTCACTCACTTTTTCACATATTTTTTTCAAAAATCTCAATTTCCTTCTTGAATTGTTGTTGACTTTTCATCCACAGCCCTGAGTTTTATCTTTGATTTTGCATTTTTCTCTGTGTTGTTGACTTTCCTCTGCAAGGCCTAGATTGAATTCGTTTGCTTGTTTGCATCTTCTCAGCAATCATTCATCACGTTTACTTTAAGCTTTCCATCTCCATACACCATTTCATCTATTTTAGCTACTTAGGTAAACAAAAGACACAGAGAAATGGGAAGTAGGAAGAGAAGCATGATTAAATAAATGAAAAGAGAAATTAAGAGGAATGCTATGGAAGGAAAAGAAAGGGCCAAGAGATTAGGGGGGAAAAAAAAAACTCCCCAATAATGAGAAAGGTCAAAACCAAAATCAGATGAATGTAAGAATGGAAATTTAAGACACAAAAACAGTTTCCCATTCTGTTCACGTGTAACGCGTTTTTCACTTGTAATAATGTGATACCGATTACCAGCGCAGCAGGCTGAGAACTATTAATGACAGTCTCTGAAGGCTGATCGGCGCTGAAAACCTACGTCTAAATTTTTATACTCCTGGCTTAGCAGGGCCTATGTTCTAGTTTGGTTCTCGTAAACCTGCCACGGTGAATTAGTGCGGCGATGGGGTGGTCCTGCACAGGGCAGCGCTCTGAAGTGACCGGGCGTTTGCACATCACAGACATGCACTGCTTTGTCCCGCGTGCTCCGTTCCGTTCTTCCCTTGTTCTAGCCTCGAAGGAAACCTTTGTGAATTTCAGTCCATCGGAAACTTCCCTAGGCATAGCATCGGTAAAGAAAGCTTTTCTAAAAGCTACAGAGCAGGCCAGTGTGTAGACAGGTGTGTGGGAATTTGTCGCGTGGAGAAAGGAAGGGACCCCACCAGTGGCGCTGAAGAGAGGTGGCTTCTGCTTGTGTGGAAAAGTGCTGAGTCCATCCCTAACCGCTGGTGTTAAGGTCAGGTAGGTCTGCAAAGCGAGGGAGCCAGAAAAGAGCGATTCAGGGACTGCCACTTGACTACTGTGGGGACAGGAAGCCAGAAGAGCAAGCAGTAAAGCCAGAGGCTCACATGGCGAATGTGCCTTTTAGAAAGCAAACCCGGTGGTATTCTGAACGCACTGGGATCCAGCAAACAGACAGGAGACAGGAAAATAGGCTGAGCTGTCACAGTGGTCCTGCAGGTGGGGGTGAACCTGAGGAAATGAAAGCCTGAACTATGGTAATTATGCATGAAGAGAAAAGAAAGAGGCCAGATCATGAAACTCTAAGAGGCTCGGTGGTGTGCTAGAACCCGGTTGTCAAAAGTCAGTGTTGCACACTCACGACGATGTTTGTGAGCCAGTTTTTACACAACTGGAAGATTAGAGTCAACAGACAAAATCAGTCACAGAAACTGGCTGCTTGTCTTTTACAGAAACTGGTAAATATACCGAATTGTTTGTCTTTTAGAGAACCAGCCTACAAGCATAGCGAAGAGAGACTTCAGGACAGGAGGCCCGCAGGAAACGGGCCACCTGTGGGGATGGTGCCCTTTTACAACTGAGGACTCCCCAAGGGGGGGGGAGAACTGTGGATTCACAATTAAATATAAATATTCCCAGAAGCCAGAAGCAGAGTTACACGGAAGAGATTATAAACCACATGAAAGCCACCCGCTAAACAAAAAGGAAACGTGTCCCTGACTCAGTTTCCCCCCCTGCCAGACACTGAAAGTGCCCACAAACATCCCAGTAGTGCACCACATGGTGGGAAATGTATCAGAGGAGCAGCAGAAAGAAAGAGCGGTCCTAAGCCCGGGGCTAAATGGCTAACATCTGTGCGGTTTACAAGAACGGATAACCAAGTGAGCCCTCGAGCAAGGGCAGCTCTCAGGCCCTGAGAGGGTTCTACCCCATGAAGGTGGGAATCTGCAGCTGTGTCTGCAGCAAAGCAGATTCGTCACTGATGTGAGAGGGGCACTTTAGTGTCGCGCAGGTCCAGGGACTTCGGGGGCATGGCTTAATCTCAGTTGATTTCTTAATACGTCCTGTCCAGGTTAACAACGCCTGGAAGAACGGGATGCTGTGATGGCAGACTATGCCAGCCCTGAGTACAGGGCTTCACCCTGACTCCTGTAGAAGCAAGCACCCTTGTAAGTCACCGTTCGGAGCTAAACCTATCCCTTGTTAGCCCTGACCTGACACCCCAGAACCATCTTCAAAATACACCAACTTGGGATCTAAAAGCCGCCTGGTCCCCGCTGCGAGGCTGCGGGGCGATGTCACCGTGAGGGAAGGTGAAAAGTGTCTGGCACCGGCCAGAGTAATCCATTCCAGACACATGAGTAATGGGGAGAAACAGGTGCAAACAATTGAACCAGCTGTCAGCAAGCTGTGGGGATCGCTTTTGATATCTTAATCGTTAGTCGGTCAGCGCGCCATGTTGGCAGCCTTGCCGTCATAGCTCCCTGCACACCTGCAATCCTTTTCCGTTCTCTTCTGATGTTCGAATGAGTCCTCACAAAGACCGACATCGGGGGAGACGCAAATTGAGCATGATTGCTGTCGCTTCCGTTTTCCTGCCACAGGACCCGAGGGTTGACAAATGCCAATAATTGCTCATTTTTCACTACTGGTTGTCAGGTGCCACACAAGGCAAGAGCTGAGAGATGCCTCTGTCCCCGTGAACATCCTGGTGGTGGTCTGAGGGACCGCATATGATGTCTTTGTTGCCTGAAGCAATTCTTTACCAAGCAGCTTGTGTAGGAAATTGGATGTTTTTTTTTTTGTTGTTGTTGTTGTTGTTGTTTTAAATGTGTTTATCTCAGCCCCTTCATCTACAATAACACTGCCCTCATAATCTCTGGGAAAAGACGTAGGGAATGCATGTCTTCATTCTCCTTTCCCTGTCAGGAAAATGTCACCACTATAGCTACCATAGCATGTAATTATCCCTAAGGTAGGGATTGGGGTCAATGGCCTTATCTGCAGCAATCTACCATCTGAGATATTTGGGTTGATAACCCTGTGGAGGTCAACAGGCTATATACACAGCACGTACAAAAGAACAGATGCATGGGAATGGCCCTTCAAAAATCTTATCACATGGCCTCTGCCCGGAAGACTGGATTCTGTGGAACCGCAGACATGGAGATCGGTGCTGGAACTCGTGTGCAGGCCAAACATCCTGCAGGGGAATCTGTGGGAGACAAGATGTGAATTCCCCAACTCTGCTCTTGTTTGGGTTGCAGATCTACGCAGTGCTCCTTTGTTTTTATGGTTTTTGTTGTTGTTTTTGCATCTTTTTATTCATTTACTTTTACATTCCAATCCCAGTTCCCTCTCCCTCCTTTCTTCCAGCTCCCTCCACTCCCCACCTCCTTCCATCTTCTCCACAGAGAGGGAAAGTCATCCCCTAGGAAGTCTGCTAAGTCTGTCCCATCATCTGGTTGAGGCAGGACATAGGCATCTCCCTACCCCCACACCCCTGTGTCTAGGCTGGACAAGGTATCTCTCCATATAGAATGGGCTCCACTAAGTCAGTTTGTGCATTAGAGTTGGATCTTGGACCCACTGTCAGTGGCCTCATATATTGACCCAGCCACACCATTGTCACCTATACTAAGGGAGCCTAGTATGGTCTTATGCAGGTTCCCCATCTGTCAGACTCAAGTCAGTGAGTTCTCACTAGCTTGGGTCAGCTGATTCTGTGGGTTTCCCCATCATGGTCTTGACTCCTTTGTTCATATTATCACTCCTCCCTCACTTCCATTGTACTCCAGGAGCTTGGACCATTGGTTAGTAGTCGATTTCTGCATCTGCTACTAGAGGGTTCTAGATTCTCTGGGGTTGTGGATTGTAGGCTGGGTATCTTTTGCTTTGTTTCTAGTATTCACTTATAAGTGAGTGCATACTGTATTTGTCTTTCTGGTTTGAAGTTACCTCACTTAGTATGGTTTTTCTAGTCTGTCCGTGTGCCTGTGATGCCGTTGTTTCTTATAGCTGAGTGGTGCTCCATTGTGTAAATATACCACATCTAGGCTGTTCCCAAGATCTGGCTATTACTAATAATGTTGCTATGAACATATTCGATCAAATGTCCTTGTGGTGTGAATGTGCCTCCTTTGGGTATCTGCCCAACTGTGGTATTGCAGGGTCTTGAGGTAGGTTGATCCCTAATTTTCTGAGAAACCACCATACTGATTTCCACAGTGGCTGTACAAGTTCGCACTCCCGCCAGCAATGAAGGAGTGTTCTCCTTTCTCCACATCTTCTCCAAGTTGCAAGGAGCCCATCCCTCAGTCTGAAGCAGGGAGCAGGACCATCCCTCAGTCTGATGACGAGCCAACCTCAGCTTCCTTCAGCACGATGTCATTAGAGTTTGCTGCACAAGCAGCAAATGGCAGAGTGGAGGTATTCATTACAACAACTAAGAAACAAGGAAGGAGTTCCAGCTTTCCCGGCCTCTGCACATGAGAACTCTCAGGAGCTTCCACAGACAGTGGAAAGAAAGCTTCAGCTTTCCAGAATGGCGGGTGCTTGCCATTAGCCCAGTTGGCTGGCAAAGGGACTTCTCAGCAGTCAACGTATTCTGTTTCTTTTGCTCCTCTTACCTCCTTCAGTTTCTGAACTCCATCGGTAAGTTCACCATGAGCTTCTAGATAGTAATAAATTCACTGCAATTGCTGCATTTATTAAATATGTGACACTTCTCTGGATGGTTGGATACACGAGATGAGGAACCGTCTGGAATGCTTTGTTAGCTCACAGCAGCACACAGCCTGGCTGGCCATGAGGGATCTCAACAAGGTGATATGGCTTATCAGGTTATCCCACACCATGGCCACATTGTTTGGCTGTCTTAATTCTATTCACCAATGTTATTTAATAAACAGTGATTCTCCTTTAACATTCTGCTTGTGTTCTTCTATTAAAAAGGGGAAAGAATAACTTTATAAGATGATGTTTACTGCAGATACCTAAGCAGCTTGTGTTTCACGTTTGTGCAAGTACACGTGGCAGATTTCAGATGTGCGTGAGCATTCATGTGTCTGTGAGGGTGGTGGTTCACCCTCAGGTGTCAGTCCTCAAGTGTCATCCCTCTTGCTTTCTGAGACAAGGCCTCTCACTGGCCTCGAGCTCGCCAACAGGTATCTACCTGGCTCTGTCTCCCCAGTGCTGGGATCACAAACATACAC
Source organism: Cricetiscus sungorus (assembly GCA_030556225.1). Classification (NCBI taxonomy): domain Eukaryota; kingdom Metazoa; phylum Chordata; class Mammalia; order Rodentia; family Cricetidae; genus Cricetiscus; species Cricetiscus sungorus. The sequence goes on from JANBXA010000114.1 coordinate 7,651,834, forward strand.
CCCACAGCTCGTATCTTACGTGGGTACTGGGGGTCATCACGCCTGTGCAGCAAGCACCTCATCAACTGAACTGTCGCCCTAGCCTCCTAAATGGGTTTTTAACTATGAACTCTGTGCCCATGAGCTGAATAGGAGGGACAGAATCAGTGTGGAAGTCTATGGGCCCATGCATGATCTCTTACTTGCTGGTGGAATCACAAGAATCGTGTGCAAAGCTCTCTGGTACCCGTGATACCAGGCATGTAGACATGTGTGTCCCACAAAAGGGGTTTATTAAGGCTATGTAGTACAGATGCATACAGATACATTTATTTTGACAGCTTTGTACCTATGTACAATATATTGTGGTTATATTCACCTCTGTCATTACCCTCTAGAACCTTTCTGTCTTTCCTTCTGAATCTTTTTTCTTCCCACCCAGTCCCCCAGGGGCTGCAACATGACAGAAAAAGATACGTCCTCCTCCTCCTCCTCCTCTACCTCCTCCTCCTCTTCTCCCACTACCTCCTTCTCCTCCTCCTCCTCCAGCAACCATTAACACTTGTTAGTTCCTCAAGAAGGAAAGGGCTTCATCCCTCCATCCAATCTCCTGTGTCCATGACGGGAAGCTGGAGGGCCCAATCTTGTACAGGTGGCATAGCTGCTGTATGTTCACGGTCGCAGCGGCCACACCTCATCTGGATGGCAGTATTCCACGGCACTCGTTTCCATCACCATCATCAGGTTCCTGAATTCTTTCCACTGTCTTTTCTGTGACATTTGTTGGGTCTTGTTAGGGTGTGACATGGATGTAGATGGCTCTCCTGTGGCTGAGTGCTCACCGGTTACTCACTCTGCACTGTGCCTGGATGTGAGTCTCCACACCAGCCTTTACCTCTGCTAACAGGAGCTTCTCAGCCCCAGTCCGAAAGCTGTATCAGTGTGTGCGTGAGTATGTGTGCAAGAGTCTTCAGAGGTTCCAAGTGGGAATCCGATCCTCTGGAACTGAAGACCCAGTTGGGAAGTTGTAAGCTATCATACAGGTCCTGGGAACTGAACCCTGGTTCTCTGCAAGAGCAGTAGACTCGTCTCTCTAGCCACTAAACATAAATCTTCAGGTGACAAGTTTACAACATACTCATTTCAGAAAACAGTGGCCATGTGTCCCCTCCTTCAGCTCATGCCCTCCCAAGCTGCATTCTTTTGACCCATCTATAGTGCTAGATGTATTACCTCCCATGGACCAGGGCTCAAATACCATCATAAAGAAGTTGGTTATCCATGAATACACAAACTGACTTAGTGGAGCCCATTCTATATGGAGAGATACCTTGCTCAGTCTAGACACAGGGGTTTGGGGGTGGAGAGGTGCCTTGGTCCAGCTTCAAGGAGATGACGGGACAGACTTAGTAGACTTCCTTGAGGAGGCCTTACCCTCTCCCTGGAGCAGATTGGAGGAGTGGGGGAGTGGGAGGAAAGGAAGAAGGGGAAATTGGGATTGGAATGTAAAAATAAATTATTAAGAAAAAAGTTGCCATGGTTATGGTGTCTCTTCATAGCTATAGTACCCCTCCCCCACAAAAAATAAGAAGTTGGATAGCCCACAATAGTCATGCCACCAATCCAGCAGTGAGTGTATGTTGCCTGGGAGGCTGGTGTTAGAGCACATGTTGTCTATGGTCTATGAAACTGGTGATGAGTTTTCTCTCCCAGCAGCTTTAGGGATTATCTATGAATAGCAGCCAGCAGGGAGGACATTTCCCTGCTCAGTTCCATCTTGATTTCCCTGTGTCCTATAACCAAAGTGCATGGTGTGTCCAACAATAGACAGACACATTACAATACAAATCTAAAGGGCATTAAGAATAACTAGAAAACCTGGTTGAAATATGGAGTTCATTTTAAAATATGTAAGACTATGGTGCCACTCACCTATAATTCCTGAATTCAGGAGGCAGAGACAGAAGGCTTGATGGCAAGTTCAAGCCTACCTGGTCTACAAAGTAAGCCCCAGGTCAGGCAGAGTTAAATACAGAAATCCTACCGTGAATAAATAATCTTTTAATGCTAATTATTAATTGAACATGGAAAAGTAGCTAGTGAGCTACAAGCTTTGGTTCCTAACTAACATTTAAAATTACATTTCTAACGCTAATGTTTTCAAGGTTTTAATTTGAAAGATTAAACACATTTTAATAGACAGCCATATGGGGTGAGTAATTGGGCCATTCTGGGGATAAAAAGAGGTGTAATGTGTAAGGACAACAGGAAGGCACCATTGCCGATCACAGCAGAGGGTCAATGAGTAACAACTCAGAGTATAGACAATAGTCACTGCACTTTCTTGGATGACTTTCAATGCTTTTCTCTTCTTGTTTTGTTTGTTTGCTTTGCTTTGCTTGCTGCATTTCAAAATAACAGACACAGTTACTTAGAAACACAAGCAAATGACTAGAAAAACAACACAGCCATGTCCTCCTAGGCACTGGGGACAGGTGAATGCGACACTTCCCCTAATGTCTGCCTTTAATGAATTTTGTCCTAGACCATTTCCATTAAAAGCCAGTGACTTTATTTAGCTTTGTTATTTCTAGTGCCTTACGAAGCAAACAAACCCTGAAAATATCATATTTCATATACATACTCCAAGGGAAGTCTTCTAGTTATTCACGTTTAATAACCTACACTATATATAAAAATATAACATAAAGTTTTGTTATGTTTTATTCGTGTGTGTGTGTGTGTGTGTGAGTGTGTGTGTGTGTCTGTGTGTGTGTCTCTGTGTGTGTGTCTGTGTGTGTGTATGTGTGTGTGTCTGTGTGTGTGTGTGTATCTGTGTGTCTGTGTCTGTGTGTCTGTGTGTCTGTGTGTGTGTGTGTATCTGTGTGTGTGTGTGTGTGTGTCTGTGTGTGTGTCTGTGTGTGTGTATGTGTGTGTGTGTGTGTGTGTGTGTGTGTGTGTGTGTGTTTGTGTGTGTGTCTGTGTATGTGTGTTTGATGTCATGGTGTATATGTGAAGGTCAGAGGACAACCACTTCGAGCTGGTCCTCACCTTCCACCATGCGGGCCCTAGGAATTGAACCCAGATCATCAGTCTTGGCAGCAAACACCTTTACCCACTGAGTCATCTTCAGACCCAAGGTTTTTAAAGTCATTTTTCGTTCCCAATGGGTGATAAAAGAATTTTTTCAACCTTTATTTTTTAACATTTTTATTTATTGAGCAAAAGCACAATCCTAACAAAAGTAATATGGGTACGTATTAATTTATTGTGGGTATATATTGTAATGATGAGGTTTTTTTATTTTCTTTTTATTTATTCTGTGTGTCTTTCACATTTTGCAACTTAATCCCATTCCTGTCCCTTTGAATCTACCTTCCATCCCCGAAACAATCCCCTCAAAATAAAATAAAATTCAAGGAAAAGCAATTAAAAATCTGGCCATGGAAGCTGCAGTGTGACACGATGAGTCATGTAATAAACACCTTTGTCCATAAATCCTTACACAAGTACTCAGTGCAAGAAGGCCTCTGGTCTCTACTACACTGTGGATGCTGGGCCCTCGCTGGCACTATCTTGTATATCCTGTTGATGCCCTGTCTGCAGGTCACGCCTCTCCACATGTTGCAGCAGATCACAGACCAGGTGGACGTTGGGGCTGGCCAACTCGTAACCCTAGTTCTGTGCCTGGGCAAACGCAGAGTTAGTCAGCCTGTCAGCTCTCCCCTGTCCTCTCCGCAACAGGGAGCTCTCCAGAACTGACCCAGCTAATTCATCCCTTGCAGCAATGAGTAAGGGGCACAGCCAGGTCTCCTGCCTTCACACCTACACCATCAGGGCCATCTCCACTGTGCTGCCCAGGCAAGGTACAAGGGCCACTCTTCCGAGTGTTGCAGCTGGTGGGTGGCAGGGACAACCCTCCCGCTCCCATGACCTGAGGGCCAGCTCTTCCACATGTCCCAGGCATAGATGGGTGAGAAGGACATCTCTCCTCTGCCCATGCCACCACATGTCAGATGAGTATGGGAACAGCCCCCTCCCACCTACCCAACATCTGGGCTGGGTCACCCACACCTCCACCAATAGGAATGGCTCTACTGTGTTGCCCAGGCAAGGTGCAGGGCCTGTTCTGCCACTCTAATGACAACAGGGCCAACCTACCCTGGGTGTTGATGGTCAGGAGGGCATTGTCATGATCCAGTAAGTCTCATACTTCTCAATAGTTTTAAATTAAATTTCATCATGAATATAATATCCAACATTCACAAGGATATTCCACTCTGAGGAAAATAATTTTATGGGTCCAACCATATATAATATAAAAAAAGCAGGAGGCAAAAGAAAATACATGATTTTTAAAATAGTATAACTTCTTAAAAATACCACTACCAGTTGGCATTTTATAATGATGCCCAAACCTTCCAGAAGGAAATACAGCCCACAGTATAAATCAGCATTTCCTAAACTATTGCTCATGGCCACTGTTCACCTCCAAAATGTGTATCTTAAGTATGTAGTTATATAAATATTTGCACAAACCAAGCATTCTTTGAAAATAAATCATGAGAAAATTAATCTTTAAACAATTTTTTGGCATATGTATAATGTTGCCATTTATTTTACAAAAAAAAAAAAAAGCAAATTTGCATGCCAATGAGAAGGTGTATGTCTTGGTCAGCATTCTATAGCTGTGAAGGGACACCGTGACCACAGCAGCTCTTAACAAAGAAATCATTTGATTGGAGCTAGCTCACAGCTTCAGAGGTTTAGTCCATTGTTATCATGGCGGGGAGCACGGCAGCACACAGGCAGACATGGAGCTGGAGAAATGGTTGATAATTCTACATCGGATCTGCAGGCAACGGGAAGAGAGACACTGATATTGGCTTGTGCTTCTGAAACCCTAAAGCTCACCCTGAGTGACACACTTCCTCCAACAAACCCACACCGCCTAATCCCTCCTCAAGTAGTGCCACACCCTGATGAGGAAGCATCATTCAAATATATTAGCCTCTGGGGGGGCCATTTTCATTCAAACCACCAGGGTGTGGGTGATTTTTATTTAAAGATTAAGTCTTCCCTGAATATTTGGTATTATAGAATATGAGGATCTTCAGTGCTGTTCAGAGCTCACTGATACTACAACAGCCCCCCCCCCCAGACCTTAGCAAATCTGACTCCATGATGATAATATCATTCAGGCTGTAGACAGCACATAGATGGTATTACCTGCTGAAACAAAAACAAAGACCTAATCCACCCAAGTCCATCGTTCTGGGAAAGCCTCTAAATATTCCAACCTTGCTTTTTTTGGCTTCTGCCGCTCCACGTCTGGCTAACTGTTCATATTAACTGCTTTATGTCAACCCAGTATATGGGTGCTCAAAAGCTCACCCTGAGAAAGACTTGAGGCAACACTGGGATTGCAAACACCCAGAGTAGTTAATAGCCAGCGAACAAACGCTTACTACTGGCTTAAATCTGTGTCCAGGCAGTCTTCTCTGGTGGATATCCCACAACGATATATTAATTTTAAAAACATCAGTGAGGCGGACATCACTTACATCAATATTTAGTAGAGATATGCTTAGGACCATATAGGAATTCTGCCCTCAAGCAAAACATTCATTGGATGGGTGTGTATGGTTTTTGTTTATTTAGTTGGTTGATTTGGGGTTTGTGTTTGTTTATTTTGATTTGGTTTTGTTTTGTTTTTTAACTTCAAGTAACTGTCTCAAACGGTAATCTTTAAAAGCAAACATTCTAACTCAACACAATGTAGGTTTACCATAGTTTGAATCAGACGTGATGAGGAATGATGGTAGGGAAATATTAAAATTCTGATTTCCATAATGAAATCACTGTTTCTATAAGTGGAGAAAAACTTTGTGTGTTTAGCAAAAGCACTGCAGACTACAGAATCCCACAGTCTTGAATGTAAGCCAAGGGCTTCCAGACAGTGCTCATCAGTTATGCCATGGGAACAGTCACAGGAAAAAGTGCACAGGGCTTGTATTCTGAACCAAGGCTCAGTGAAGTCACATGATGTCAGAAACCCTGTGATTCTGTGCACTTTTGATTTTGAATTGATCTGAGACTGTTGTCTGTTCAGAAACCTTTCACTGCTGCCAAAAGCAAAAACAAAAACAACTTTGCAACCCCTGAATTTAGTTACCCAGCCTTATACAGGATAGAGACTTGTGTTCAAGGGGCTGGGGTATAGATATGAACACAGTTTATAAATCACTGAACACTGAGAAGCATTTAAATACCTCTGATAGCCCGAGACAAAAACAAAAAAACAAAGGTTATTTGGAATGATTTTAACCCTTCCCTTCTGGAGCTCACTTAGCATCCCCAGCTTCTGCAATGAACGCACTGAGGACAGCCAGTTCCTTGCCCTCATGGTGCTAACAGCCTAGCGAGGAAGATGTCTAATTATCAAGAAATCATATGCACAATTGAATTCTCCATTACATATGATCACAGAGGAACAGAAATGAGACGTGAGAAAGTCCCATGTTCTCCACTGCTTGGTCCTGGGACCCTGACTGGGACAGCAAATACAATGACACACATGCAAAAAAAGCTGGGGTCTGCTGGGCTGCGTGAACTGTGATACAGCAACACCAACTAAACAAAAACCTCACACTGGGCATGCCTACCAGGGACAGCACAGCTCAGGAAGGGGTAGCTAGTCTCAGGAGGAGGTCTCTGTAGACCAGGAGTCTCCAGCTCTACACATCTGGGAGAAGGAAGCTACAGTTGCCAGTTCTTGTACACACTAGTCAATCACTCAATCGTTCATAAGCACTGATATTTGCACACACTGTCAACATTTATCTCAGTCCAGGAGAAGGCTTTGCTGTCCCTCTGAGCCTCACCACAGAGTGAAGACTGTCATGTCCTTGGGTCTGAGGCATCGGGTCCCTGGCCTGGCTGTGCCTCTGTCACACAGTTAAACACTCAGCCAACAAGAAGAGCTGTAGGGCACCCTCCCTTTCCAGTTGCCTAAACACTGCCATATAAACTGGATGCCCACCCAGACTTTATGATCAACATTATTTTTCCTTCTTTGTCGTTACACTTTTTCACCCATTCCTGACCTCAAATTGTACTACAGAACTGGCGTAAGGCAGCACCAAAACATCGGCACCAAACCAGATGTGTGGAGTCCTAGACATACATCCACACAGGCGTGGACACCTTGCATTTTACAAATAAGCCAGAAATACACACTGCGGTGGGGGGGGGGGGGCGGGGAGAAGACAGCATCTTCAACAAACGGTGCTGGTCAAACTGGAGAAGTTCATGTCGAAAAACCCAATAGATCCACACTTATCACCCTGAACAAAACCCAACTCCAAATGGAACAAGGAATTTAACAAGGCCAGATACACTAAACCTGATAAAGTAGAAATCAGGAAGCAGCCTTGAACTTCTTGGCACAGGAAAAGACTTTCTGGACAGAACACCATTCACTGCTAACGCAGGCATGAGAAGCTTCTGCGTGGCAAAGGTCAACATTTGGATAAAGAGGCAGCCTACAGAAAGGAAAAAGATTTTTACCAACTACATATCCAATAAAGGGCTAATATGAAAAATAAATAAAGAATTCAAAAAGAAAAAAACTAGATAGCTAGAAAGCAAATAACCCAGTTTAAAAGGGAGGGGGTACAGATCTAAATAGAGAATTCTCAACAGAGGAAACTCAAATGGCTGGGAAACATTTAAAGAAACATTCAACATCTGAAAAATGCAAATCAAAAGTACTTTGATTTCCATCACTCACCTGTCAGAACAGCTAAGATCAATAAATAACACGAGTGACAGTTCATGCTGGGGAGGGTGTGGGCGAGGAGAGCATGCCTCCATCACTGCAGGGAAGTGCAGACGTGTGCAGCCACCACGGAAATCAGTGTAGCAGTTTCTTAGGAAGATATGAATCCATCTACCTGAGGGTCCAGCTATACTGCCCCTCACCTGAGCAACGCAATAGAGCTGACCCTGTTGACAGGGACACAGATGAGCCAGCCCTGGGAATGGCACATCAGGAAAGCTTACCCCGACCCCCTCAGCTGCCACACAGTGGCATGGCGAAGGAAAGACGCCCCAACCCCCCACCACCAGTGGGAGAGCTGGCCTCAGGGACATGAGAGTGGGAGAGATGTCCCTGTTGCTCACCGCCAGCAGCACTCGGGAGAGTGGGCACACTTTCCCCGGACAGCACAGTAGAGCTGGCCCTGATGGTGTGCATGTGAGTAAGCCCCACCCCCCACACACGGGCATGAGAACGGGAGAACTGGCCCTTCCTCTTGCTGCCGGCCGCACAGGGTGAGCTGGATGGGGCAGTTGTGGAGAGCTCACCCTGCACATGAGGATGAGGACAAACTGGGGTGCTGACCAAGCCAGCTGCCAAGGAGGCCCAGAACCAGGGCTATGAGTTGGCCCACCCCAACCTCCACCCCATCTACGAACTGCTGAAGCACAGGAAGGGACTGGCCTACAGAGTCAAAGCTGCAGGATCTCTATAATATAGGGCAATAACAAGATGCCCAGGAGGAGCCCCAGGGAGGGTCCAGCATCAACAGTGTAGCAGAAGCCAGAGCTTTGAGCCAAGCCAATGACTCATTGCCATGAAAGCTTACAAGTAAAGATGTATGGACTAAAGGGCATACTCTGTGGCTCGCTGGGCCACGCTACAACTTCCACAAAAACTTTTAATTTTTTTGGTGGTGGTGGGGGGTGTTGCAAGGGAGAGAGGAGATACAACGGGACAGGAAGATGAATGGGATCAGAGTGCACGATGTGAAATCTACAAAGAACCAACTTTTAACTTTTAAAAAGTTAAAAAACAAATGAAGTCACTAAATTCACAGGTAGACAGATGGAACTAGAAAAAAAATCACCCTGCATGATGCATCCCAGACACAGAAAGCAACGTATTCACTTAAGCATGAGTATTGGCTGTTAAGTCTGCAATCCATAGAACCACTGAGGAGAGGTACAGAGTAACAGAGCAGCTTGTGAGTGGGAGCACAGATGGATATCCTTAGCGAAGGGAAACAGAGCAGATAGTTCTGGGATGATGGGGTGGGGACTAGAACAAGACGATCAGGTTGGAAGGGGGTGTAGAGGGGGTTATAGGTGGGAATATGGGGAGACACAGCTAAAATTCAGGGCCATTTGAGAGTTAGTCTGAAAGCCCAATACAGTAGAAGCTTCCTACAACACATACATACACAAAGGTGATCTAAATGAGATTGCCAAATAATGGTGGAGCAGAGCCTCAAATGTCACCAAAAGGAAGCTTCCCTGTACTGTGAATCAGTCACATCTAATTGAATTGTTGGCCATAGGAACCCCAAATAATCCAGGCCACTGAGAATAAAATGTCACTCCACAAACTGCCAGCAAGGCCCCGTTGCTGAAGGCAACACCCACACAACTCACGGAGAAGCCAAGTTGGTATCTACCTAGAGCCTTCACTCCTGTGTTAGTCTTTGGTACAAGAAGGTACTCTGCGTGTTGCCAAAGGAGAAACATAAACCCCAATCCCACCACAAACCCTTTGATCTACAACACTACACTTTCTGCACAATAGACTAGTGATGGTGGTAAAAATTTTGTGAGAATAAACATCCACCTTTGACTACGGGCCTGCCCCATGATACTGTTTGGGTGGCTAAGAACCTGAGGTGAGATAGTCCAGGGACCTAAGGTAAATTTAGAAAACAACAACAATGTAGTATTAAAAAGACTACGTAATAACGTTCTACTATACTCATGGATGCCTTCCTCAGCCACCATCAGAGAAGCTTCCTCCCGCAGTAGATGGGAACAAATACAGAGATCCACAACGAGACATTAAGCAGTGAGAGAGTTTGGAACACACAGTCCTACATAGGATGTCTCCATCAAATCTCTGTCCTCAAACTCAGGGAACACTGTGGAAGAGGAAGGGGAAAGAGTCTAAGAGCCAGAGGGGATGGAGGGTACCAAGAAAAGAAGATGCTCTAAATCAACATCACACACACACACACACACACACACACACAAACTAACCCAGAAGCCATCTCCAATTGATAGCTACTTGCAAATGAAAATTTAGTTTCCTCCAAAGAAGTCTCACTGGAGAAATAAACTACTCTTAAGGGTAGGCTGTATGAAATACCACAGCATACCCATTAAATGGCTACAATTCAAAACTTTGGTTAAAATGACAAGAATATGGAAAAAGGCCAAAGATGACTCAGCAGGGCCAAAGAGCTTGCTACGGGAACTTAATAACTGTTCCACCCTCAGAACCCACAGGAGAGGGGAGAGCCAGCTCGCAAAAGGTGTTCTTTATCTCCGCATGACCAGGAAACCCACATTTACAACGCCCGCCCCCCCCCCCCCTCTCTCTCTCTCTCTCTCTCTCTCTCTCTCTCTCTCTCTCTCTCTCTCTCACACACACACACACACACACACACCAATTTTTTAGATGTCAGTTAAAACCATAAAGTTGTAATCATTCACCATTCGTGAGGTGGGAGTTGGCCAGGGTGAGGGCAATGATGCCTATTGACTTGCATATGCTTTTCAGAGGGATTTCATGAAAGCCAGCTGGAACCTGAGAGGCTGGCTTTGTTGTTTTCCCATGGCCAGTCCCTCTTTTATCTGACCTGCTTAGCAGCCTCATCCTAGAGGCAGGCTCTCTTACCTTTTTCTGTGTACCTGACTGTTGTGGTATGTTATTTTAACTGTGTAAAGATACATTCCGGTTGTTTGTGCTGCATTTGTTTAATTATGTAAAGAGGTGCTGCATCTGTTTCACCTTGTCTGCCTAAGGCACCTGATTGGCCTAATAAAAAACAAAATGGCCAATAGCTAGAAGAAAGGATAGAGGGGCTGGCAGGCCCACAGAGTAGGAGGAGAAATGTAGGCTTGAGAGAGAAAGGGGCTTGAGGAGGGGGAGAATGGGATAAACAGCTGGGGCAAAAAAGCCAGGCAGCCATCGCCAGACAGACAGACAGACACAATAAGCAATAAAAGCAGGACATGCAGACAAAAAGAGCAAAAAGTCCCAAGGCAAAAGTAGATGAAGAAAAGTAGGTTAATTTAAGTTCAAAGAGCGAGCCAGAAAAGAGCTAAGCTCGGGCCAAGCATTCATAACCAGTATGAAGTCTCCATGTCATGATTTGGGAGGGGTTGGTAGCCCCTCTGAATATACAAAGCCTGGCACACCTGACTTCACCATTTTAGCCCTCGAGTTCATTGCCCATAACATACTCATCACATATCCATCATTTGTTGGAGAGCTTCACAGGCCAGATTTTAAAAGGTCTTTGGCATTTCAATGTTCTAACATCATAAGCTGTATAAATAAATTCAAATCACACAAAAGGACAGGGAGCTGGAGAGGGAGGGACACTGCCCCGTAGTCACTCCTGGTAGCAGTCACCTTCAGCAAGCCACTCCCTTAAGTGGGTCCTTTGAAGAAATTACGGCGACTATGGCAGAAGAACCCTGATCATAGGGTGTCCGTGGAAGAGATGCCAACGTAAGCCTCGGGGATTCAGACTTCTCAGGAAGAGATTATTTTTCATTTTATTCAGCCAGAATTCCCATCCACAAAGTCCCCACAATTCATCAGGAGCTGAGTCAGTTGTGGATTTCTTTCTGAGATTTCCCGGGCATCTTCAAAGATTAGATTCTAGATTAGAACCGATGGGGGGCAGAGGATATTTGCCTATTCATCCCTCTTTTGCTAAAAATGAATCTCCTGATTAGTAATATGTTTTAATTTTTACTGAGGTTCCTATTTTTTGAATTCAAGAATCATCAGACTTTAAAAAATATTTTTAAATTATGTGTACGTGGGTGGGTGGGCTTACACATATGAGTACATGCTCCGTGTGGGTGCGGGGGTCCAAACTTGGGTCTTCTAGAAGACTCTTAATTGCTGAGTGACCTCTCTCGGTTCCAGACTTCTTCATTGCCGCACAAGTTCAAGTATAATAAACATTTCTGATATTACATTTTTTTTTGTTCCAGAGATTTTGTTTTGTTTCAAAGAAAGAATTCGATACAAGCCTGTAAATGTAACATTTCGATGTTAAGTTTAATTGTGTTAATTACATTGTAACTATCCCTGTGTTAAGTATGTGGGGTATTCGTGTGCCCTATATGTTCTATCCTAATCTTCCTGAGTTTTTCTTCTTTCATATATATAGCTTGCTGATAAAGAGGACTGTTTCCAGTCCCTACCCCCAGGAAAAGGTGCTAACTTAACTATAAATTGGCACTTTTTAAAGTCTTGAATACTGTTGTGAATAGGCTAAAAAAAGTGTTAATTTTTAGGAACACAAGAACTCATGCAGAAAGTTTGTCAGAAATATAATGTAAATTCTTAAATGAAGTATGCCAACCTCACATTCTAATGGAAAACTAGGGTTGTAAAGCTCTCCCTGTCATGATTGCTGTGGTACCATGCTCTTCATGAGTCTTTTGGCAGATGTTGAACATCTGTGAACATTTAGAAAGTCAGTAGGTTAAGGATAACTAGCAAACTGGCTGTTAAAATGGAAAATTTTCGATTGTCAATTTGACAGGATCGAGACTCACCTAGGTGACAAGTGTCTGGGCATGCCTATGAGGGATCGTCTCGATTGCCTGAGGTAGGAAGACCCATAACTGCGGATGGCACCTCTCCATGGGCTGGGATTCTAGGCTGAATGAAATGGAGAGAGTGAACTAATTCCTCTTCACTTTCTGCTTCCTGACTGTGGGTACAATATGACAAGCTCCTGCTGCCACCCTGCCTCCCCCTCCTCCACCACCACCCCTGCCCCAGCCATCCCCCCTGCCGCCATGATGGACTGTTTCCTCAAGTTGGGGCCAAAATAAACCTTTTTCTTCTTAAGTTGCTTTGGTTGGGTATTTATTGTACCACAGACATGGGAAAAGTAACCAATACAGGTACAGAGTTTAATTTTAATGATTTCTAATGTGATGTAGGCAGATGAGAAGATACCCAGCAACAAGTGAAAAAAAAAAAAAAAAAAAAAAAACATTCCTCATTCCTTACAATAAGGACAGAATCCTGCTCTAAAGAGTCAATCTGATGTCCATATCAAGGAACTCTGGTAACGTAAGAAGACATGATTTCACACCGCAATAGGCCAAGTGACTAAACAGCTACAAATGAGAATATTCCTACTTCAGAGTTTCACAGTCCTAAAACATCCTGTTTGTAACCTGTGCCTTAAACATGTTAAAGAGACTGAAAAGCAAACCAAATTACATAAGTTGAGGAGACATGAGCAGGCACACGGGTAAGAGGGAGGAAAACATGAATTCTTCAACTGTGATGCAAGGGCCTCACCGGATACTAGACATTGCTCGCTGTAATGTAACAGACATCCGAGTTCATTCTCTCTCTAGTACTGGTGTGACTTTCCCTCTCCACATTCTTGAAGTGGGTGGTTTGGGTGACCAAAGCATGGGCGTGTGACCCAACGCACACAAACAAGCATTAATAAAATCCACTTTTATATTCTGCTTAAAACTATTAAAAGATTTAACCTCCCACCTAGAATGCTGGGAGAACACGACATAGCAGGGAATTACTGATGCTAGCTCACCACCATGAGGGAAGATCGTGCTCAAAGTAAAGCCAGGGCAAGAAAAGCAGAGCCAAGAAAGGTGAGTCCCCAGCTCAGCACACGAAGCGAGGGCCTTTCTCCGAGACAAAGCTAGTGTTCCGCTGCTACCAGCTGGTTTCAGTAGGGTCTTTCTTCCGTAGCCTCAATAGAGTGTTTTTGAACTCGCATCCTCCTGCCTCTGCCTACTGGTGCTGGGATTATAGGTGCGCATCCCTATGCCTGGTTTCTCCAGAGCTGAGTCAAAGCCAGCACCAATGGTGCTCCTAGGCAAACAGTCCACAAGCTGAGTTACATCGTCAGCCCCTATTCTGTCATCTTTATTTCCTGAAGCCAGGTTTTAGCTGAAAGGCTATCCTCTCTGAGATGTCCTGAATGATTAGCCTGAAAAACGCTCTTGGCTCACACGGGTAAATATTTGAGAGAGTCAGTATAGTCCCAGAGCTCTTGTTTAAATGGCAAATATTCTTCTCTTTGCAATATGCAGAGCTCTGGCAAGCTCCATGATTCTGCGGCAGTGTTTCTTGTTCTAAAATTTGAGCATATACTTGAACTTATTACAGACATGTGAGAATTTTAAAGCCTTTTTTAATTCATAAAGAGCTCTGATGTACAATAAGTTTCCTCAAAGGCGTAGAAAAGATCACATATTAATAGAAATATTGAAACACTCTATTGTAAACCTTCATAGATTACTGATTGAAGTTAAGCAGTCATAAATATTAATAAAGGTAATAAAAGGGATAGAGAGATGTCTCAGCTATTAAAGGCTAGGCTCACAACCGAAAATATAAATATTAATAGAAGATAAATTAAAACATAGGAGCAGTGATTTTCCTAGCTCAGCAACTGCAACTTAGTAATGAGGGCCTTGTGAACAAATGCATTAGTGAATGTATGAATGAATGAGGAGATGAATAAAGGAAAAGAAGCCAAAACTGATTACCAATCATTGATGTTTTATTGAGAGTGCACAAAGAGTGAATTACATCTTGCACTCACTGTGAGTATTAGTGGCAGTCTGGGGAAATACACGGATGCTCTAGAAATGGTTCCTACTTCATGTTCAGAGTGCAACTGCGAAGCTTCTGGTTTCTGGGGCAGAAACTGGACTCTCGTCTTCTTCCCTTTCTTTTATTACTGAAACTTCGGGAGAGGAAGTGTGTGAAGAATTACACAGTCCAAGCCGTGCTGAAACAGCTCTGTAAGAATGAACTCCTGATTTATTTTGGTTTCTCAACAGGCTTGGAAAATATGAAGTGTGTACGGAGTCTTCCTGAATACTAGATTATCCTATGGTCATTCATTATGAATCACCGCAAAGAACCGATGGTGTTGGTAACTTTTCCAGAGCGGGAGCACTGAGAACCATCATACGTGGCTGACCCTCACGTGGCAAGCACAAAGCGCTTGGCTTCCGTGTCAGAAACCGCGCGTGGGCGGCCAGATTTCCAAACCACAAAGATGAGCTGCAATGCACACTTTCCAGTGCCATGGCTTTCGGGGAGCTCTGTCTCCAGCCACTCCTGTACTGATGACATTGGATTCTTTCCTACATGTAATGGATGTGATCAAACTCTCAAACATTGGCATGCTAGTCTCTAAGGCCAGCACCACAAAATTGTGTTCAGGTCCTGAACTGCTGGCTGGTTTCTATTTTCTCTGTAGTGCTTGGCCCATTCGTGACCTTTGATCAATGCAACCTACTAATAAAACT
Organism: Cricetiscus sungorus; assembly: GCA_030556225.1. NCBI lineage: Eukaryota > Metazoa > Chordata > Mammalia > Rodentia > Cricetidae > Cricetiscus > Cricetiscus sungorus. The sequence goes on from JANBXA010000114.1 coordinate 7,667,176, forward strand.
ATCACAACTCCGTGATCTTGTTGTGTTTTCTGGAGGACCTCTGTATCTTGCAAGATATCAGACTTTTCAACTCAGTTGCCAAGCCCAGCACCATGAAATTGTGTACAGGACCTGAACTGGCTGCATACTTTCTTTTTTCTCTGTACAGTCTGGCACACTTGTGCAATTGGACCATTGAAAATTATCACAACCGTTTGAAAACAGATGTAGTCTTGTCATTACTTCCGTATCTCTGTATCTTGCCAAACATCACACTGGTTAATTCTTATGACAACCTTGTAAAGGAGACTGACACAGTATTTAAAGAAACTATAGTCACTAAGCAGGCCTCAGTCAGAATTTTAGAACTGAAAGAAACTTAAACTGAAGACCTCCAGACTTCACTTTATATGTCAGTTTCTGTCCTACTATGTTCTAGGCAACACACTAGGGACTGGAAATGGCACACAACAGATATGAAAATGGCGGGGCACAGCGAGATTCCAGACTTATCAGCAGAGAGAAATGTTCTCTACCTTGGAACCAGGCTCCTGCTTCCAGAGCAGACCAGGACACCAAGGTAATGGTTGTGGTCTTCTCTTGTGTCAAACTTACTCCACCCCACCACCATGCATACACACACACACACACACACACACACACACACACACACACACACACGCACGCACGCGCACACACCGTGCCTCTAGGTTAAAGCAATCACCCCTCACATACACTACAAAAGCTTATTCTGTATTTATTTATGGTTATATTCAATGGGCAAAGAAAGGTGCCCAGTTTTCTTTAAGATGGCAAGGTACAATGGAGAAGCTGTAAACTCTAGATCTTCACAGATCTCTTGCCATAGATGTGGTACACAGTGACAATTCCTGCACTCAGGGGGCCCCGAGACAGGAGAATGGTGAGTTAAAGGCTAGCCTGAGCTATATAGCAAGTTCAAGGAGGGAACCTGTCTAAAAAAAAAAAAAAAAAAAAAAAAACCTTATTTGTCAGCCTAGAGACACTCATTTTTTACCTCCATTGCGCTTGAGTTCTCTAAGTATGCAATAGAAAAAAACATTGGCACTTGGAAAGCTGAGGCAGGAGAATCATCAGTTAAGGTGAGCCTAGGCTACATAGCAAATTCAAGGAAAGACTCTGTCTCAAAACAAACAAAAACCAGATAGCTTTGTTAGCCCAGCAACACTCTCACTGCATCTAATTTCTGTAAGTATCCAAATGAAACATCAATACTGACAGGAAGCTGAGGCAAGAGGATTGTGAATTCATGACCAGCCTGGTCTTGAAAACCACATATTGATATTTTCAGGAAGAGATACAGAGTTGCTGACTTGCACATATGGCCCTTGTACTCTCAGCTTCACAATAGCTGTGATGGACACAAGGTGAGACCCTTCACCAGCTACTCACAGAAAGGGGAGGGCTAACAGTTGACGTACAGTGGGGAGACATTGTCTTCAGTGCTGTAGCCCTGGTTAGGATGCCCATGTTCCTGAAAATAAGCCTAATAAGACTCACTAGGTCACACATTAAAAACAAATACATCAGAGTAGAAGGATGGCTAAATTATAAGAGGGGTAACAGAGGGATAGGAAAGGAAAGATATAAGGAAACCCATTGTTTTCGTCACTTTCCTGTTGCTATGATAAAATACTGGGACAGAAAAAAACCTACAGGAGAAGAGGGTTTACTGTAACTTATAGTTCCAAAGGGATAGAGTGCATCAAGGCGGGAAAGGTGTGTGGTGGGAGCTTGAGGCTGACCTTGCACATTTCATCCACAAATGGGAAGCAAAGGGGGATAGCAGGAAGTAAGGTGAGGCTATAAAGCCTCAAATCCCACCCCCAGTTTTGTACTTCCTCCAGAAGAGCTGTATCTCCCAAAGGAACCATAGCCTCTTTAAATGTGCTACCATTTGGGGACCACATGCTCACACGCATGCAACAATGGGGGTGTTTTTTTCATTCAAATCACTCTGCTTATTATTATGTATGATTAATATATACTATAAGACATGTTTGTTTAAATGCCAACATTGTAGACCTTCTGTGAATTCAAAACTAATTAATGGAGTTTCTTCTTCCCTTTCTGGTGCTGAGAATTGAATACAGGGCCTATCATATGTTAGGCAATCTCTCTGCCAAGGAGAGCTCTTATAAAGAATTCCTATTGTTGTCTTTTTTTTTAACATCTCCTTATTTATTGCCAACAAAAATACACTCTAACCTCCAGTTAACAGACACAATGCGTGCAGCAATCCGGACACTTCTTGGTAATAAAGCATACTTCCTTGAGCTGCCTATAGCCCTCAGTGTGTTTATGACTCAGAGCAAAGTTGGGCAAATCTGTCTACAAGGATATTACCCATGTGCCCATGCCATCATAGGTCTTGTGAAGAGTTTTTAACTCCTTTACTGAATCTTTAGGGGTTTCACATCATGCACCGCCCTCACATATCCCCAGTTCATCCCCGTTGCATCACCCCAAAAAACAAAACAAAACAAAAACAAACAAACAAACCACAGCAGAAATAGAAATATCTCTGCTTCTCCTTCTCTGCTGATTTTCTGTCGCCTCTTCATCAGTCCTAATGTCACTGGAGTGTGACATTCTGTGTGTCATATAGTATACCCCTTTGTCCCACCAGCTTGACAGGCAGCTCTTCATTGCAAAGAGTCACTGGTCTGCTTCAAGGCCTCTGGTGTTTGGTACACCATCTTCACTGGATGCTCACCAGAGCTCTTGCGGGGTACCCTTCTTCTTGGAGATCTTGTAGGTATCATTCCTCGGGACCAGTCTCATGAGCTCCAGCAGGTTCTGGATGGAGTAGATACTAGGATGGGTCAACCCAAGGCTCGTGAGGGTCTGAGTGTTAGCCACTCAGGTCAGATTGTCACCGGTGCCACCGCCTCGGGTGCTGTGGTGGAGGCAGCTCCCCTACTCGCATGTCCTCAGGGCAGGTTCATCCTCGCCTATGGTGAAGGGTGGTGGCCCTTTCTCCCCAGTGCAGCTCGTTTGCTGCTGTGGCCAGCAAGAGGCAAGGCCAGCTTCCCCAGCACAATGAAGGGTGGACTGTCTCAGTATAGCCCTCTGCTTCCATCTCTCATGATTCCTAAGGCCTCCTAAGATGGTCACAGACACCAACACAGACCCCAGCTGAGGCTGGACCATAGACCCAGCCATGGCCCTTAGGCAGCAGCTTAGGCCCACATGACATCCTGGCTCTGGGTGGAAGGAACGGCCAGTAGCCATGTGTTCACCAGATTCCATCAAAGCCTCACATTGCAGACCCAACCCTGGGCCTCTATGTGACCATGTAGTGGTGTTCTTCAGGTCAGACCCCAGCCATGCAAGGACCATGGAACCCAGCATGCCCCAGCTGTGGTATGGCCTGAGACACTAACTTGGCTCTCGATCTTGGGTGTCTGCACAGCCTTTGATGGTAGCAGAAGCATTAGACATCAACACAGACCCTGGCTGCACAGGGACCGCAGACCCTGACATGGCCCTCAGCTACAGCTCAGGACCAGACATAGCCTTGTCATTGAGTAGCAGCACAGGCCAGTCAGATATGGATGTATCCTTGTCCTCAGACACCATCCCAGACTCAGGTGGCTGGTTTGACCCCAGGCTTCTTCATAGCGCTTGGTGGTAACCTGGTCACTACAGTGCCATAGACCCAGACATGGTTCTCTGTGGCATTCTGGGCTGGGCTGACATCCTGGCCCTGGGTGCTAGTGCAGGCCACCTGTGACCTCTGCTGTGCCTCCCCACCCCAGGCAACTTCACCCAAGCCCCAGGCTCTGGCTCGAACCCCAGGACTTGTAAAGAGTTCTCAATACTAGAACAAGTCCAGTGAGTATGGTTATCACTCTTATTATTCTATTAAACAATAGACTGGGGTTTAGAAGGGAATTTATAATTGGGAATACAAAATTTCTCTTCATTAGTTCTTTTCACTCAGACAAAGAAATGCTCCCCCAAGCCTTTCAATTCATCTGATAGCTGGTGTTCCCAAACCCAGAAGAAATGCCTCTAGCTAGCAAAATGACCTCACTGTGGACTTGCCTGGCCCCAGCTTTGCACGGCAGCATCCACAGCACAGCCCTTTTCCTAGCTTGTGCTCTGGCTTTTCCTCCCCGCCCCTCTTGATCCCAACCCCCAGAAAGACTCAGTACTAAGGATGAGCGCACTAGATCTGCTGGAAGGACGTAGCCTCCAAAGACTGGCCACGCAGCGATGGGTTATTTCTGATTTAATAAAGGTTGCCTGAAGTACCAGATTGCAAAGCCAGCCACAGTAGTTAGCTATAGAAGCTTGGCAGTGGTGGTACACACCTTTAACCCCAGGACTCAGGAGGCAGAGGTAGACAGATCTCTGTGAGTTCAAGACCACACTAAGCTATAGGAAATTGATCCAGCCCTGAAAGAAACAGCTCTCACAAAGGTGGTCTCAGCACTTGGGATCCCATGCCTTTAATCCCAGGATTTAAGGGGTATAAAAAGGAAGGAGCAAAGGGTCTCTTGAGAGAATTGGTCTCCAGACACTCTGAGGACAGGACAGCCCTTTCAGTCTGAGGTACAGGTAAAAGCTTGGCTGCTTTGCTTTCCTGGCCTTCAGCTTGACGCTTGGAACCCAATATCAATCTCTGAGTTTTTATTGTGTTACAGGACCGGGTGCAAAGATAGCTTCTCCACTGTGGGATTTCAGTGTAGATCGGGGAACTTGGCAAGCATCTTTGTCTCCTACATCTCAACTCTCTCCTCCTTAAACGTAGATGGCAGCATTGGAGAACATTCCCGAAGCAGGAATGAGAAGTGTTGCTGCTTTGAAAGGTGTTGACTTATCCCCGCCAAGGAATGGCCAGTCCCAGCTCTACTACAGAGAGAGCTAGATGCAGGAACTTTTATTCCGAGGACAGATCCCTACTTTACACCCCTAGGCAGAACAGCTCCCAGGCTACTTGCGTCTCTGGTTTCATACCGCTTCCATTGCAGTAGCGTTTTCTCCTGCTCAGGGCCTCAGATGTCTGTTTTCAGACTGCCATTTCTAGAAGCAAACTAAAACACATTTATTCATGTTTAAGAAAGGGTGCTGTGTAAGCCAGGCTGTCCTTCAGCTCTGTGGCTGAAGATGTCCTTAAACTCCTGATTCTCCATCCTCCACATCCCAAGAACTGAGATTACAGATGTGAACATAGTAAGCTTTGACTAGAAGAAAGGAGTACTCCCACCGTTGTGTGCATGATGTGAGATCCTCCAGTCCACACTGCTCTGACCACCCCTTCAAACCCACACACACACACATGAGAATATTCGAGAAAGTCTGCAGCTGATCACCCAGCCTTACATATCACAGTACACTACCTATAGCTGGACACTTAATGCTGTTGTGCTGAGACAGCAAGATTCACAGCCTTGCCCTGGCCTTGAACTACTGAGGAGGGGTTATTAACACAGAAGTAGATTTTAAAAGAGCAAGCTTTGGGGGAGGACCTCTGTCCTGCCTCTACTTGATGTGCCATGCTATCTATGCTCAAGCCCCTTTCTGAATGGAGACAGAGGAGGAGGGGCTGAGGAGGAGGCTAAGTGGGAGTCTGAGGAAGGGAACCAGAGGAGATTACACAAGGGAGGCAAAGTGTGGCCTGTAAGTAACTTAGGGGGAAACTGTTACTTTAAAGAAGCAAGCTTTATTAAGATGCTGAAGTTCCCAATGGCACAGAATTTTAATGCTGACCCCACTTTGCAAAACCTTTGACATTTCCTCCTCCCTTCCTTTGATTTGTCCTATTCTGTTGTTTTGTTTTGTTTTAAAAAGGAAAAGGGGGGGAACCCACCCCCACCCACCCGCCAAAGGGCCTTTGATCAATATAAATGAAAGATCACTGTTGCTGTCAGTCACAAAGACAAATCCTTCCTTGGGGAGAAGACTCCTTTAAGTAAACCCTGCCAGACAGAAACGCTGCCCCCCCCTTTGCTGGGTCATCAATTTCAAAACCTGATGCAATATGAGGAGAGAGACTTTATGATACACAGCAATTGCCTTGCTTTAAAAAAAATACATTTATTAAACATAAGGACACCTCGGTTTCTAAGCAGGATTTTTTTTAACAGATCTTAATCTGCCAGGACAGAGCTCAGTTGGACAGTTGTGTTTCTGTAGTTTTTGATAAAGCTTGGAAGTGGCTGCAGTTTTAAGACCTGAGAAGGTGGTTTGGGAGATCTCAGCTCCGGTAATGTGGGATCTAGAGACTCAAGGTTAATCCAAATTCTCTGGGGATTATCCCGAGACAGCAAGTGGTTCCATAAACATGGCCACTGCCTTCCCAGGAACAGAAGTGGCAGGCTTCCCTGTCACTGGGATCTCAGGAGATGAAACCTGAAATGCCAGAAGGATGAAGACCTGGGTTTACAGGCAGACCTGTCACTGGGACTCAAATTATGAGCACAGACTTTCAGTAGCCACCAAGTTATAGGTCAAGAGCTCCTAGGTCAATTTTCAGTTCTTCCAGAAACCCTGTGATGAAATTTCAAAGGCTCTGGGGTGATGTCTTAATAACTTAGGTTTAGTTGGAAATAAAGGGTGGGCAGAGCAAAATGTGGAATTTCATTGTCTTCATCGTGTGCATTCTGCCTTTTTTGCTTCGATGCTAGTAGAATCAAACATAGATAATCAATTATTCTGGGCATTCAGGGAGAGAGATGCCTGAACCGCTGTGAGAATTATTGACATGATATTCATGCTCCGAAGAGCTCAAGCTCTTTTCTTGTACTTCTGACTTTCAATCATTTAAATTTTTCCAAATTTTACATATTACAAGATTCAAGGGAGGGAAAGTACGGATCTAAAACTCATAGACCCAAACACTTTACTACTGAGACATAGTGTTCAATAAAATGTTTGTCTGCAAAGTTTGTCCTATTACTATATTAAAACAAAGCCAAGGCCGACAGATGAAGGTCCTTGTTGCCAAGGCTGCCGACCTGAGTTCAATCCCTGGAACCCACTTTGTGGAAGGAGAGAACCAACTCCCCCAAGTTGTTCTCTGGCCTCCACACGTACTCTGTGGCGTGCGCGCATGGGAACACACACACACACACACACACATACACATGCACACACACACACACATACACATGCACACACACACACATACACATGCACACACATACACACACGCACGCACGCACACACACTCACACTCACGCACACACACTCACACACACACACATACACACTCACACACATACACACACGCGCACACACACACTCACACACACTCACACGCACACATACACACACGCACACACACACGCACGCACGCACACACACACACTCACACACACACTCACACACGCACACTCACACACACGCACACTCACACACACACGCACACACACTCACACACACACATACACACACACTCACACACACACTTACACACACACTCACACACACACACATACACACACACTCACACACACACTCACACACACACACTCACACACACACACTCACACACACACTCACACACACACTCACATACACGCACACACACACCACACACACACACTCACGCACTCACACACACACTCACACACACTCACACACACACTCACACACACACTCACACACACTCACACACACACTCACACACACACACACTCACACACACACTCACACACACACACACACTCACACACACTCACACACACTCACACACACACTCACACACACTCACACACACACACTCACACACACACACACACACTCACACACACACACGGTAAACAAGTAAATAAATAGAAAGAAAGAAATGAATGTTTAAAAAATTAGATCTGGCTGAGTCAGTGCAGAGCCTGACCTGTGAGTGCTAGGATGTGTCTGCATTGTCAGCACGCACACCAACGCCAGGCCTATCAGTGGGCATCTGCAACCTCAGGGCTGGGGAATGGGGAAGCCAAGATAGGAGCATTAAAACCTGAAAATTTGTGTGGTCTACATACCCAAGGGAGCTGTACAAACAGTTCTTGGGCAGAGGAGAAACTGAATACTGTAGGGGAGCTAGAGAGATAGCTCAGTGGATACGAGTGTGATCTGTGCCAGTAGGAGGAGGTGAGTTTAAAGGCCTGAATCTTTGTGAAAGCCGGATACAGTAACCTACATCGGTAATCCTGGCACATCTACGAGAGGATGTGGCATGTATAATCCCAGCGGTTCTGTGAGGAGATAGGAGGTAGGGACAGGAGAACCCCAAAAGCTCAGCCAGCCTGGCAAACACAGGAGAAAATGGTAAAAGAGACACCCTGTCTCAAACAAGATGGGAGACGAGGGCTGACCCAGAGGCTGTTCTCTGACCTCCACAGGCATGCTTTAGCGTGCACCCACACAAACATGCACAGACACACATGTACACACAAACACATCACACATATATAAAGCTTAAGAATAAATGAAGGGGAGAGGGGAGGGAATTTGGTTGAAGTATATTGAATGCATATATGAAATTCTCACTAAGTAAAACATTTTGTTGAAAATAAATAAATGTATTGGAACATATCCATATTCGTGAACGTGAAAAGCATGATATGCAAAAGAGATCATCATGCTGCTACAGCCTAAGCATCCTTGCTTCCCTGTCAGTCTAGTTATGTAACTCTATCTTCAACACATTATAGCGTTCATATATAATTCACTATAGCAATACATACATAACTCTATAGCATTCAATAAAGTTTATGATTGTTTGCTATATTTCATCTGAACCAAAGAAAGGGACAATCTGTTACTTTTCAAGTCCCTTGACTTCACGCCAGTATATTTTTATGTCACCGCCTGGAAGGCACCTTTTCTAATTCCCACCGGCCCTATAAAATCAATTTATATTGAAAGCCACTCTCCCAGCCTGGAATATCTGACAGCCTCATATTTTCTTTGCCTGAATCATTTCAATACTTTTACACTTGAAGCTTATCAGAGAGATACAAGGAGGGCCGAGCAGCCAAGAGTTACATTTGAATTAAAGTTTAGCCTCACCTCCCTATGCTCTCAGTGACAGAGACTCCAGATGAATTCAGACACCTTCACCCCCCAGATTTAAATTAGTGCCTCTTAGAAATTAAGGCGATGGCTAGCCTTGGCATACTGTAAACAGACGCTCTGTGAAAATTCTGTATTATTTTGCAAATCAGAAACTTTTAATGAATTGTGTTTTGTGTATGGAGAGTGATGAGGTGACAGTGTTAGTGACCATTTGAGGGCTCCTTTTGTCCTCCTCCTTCTCCTTTTTCCTTTTCTCCCTCCATCTGAAGCCACACCCTAAGCCTCTTCCATCTTAGAGACCTCATTCTGGTCAGCTCGGGATAGCAAAATTGCTTAAGGCAGTCATCAAAACCTGCTTCCTCAACCCAAGCACCAGGGAACGCCTATTTAGTGTTCAAGCAATCCATGCATCCTCCCCTCTCAAGACCCTGGCACTCGCTCTGAGTCACTCTCTGGGACTCTTGCTTTGTTCCCTGACTCTTTGGCACAGGTATCTTCTGTTTGTCCCTTTCTGCTCTCAGCTCATTACCGCCGCCCTCTTGGCCTGAAACTTTTCTTCTCCTAGAACCCTCTCAATACCATGCTCTCACTTCAGTTATAATTATTCATATATTTACATAATTCTTAACTTAATGACTGTCTTGCCTCCCTATGTCAATCATAAGAACAGTAATAGCTTTTGATCTGGAGGAAGGGACACTTCCTCTCTGCCTGCACAGTTGGTTGAAATTTACTAGATGAATAATATATATGATATATATATATAAAAATAAGGAATGGCTGGTTGTTTTAATTATGTAGTGTGTTTTGCAAAACACCTGAATAGATGTTAATTATAATCCACGTTTCAAAGAACAATTATATCCAAAGCTGATTCTTTACTGGCCCAATTTATCTAAAAGAAGTACCAAACAACCAGCCAAAACTTAGGTATTCTACCAAAATATCAGGACAAAGTCATGTCTTTTACTAGGGACTTTGAGTCTGAAGTGACAAACCCTAACCTCAAGTTAAAGGCATTAAAAACAAGTGCAATTGATTGAAGAGATAACAAGGGGTTTAAGCCACAAGCACAATGGACTGGGTCAGAACATTCAGTTGACATGATTCTCCATACGTGTTAATAGGTAATGGAAAGGGGAATGACACAGGCAGATACTCATTTCCCAGCCATCCAGAGAGGCTTAACGGTGCCCTGTTTCAGTCCCAGACAGCCTCCTGGATAGCCTTGTGTGTTTATATGAACAGAGGCCGAAGGAAGAGGGTTCTTCCTTTCCTAATCAAAATCAGTAGAATAGATATATGTGTTGTATGTATCTATATAAAATCTGTAGAATAGAGATCTATGCTGTGTGTATCTATATACACACATAAGACTATGAAGTGCAGTGTCCTTCATAGACATAGAAAGGAACACATATACCGTAGGAGAGGATTTAGTTCTGTTTACAGGGCGTGAAAAGGACATTGCTGATTGGCAGTTGAAATGTCAGGTGTGCTTTGCATATATTAGCTTACCTTACTGCAACGCCCTGTGCAATTAGTATCAACTAATTTAGAGGTAACTGAGGAACCTGCCCAGGCATTCACAGTAGAGAGGCTAAGATGTGAGTCTAGCCATAGGCACCCAGATTCCACGCTCCTTAAAACACTAGATGAAGCTAGGTGTCATGCTGTTTATCTGCAATCCCAGTACTAAGGAAGCAGAAGTAGAAGCATCAGGAGTCTAAGGCAAGTCTTGGCTACATGAACTTGTGCGTGCATGCATGCATGCGTGCATGTTATGGCGTTTTGGATTTCACTGCTCCAAATGTATCATTGTCCTGATCTGTCTGGAGCTGTTTTTCTCGACATTGGGGCAGGTGGAGTGCAGAAGTCAGCACCAGGCACTGTTAGTTATTGTCCTCATGGCTATGACAAAAGCAGCTTAAGAAAGGAAGTCCCTGCTTTGGCTACAAAGTTGAGGGTCCAGGCTGTCACAGCGGGTAAGGCATGGCGCTGGAGCACGAGGCAGCTAGTGGCGTTGCACCTGCACCCAAGAAGCCAGAGATGAACCCTGGTGTTCCACTCTTCCTCATCCTCACTCAGCCCAGGACCTCAGTGTTTCCATAATGATTCCAAAGCCAGCGACACTGACAATCAAGATGAACTATCGCAAAATTTCAAAGGCCAAAATCAACCTCTCTTGACGTAGATAACTGGTGCGTGGTACAAGATTCACAGGGCTGGCTCAAATATAGATGAATATAAATTTATTCATGGAGAAATCACTTACACGAGATGCAGATGACTGCTGGAAGTCCCTGCTCCGAGGATCCACACCCACACCGGCTGCCCTCCATGGCCTGAACAAGAGCAAGAGAGAGCAAGCCTGTCCCAGACCCCAGACCAAATTTCACACAACCACGTTCGCACCTGTGAATGGGCGTGGTCAGGCTTGTTGGATCTCACTACAATTCCCCTTTCAGTCTAAAGAAAGATTTAGGCTTGATACAAAACTCTATACAAAGGCAGCAAATATTAAGTATGCTCTAGGAGAAGGAAATGTAAGAACGTACACACTTAAACCCTATTGCAGTAAAGCAACAAGAGAAAAATGGAAGAGCTCTACTCTCTCGTTTAACTGTTTGGTTAACTGTCTCCTTTAAATTATGCCAAAGCCCTGTGAGGCAACATAGCTCTATTTGTAGTTGAAAACACATGAGGTTCAGAGTCATTGACCACTTACAAGATCTCATAGCCACAACTTCGTTCCACCCATCTGGAGAGTTTATTGTCATCAACCAAAGAAATACTTGGTTTCCTGGTGTTTGGAGGTCAGGGCAAGGCTCTAGCCAGGCCTCTTGTGGGTCACAGTTTGTAGCCTCTTGGTATCTTCATGGGGTGGAAAGAGCTAGTAAGCTCTCTGGTCTCCAATAAAGACACCAATCCCTCTTACATGTGTAATTTAATTACCTTCCAAAAGACATCCAAGGCCCCCAGAACTCGGCTAAAACATTTATGATTGTGGGGGTGCAGGAAGTAAAAACGGCTGGGAGATGACTCAACAAGTACTTGCTGTGCAAGCCTGAGAACTTGAGTTGGAGCCCAGGATTAGCGTGAAAAGCGGGGCTTGGTAGCACACATGTGTAAACCCTGTCTTCCTATAGAGAAGGGAGGCAGAGACACAAGGATGAGTCACAGGTTCAAAGCCCAATTAGCTTGCTGTTCCTAGTAGTGGTAGAAAATATAAGAGAGACCCTTCCTCAACACAATGGAAGGCAACAACAGAGTCCAAAGATGCCTTCGGGCCTCCATGTACATGTGGTGGCATGTACACACACGCGCACACACACACACACACACACACACACACACACACACTCATATGTGCATGTGCACACCTGCACTTACACACACACACACCACAATTTTTTTTTCTTAAGTTTAACAGAGCAGAGCTACAGGGGTGTGTGGTGGGTGTCTAGATCACATACTAACGGTCAGGACATGGAGAAAATTTAACCAGTATTTCACACAGGAAAAGATTTGTGCCTTACGCACTGGGTGACCCATACAAGGCAGCACAGACTGGCTGTATTAAACAGAAAAGATCATTTCTACCTGTGTCACAGCGGAAGCCAGGCTCGGAGCCAGCGTGGCCTCTGGTGACCCCTCCAGGTCCCAATCTCCAGGCTCTCCTGCTATACTTACAAAGTAGAAAAAGATAAATGGTTCTATGGCCTTTAATAAAGACACTAATCTCATTAATTTTGTTTCTTCTCTTGTGGTCTTATTACCTCCCAAAGGCCTCACCTTCAAATAATACAACAGTGGTATTGCGTTTGAACTCATGACCGTGGGGTGAGGCAAACGTGAAAACCACAGATATTTGTTAGGGTATCTTTAGAAGACATAATAAAAACTCATATGATGAACACTTCTGCACAAGAAGGGAACACTGAACACCAAATATGGTAACAGGTAACAGCTACTGGCATCATAGATTTTGTTATTAGAGACTGTTCTAATAATGCTGTATTTATCAGCTTATTTAATCCTTAAAATCATCCTGAAAGATAAATACTATTATAATTCATAGGACAAAAACAAAGAAATAACTATAGTGTATAAGCAACCTCACCAAAGGCATAAACCAACTTCACCAGTGACGTGGGACAGAATAAATGCTATGTTCATTTTTGAAGTGTTTATGGTGGGAGTGTTCACTTACTTCCTATAGTGAAATGGATGTGTGATTTCATACAACAAATTATATTCATATATAAACATTAAAAGCTAGGGTCTACATGTAAGAGATAGCCGGCAGTATTTGTCTTTCTGAGTCTGTGTTATCTTAATGTGATACTTTCCAGCTCCATCCATTTTCAGTTTTCTTGACAGCTAAATAAAATGCCATTAGCCATCCTTCCAGGCTGGTACTGTTTCCCCAATATTGTGCTATGTTCATTTTTGAAGTGTTTATGGTGGGAGTGTTCACTTACTTCCTATAGTGAAATGGATGTGTGATTTCATACAACAAATTATATTCATATATAAACATTAAAAGCTAGGGTCTACATGTAAGAGATAGCCGGCAGTATTTGTCTTTCTGAGTCTGTGTTATCTTAATGTGATACTTTCCAGCTCCATCCATTTTCAGTTTTCTTGACAGCTAAATAAAATGCCATTAGCCATCCTTCCAGGCTGGTACTGTTTCCCCAATATTGTAAAGAATGCAGCTACATAGACCCACAAGAATACCTGTGGTAAGACATCAGCTTCTTTGCGTATATGCCCAGGACTGGTACTGCTGGCTTATATGGTAGTTCTATTTTTAATTTGTGGGAAATCTTCCTCACTGATTTCCGTACCTGCTGTACCAGTTTTCACCCCTATGAGTAATGAGTAAGAGGACATAGTACTTCTTGCCGAAGAAAAGTAAAAAAATGAGCCTGGGATATCTTTACCAACCAGTAAGAAAATACTAAATACATAGGAAAGACACATTAAAAGGATGTAGAAGCCACCTTCAAGGGATGCCTATGCCCAAATCTTAGAAATTTTGAGTGTCAAAATGACAGTAATAGATGACCAAACATTGAATATAATCAATGAGTCTACATAGATCAAAATGGAAATGTATAAAAGCTTCTTGCGACAAAAAAGCTTTACACGCGGTAAAATGCCAAACAATAAATGAAGGAACCATGGGATTGGAAAAAAATTAGAAACAATCATTATAATAATTATTTCAAGCAACAGACATCAATGACTGTTAAAATTAGTGAGTGAAAACAAGATGAAAACAGACACTTGGACCGTGTCAATGTGTTTTCATGTAAAGGTTCATTTAAGGGTGGATGGCTCAGTGATGAAGCACACTTGTTGCTCTCACAGATGACCCAAGTTCCATACTAACACCCACACAATAGTTCAACAATCTGGCATTCCAATGCCAGGGGGCTGACTCTCTCTTCTGACTTCTGCAGGCACCAGGCACACACATGGTACACATATATACATGCAGGCAAAACAGCCATATGCGTAAAATAAAATAAATCTTAAAATAAAAAACGCCAGTCAGGGTGAGTTACAGAAGTCCCTGTCTCGAAAAATAGGAATCCAAAGAGAGTCGGGGTCTTGTCAATTGGAAGTGTGTAGACAGTTACGTACAAAGCTTGGAGTATGAACCTCAAAATAAACTAGGTATGCATGGTAGCACTCTCCTGCAGTCCCGGTACTCAGAAATTGGAGGTAGAATATCAACTTGGTCACCCTCCACTACATAGAGTTTGAGGCCAACCTGGCCTAGTCATCCTATGTCAAAATATATAAATAATAATAATAAGTTGAAAGTCTGCCTTAAGTTTCAACATTATTAAAAACAAAGCCTGCTTTCCCAATTCAAATAATCAAATGGTTTAATTGTCACCATAAGGATACACTGATTCCTCCCAAAATCCCCTGAATTTAGAATCTAAATCTTTACTCACAAAGAAGACATCTTCCAGTCAGAAATAACAACTCTTTTGGTCCTTTGTCCCTCAAACCTCAAGGGACTAACAGAACATGGAAATTAACTTAAAAAAAGGTTTGGGGTAGAAATTTATTTCAAGAATTCCACAGTGAACTTTGTGAATGTTCCCCAGCCTTCTGTCCAAGCCAAAGAACCACTCTAGTAAAGCAGGCTAATTCCTGCTCCCTCTCCCATGGCCTGTTCAAGAACACACAGGTCTGCCAGGCATGCCAGAGACCCATGTATCTTTGCTCTTGGACGATGGTGATCTGACATGGAACATTGCTGATAAGCAGAGGGAAAGATAGGCAGTGTTGCCAATGACAGAGAGATTTCGACGAATCTATGCCAGTAACATTGTCTAGCCGCTGAATTAGCCAGCACGGAAGATTGCCTCATTTCAGAATCTATCATAAAAGATAATAAGTATCCTTTTGTTTGAGACAACTTGGAATGAGTTTTGTATTCCAGCCAGAAGCATTCTAATATATGAGTGTCCATGGAAAAATAGATGTGCAAGGCCAGAAAAACTTTCCTGGGGAGGAAAAAATGTATTAAAGTCGGCCTCAAAGGACTTGGAAGGTTCCATATCTAGCCAGTCTCTGGAAATCCACCACACTTCATAAGCAGATGCTGTAGAGAAAGAGTCCAGCATTATTTTAGAAGCTTCCCACTGGGCCCAGGGAAGCAGTAAATAACATCAGAGCAGACAGCCAACCTGACATTATGCAAAGAGCTCCTGTGCTGTGGCAAAGGCTCCATTTTTTTTTCGTGTGTTTGTTTAAAGTTTTATTTTTATTTGTGTGTGTCTGTGTGCGCGCACCACATCTGTGGGGATACCCAATAAAGCCAGAATAAGGCATCAGATCCCATATAGCGGGAGTTCCAGGCACAAGTGGGCCACCTGGTACGGTACTAAAAACCAAACTCCAGCTCTCTGGGAGAGCAGCAAGGGCTCTAAACCCCTAAGTTATCTCTCCAGCCTCCACCCCTGAATCTCTTATTTTGTATCATGCCTCACGGTTTGCTTGTGAGTTCTTGTCATTCAGCGCATGGCATCCAAAAGCATCAGTTCATGGGCCAGTGGTGAAGGCGGTAGAGAGCTCCAGGAGGGTTCCTGCCGAAGGGGGTGGACTGCACATGCTAAACGCATGCTCTGTAGCCGTGTGTGACCTGTAGGGCGGTGCATGCAAAGTGCTGAGCCAGAGAATAATCCGACAGAACAGAAAGACGAGATAATAGCTGAGACATAATGGCAAATGGGCTCGTTCTCGGCCAGGGCTATCTGGTTTCTCAGAAATGGCATGCGACTTCACTGGGGTATCAGTTTACCTTAGCCACTTGCTATTTGTCCCTCGAGGAGATTCCGTGAAGGGGTATTGCCATCTGCTGGTGGCTCTCATCTCAGGCATGGCACTTGTCCCAAAGCACATAATCTCATTCAAAAAGCTATGGTTTCTTTTTCATTGTGAACACCATGCTGTCTTCTTTCACCAGACAGATAGAAAATTCTGTTGGGGAAGCTGGGCAGTGTTTCTTAAAAGCATCAAAAAAGAAGAAAAGAAAAGAAAAAAAAAACAGATGACAAACACATTTTTGCAAGAATTTCAATTTTTGTCTAAACAGCTCACTAAAACCAGGCAGATAAAATCGCCTTTGTGTTCAAGCTAGTATTAACACATTTTACAAAGGGTACGGTGACTCCGGTGTTTGGCAAAAATACACAGAAATGGGCCAAGCCATAAAATCTCCTGCAGGAATCCTGGCCTTGTGGAGAATATGTTTTCCATGTAGAAAGGCATGTCTGCCTGCAGGCACAAAGGTACCTTTTCAGGAAGTCCCATTTCCCTTTTTAGAGAAAATCCCTGGGAACATTCTTGGTAGATAGTGTATGTGTAGCTGTCCTGGCAAAATCCAGTCCTCCAGGACACAGGGAATGAGTTGAGGACATTTTTTCCGGTCTAAGTGTAGACTTCTAAGTAGTGTGAATGTTACTAATAAAAAATTGTACAAGAGTCTCTCACCCTCTTCTCATTCATCAAACTAATCTTTTCCCTTGAGAACCGACAAGACGATGTCTGAAGCAGCTGTGTACTTCCCCTGCACAGGACCCAAACGCGATTCCCAGGACCCACATCGGGTGGCTGGCAGCTCCAACTCCAGTTCCCGGGGATAGGATGGCCTCTCCTGGTAGCCACTGGCACTGCACGCACATGAGTAACCCACACTGGGACCTACACATAATTTTAAAAAATTAAAATTCAAAAAAGGGAGCAGCATCTTTGAATCATAAAACGGTCCCTAAAAACAGGCCAGCAACAGGGAGTATAAAACTTAAAAGGATGGGCCGAAAATACCAGAGAGCGGAAGAGGCGAGCTACAAGGGAAGATTAAAGGATTGCTCTCACGTCAAGAGGCAAAGAGTTCGGTTAATGACATGGATGCAAAAACATCTCGCAAAAAAGCAAACCCTAATGGGTTTTTTTTTCTACTTTGCATAAGACATAATGACACAGACAGAAACCACGGGGGTGGGAGGCCAGTAAGTACAGCAGACTGCGCCACACCGGGAAGACGCACCCTGCCTTCTTGAACCCTCTGACCTTGGACATCAAAGGTAACGTGGGATCACTTTTGACTCCCCGTTTTGTCTTGTTTTTGTTCACTGAACAAAAAAAATTTGGACCAATTACTCCCCGTGGCTGGGCCCCCATTCTCCCCTTCATGATGCAGGGATAAAGAATGGGGTGTATCTAACAGCATTGTTATAAGGCTAGGAAACTGCACTAACAATGCCAGGAATGCACTTAACAGAATGCCTGACACATCGTAAGGGTTCAGTAACAGCTCATGAGTCTTGTCTGTAAAATAGCGTGCAAGAGCACCTCCCTAAGTAAACGGCCTTGCGAAATACATTCAGTACGCTGCAGTGCCGACCTGCGTTTCCCTGCCTTTTCCAGAACCTCACCTTGGCCGTCTATGAAAAGGGTTGAACTGTACTACGCAGAGAGGTGCAGGAACAACAACAAAAAAAAATAATGAGTATAAAATTATCCTGCTAGGTGGGGTGCACCATATTTGTTCCCGTTACTACTATTTAAGAACACACTCAACAATCATCTCTTGGAAGAATCCTAACGGGGCTATGCTGAGGCTGACAGCTGGTCCCTCCAGCATCCTTTAAGCCCTCTCTAATGGAACACGTTGTCTTGTTTTGTTTTAATCTCATAACGGTAACAATAAAAGGCTAGATTACTTTTTCTAGGTAATGGCATTCAAGATTCCAAGCGTGACTGTAAAGGTGACCTTTTATTAACACGGAGAGATCATGAGCATTTAAATGGGGACTACTCACAGACTACAAAGATCAGAATAGTTCACTCAGCGCTGATGTTGGTTGGCATCCTTACACCTTCGACTCCTAATTAGTTCTAATTAGACAAGAGAAAACATGGGAAAGGGTCACACATCTTCTACAGCCTGCCTAGTAACCCTGAAGGGAGAGTGCTTCTCTCTCTGTTTGCTCCAATGGGACCCAAGAGCGGCCATACTTCTGTGAAGGAGCTCTTCTTAACTCTAAACCAGAATTGAGCCAGACACAACCTGGCCATGACTAAGTTCCACTGTTAGATTCCACCGTCTCCAGTACCTGTCCCTCACGCCCTCCACGTTGTTTTATCTGCCTTTGGCAGCTCGATTTTACTGGCCTGGGTGCAGAGCCGCCTCCCCTCTGCACTCCATTTCCAAAAGTATTCACCCTGCTACCCAGTACACAGACATCAAGACTGCCATATCCACAGGGATGTGGTGGCCTGTGCTCCTAGGAATCCCTGCCTCTCTTCTTACAAAACTCCCATTGGGAACTATGCCTTACACCTACGAACCTAGGCAAATGACTTCACCACACCTCCATACTTTTTGTCCCCTGTGAATTGCGTCTTATGTGAACTTGGAGTCAAGAAGCGCCCATCTAATGAAAGGAATAGGTGCATCATTAACCACACTAGTGTACAAGGAGCTACAGCTCAAAGGAACCCGGCTCTGCAGCGGCCCAGTGACCTGCTCCGACTCTTTGTCAGTGATAGAACCATAATTTCCAGCCTCTGTATCTGATTCCAGAGCCCATGATGGTGATGGCTATTATACAGTAATGCAGTTGTCCCCCGTCAGTCCAAGTATTTTGAAGTAGAAGTCAGAAATTTGGTTTTATAAAGCATGTCAGAATCATATGTTAAACCAATAGGAGAGAAATAAGAACTGAAAGATCCATTAGTCTTCACAGTAAACTCTCACCGTCCAGCACAGTGACACATTGTAACACCCACCATTTCTTATTGCAAAGCGAATATGATAAAACTGTGTGCATGCTTATATCCAAAAGATCTGAAACATGCTTTATTTCTAATAGCTAAGAGCTGGAAACTCAAACACTCAACAACAGGATGATAGCCTTTTTCAGTGTGCAGGGGTGATACGGAAAGGGGACACACTATTGACACTGCTGACAACACTGATGAGTCTGAAAAGATCTGCCCTGGGGGATGGGGAAAGTGCTTATTGTTCCTTCTGGGAGCCCAGCTCAGTTCCAGCGTCCACACTGGTTGCCCACAGCTGCCTGTAACTCCAGATCCAGGGGTGCAATGCCCTCTTCAGGCAAGCAAGGCCACCTGTGTCCACGCGTGCTCAGATACAAGCACGTAGGGGTCTTGGTTTTGGTTTTAAACAAATCTGAAATAAAAGAAGCCAGACACAAGAGTACCAAGTATGCCTCCATCACAGGGAGTCCAACAACCGGAATTTAACTTGAAGTGGAAGAAAGGAAAGATAGAAGTTACCTCTGGAGGGGTAGGTTTGGGGCAAGCTTTCTAAGGCAAGACGGTGCTCAGTGTCCTGAGGGGACTTTGTGTTGTACACAAGTAACCTTCTATCAAGATTCGGCACACTTTGTTTATGATCTGTGCATTTTTGTGTGAGATTTTTAGCTAAAAAAAAAATTCTTTGCTTTTACCCTGAAGTTTTTATAGGCCTATGGTTCTGGGTTAAGAATTAAATAATTAGCCGTTGATCTCTTGCAAATAGCTGATTGAAAAAATAAAATGTGTTCGAATTATATATGTGTGTGCTGTTTCTTTTTCCTTTTGGAAATAAAGACTAGTTTACACATTTAAAGTTCGTTCTGTAAATGTCATTTGGGGAGTAAAGGTGGTTTCTAAGCTTTTCTGAAAGATTACACAGCTGCTGCTCAGCAATCTGGAGCCTCTTCCCGATTATGCCACAGCACCCCCTTGTGGTTGAAAGGAGTAAGACTCTCAGATTCTGTCAACCAAAATTGAGAGGATCTTACAAACGGCCAAAAACACTAACAGGATCCCATCTTCACTCCCGTGCAGCTCAATGGGTCCTCAGAGACACTCTAGAAGAGTCCAGAGTACAACTGGTACTTTCGAAATCTTTCCTGAATATAGAATCAATTATCACATGAGCTTTATTCATATCTAATCCTAAACAATAAATTTACTATTTTTCTTTGATCTGCAGTAAATTTAAGTTTTACTATGAAAGACAAGCACTCTGCTTTACTGGGTAACAGGTCTTACCCTATTTGACGCAATTCTTATCAACAATTGAAATGAATACATAGTCTTATATGCCCTTCTTATAAGTAGTTAAAAATCCAAGGTGACCAAACTGTAATTAAGAAATAAGCATTTTCACATGGCATGGAGACAAGATCAACTTTTTGTTTAATTTCCTTCCCTGGTACAAGACTTAAGCCTCACATCAAAATCTGTCAGAATGCTGACAGCAGCCCTAAGGGGGGACCCCACAGGTTATCAGCCACCGCTGAGAGACTGACTCGTGTGGAAACAGAGTCAACAGGAAGGCTGCTGTTCAGGAGCTGATGGAAATGAATATCTTCAGTGATGAAGTGTGACTACTAGTTTAATTAGTCCGATAGAATAGCCCATGGCAGCGAGAGTGAGCGAACCCATTGCCTCCGACATCCGCACACCACATCTCACGAACACTACAGCAATATGCAAATTAGTACACACCCCGTTTCCATATACATTTGAAATTTTCAATGCAAAGCAATTCCATATGTTTCCTGGAAAGACATGACTGCACTGTCTGATAAAAATGCACAGAAGCGAAAACTCCGAATGCTGGGGAAGTGAGCACCTTCCGCTGGGAGTCTACCCCTACCCAGCGTTTTCCTGCGCATATTTCTGTGTCTTGAGTGTTAAATAAATATTAAAGTTTAGATTGCTTTTAAAGAAATAGGTTGTTTATAACAAATCACCTGCTTTACACCCTTGAGACTAAATGTTGGTTTCTGTGTTCTTTGTGGAGGTCCCACACACACCAAGAACATGGAAGAAAATGACGGGCAATGGGGGCTGGGGATATGGCTCAGCAGTTGAGCGCTTGCCTGACATGCCTGTGACTCTAGGCTCAATGGCCAGCCTCACAAAGAGAAAGAAAAGGAGTGCATGGGAAGAGGCTTGGGGAAGGGATGCAAAATCATGTCATAGGAAAAAGAATAAGAACATGTTTGGGATTGTTTTTAAGTATTGGATGGGTACCAGAGCTTCGGATACACCGTATACACCACTACACCTGTTTGTGTTTCGGATGTGCACAGACATGTACATGTATGTACGTGCATATGATTGACATCAGACATCTCCCTCAGTCACCTTCCATATTATACTCAAGATAGAGGGTTTTATTGAATGTAGGGCTTAGCCATTGGCTAGCCATGGAACTCCAGGGGTCCAACTATACCCACCCCAATCACTACCCTCAGCAACACTTCACCCAGCTTTGATGTGGGAGCTCAGGTCTAAAGTCGGGTAATCATACTTATGGGACAAGCACTGTAGTGGCTGCCATCAGTCTGTCTTCCTTTGGAACTCCTGTACCAATGGCTCAGGGGTTGCCGCAGGAGAAAGGGAGGAAGATTGTAACAAGAGCCAGAGGAACAGGGAGTTTGCTGTGAGACTGTGTCCCCTAGAGATGAGTCTCACTTACACAGATGCCCAAACATAAGCTGAACAAGGATAACACCAGTAGGCACACTAACGTGGAAAGAGGGGACCCATGAGGCATCAACCCCACACAGAGAACAACGTGGAACTCAGGAATGCTGGAAAACCAGTTCTTCCCCCAAGGAAGAATATACCAATGGGCTATCCAAAACCAAATCGTCAGCACTGAAATATATATATGCAAATAACAGTATACCACCTGAGCAGGTTGTGTGTGTGTGTGTGTGAGAGAGAGAGAGAGAGAGAGAGAGAGAGAGAGAGAGAGAGAGAGAGAGAGAGAGAGAGAGAGAGAGAGAGAGAGAGAGAGAAAACTTGATGGAAAAGTAGCAAGGGGCATTATGAGAGATTTGAGGGGAAGGAAAGGGAAGTGGGAAATAATGTAATTATAGTCTCGAAAACTAAACTTTTTAAAACCTTCCTATTGTTTCTAATATGCTACCAAAGTTGAAAATCCCCAATAAATGTTATTAGATCCTCTAGAAGACATTTCACATTTCTTATCATTTTCTTTAGTTTTTTTTGTTTTGTGTGTGTGTGTGTGTGTGTGTGTGTGTGTGTGTGTGTGTGTGTGTGTGTGTCTTTTAAGAACCAGACTCACTTTGGCCTTAAACTCAAAACAACCCTCTTGCCTCCAGTTCCTGTGGGCTGAGATCACAGGTGTAAGACCCTATACCTGACTTGTGTTTCTTGTACTATCTTTTGCTATCTAACAAATCTCAAACCTCTAATCGTAAGCAATGTCTGCAGTTTTTTTTTTTTAATTTTCCTTTTGATAGAGTTTGGGGAAAATAACGTACCCTGCTCAGTGTTAATCTGTAATGTAATGGTGATGTAAGAGAAGTTTTCAGTCTAGGTGATTAGCTCCATGGATGGGGGCTTTGTCTGCCACTGTCACCCATCACTAGAATACCTTCACGTCTTCGCTCACCAGACGCCACAGAATCAGGAAGGACAGCCGCTGCAGATGGCCATGTGGAAAAGCCGTGACCGTATCTAATCACTAAATGCTACTTTTTCTCTCCGCCGTTTCCAGAGACCATGAGTTTATTGGCCTGGAAAATAATCGCTGTTAAGCTGTCTCATCTGCCCTGGGTCTGTATAAATTTGGGGGAGATTGTACTTAAGTGTTTGGAGGAAGACGTAACAAATTACTGAGATTGGGGTTTTGGTTTTGCTTTGGTTTTTTTGTTGTTTTGTTTTTTATACAAATCCATATTATAAAAGGATGATAGCAGAGTCCTGAGATTAGACTGCGTTTTGTTCACTTTGTTACTCTTTTAATGAACAAAAAGCACCCACGAACGAACTCAGTATGAGGTTCTCTCTGAGCTGGGCCCTGGATGGAGAGGCAGCAGTGAAAGGTCCAGCTGGGTCTTTATGTCACTGGGCTTGTGCTCTCGTGAACAAGTACATCATTGCAAGTTGTGTCATTCAAGATTTCCACACCATTCCCTTATTGGTTCTATGACCTGGAGCCAGTTATTAACATCCCAAAATCTCATTTGCAAAACTGGGGTTACCTTCCCATAAGGTTGCTTTGAAAATTGGGGTAAGCTCCCGGTAAGATTGCTTTGAGGGTTAAATACATTAACTACCCCCACACAGCTATGCTCAATAGGGGCTGTATAGTAATCCTAACCAGCCAGTGGTTACAGCTCTTGGCCTGTCCACTTACTCTTACTAGCTGCCAACAGCCTTTGCTACAATTAAACCCATGCTCATCCTCTCCTCTGTGGAATTCTATCTCTGCCACATACTCACCATGCCTTTATTTCCTTTCATTTTCTCCAAAACAGAAAAGATGGTAACATGTCTAAATCCCCCTGATTTAAAAAATCCAGCCCCTGGATTTTTGCGGAAAGTTGAAAAGCAGAAGGTCTTGAGAACTGTAGGTCAGCATGTCCTCATCCGGCCTGCAGCCTGCTGCAAACTCAACAAGGCCGAGCTCACGGTGGGGTGAGGCAATGCGTTCATTATGAAGAGGAAATTGCACTCAGGATACCTGCTTTGGAGATCAGTGGGTAGATGGCCATCAAGCTAAAGTAAACCTCTTAAAAGTTCATTTTTATGTGTAAGTCAAGCTGTGCAGAATGACCCTGGATAGAATTAGGTTTATGGGACAGGAACCAAGAAGTACATTTACAGCTGCTCAGACATAGAAGAAAAACTGCTTCCAGGCCCGGAGCAGGTGAAAGAGAAGCTCTGTCATTCTCCCAGAGAGGCCGGGAGCCAACGCAGCAGGGAAGGAGAGTGCTCCCATCTCAGTCCCAGGAGTCAGGGAAGGAGAGTGCTCCCATCTCAGTCCCAGGAGTCAGGGAAGGAGAGTGCTCCCACCTCAGTCCCAGGAGTCAGGGAAGGAGAGTGCTCCCATCTAAGTCCAGGAGTCAGGGAAGGAGAGTGCTCCCATCTCAGTCCCAGGAGTCAGGGAAGGAGAGTGCTCCCATCTCAGTCCCAGGAGTCAGGGAAGGAGAGTGCTCCCATCTAAGTCCAGGAGTCAGGGAAGGAGAGTGCTCCCATCTCAGTCCCAGGAGTCAGGGAAGGAGAGTGCTCCCATCTCAGTCCCAGGAGTCAGGGAAGGAGAGTGCTCCCATCTCAGTCTCAGGAGTCAGGGAAGGAGAGTGCTCCCATCTCAGTCTCAGGAGTCAGGGAATGAGCGTGCTCCCATCTCAGTCCTAGGATTCACCAGGCTTGGGCAACAGAGGCAGCTTCTCAAAGACTGACCCACACCTATAGGATGGAGAAAATCATTCTCACATCCACCTCAGATTCTCTAGAATCAAAGGAGACAAGAATTACATAACGAAAGGTCCTTAGACTTCCCCCATTTTAACATTTTTTCCCTGCAGAGAACGTTTATGCAACTCTAGGTATATAAGTAGAGAAAAGAAGTCTACAAAGCAAATACTTAGTAACAATATAAAGATTTTTATTTTTATTAGAAGATTTTTTCATGTAGTGTATTCTGATTACAGTTGCTCCTCCCCCTACTCCTCCCAGTTCTTCCCCACCTCCGCTCCCATCCAAATCCACTCCCTTTCTGTCTCTTGATAGAAAACACACAGCTATACAAGGAATAATAATAAAATAAAATACACCAAAAAAAATCTGAATATGACAAAGCAACCATATAAGAAAAAGGGCCAAAGAAGAAGTACAAGAAACAAAGTCACACATGGAGGAATCCCATAAAAATCCAAACCCAGGAGGTTTAACATATCTTCAAAGAACCAGTAACACGGGGGAAAACCCTGACAACATTATGAGACAAAGAACCCCCAAAGATACTCATTTTTGTGTAGGCCATCTACTTCTAGGTGTGGGTGAGACACCCTTGGAAAAAGCTAGCTTTTCATTTGCAAATGGCAGTCAGTTGGCGACAGCCCCTGGGTGAGGGATGGGGACAGGGGTCCACTTCTTTCAGCCCTGGGACCTCATTTGGTGCAGACCCTTGCTGGCCCTGTGCCTGCCGCCAGTCTCTGTGAGTTTATTTGTATACCAGCCCTGTTGTGTCTAGAAGGATGTTTATTTTCAAGTAATTGTTTAGTACAGACATATATATGTCTGTAATTTTTTAAAGATAAGCCAATTTGCACAATAATGAGATTAACATGATTATTTATTTTTACATAAAAAAATACATTCTTGGCTGAATACATGATACTACCAGACATAAAGTGTCTTCAGTATTTTCCAGTATCCATCAATATTTTATACTTACCCATATTGAGAACATGCCTTTGCATGTGGTACAAAGTGACAGAACTATGTTTAAGGATGGGAATATTTTCCTAATCCCAGGGCAAGATTCATTTAATGATTTTTTTTAATGGAACTCAGGACAGTGAATCAAATAGCAATTTTTTAAATCGAGCATTCTAGTCACAATACAACTCATTGATACTCTCATTTGACAGCCCGAGGAGTCATGGTAAG
The DNA here is from genome assembly GCA_030556225.1 of Cricetiscus sungorus. Classification (NCBI taxonomy): domain Eukaryota; kingdom Metazoa; phylum Chordata; class Mammalia; order Rodentia; family Cricetidae; genus Cricetiscus; species Cricetiscus sungorus. The sequence continues at coordinate 7,693,201 of JANBXA010000114.1, forward strand.
GCTATACTTAAAAACCTTGTTTTCTGTAATTGAACCATTTTCCCTAAGAACAGAAAATGCTGTCTGTGGAGTAAGTGCAGCAATTCACGCATGAGGTCTGCCTGCACTGGTGTTGCATAGAGTGACAAAATGCACAACAGGCATGCATGTGTTGCACGCTCAGAACCGGGGCTGCAGTGAAAGTCACATGATATAACACAGCTGAGTGCTTCTGGGAACATGTCAGATTCATTTCCCATTTGACTCTGAATTAATTGTAGTTTGCTCACACTTCGAAACTTTTCAGCGTTGCTAAGTTTTCCTCAACCCTGCCTCAATTTAAGAAACATTTGGCGATGTACTCTGGGTCTAAGTATGCGTGAGATCTGGACACAGGCTTCATCTTTGGAAAAAGAGAATGACTAGTTGAGCAAAAGTCAGCACAAATTGTAACAATGCAATCTACTGAAACATCCTCTGTAAACTAAGGGTGTGTAGCATCACCATGTGCGCCCTGCCTGTAAAAGGGAAAAGAAAGAAATCAAAGAATGCTTTAAACAAGGAGAGGCTTAAACATAAACATTTAAATGTTAGTATTAACATATGTTACTTCCTTTCTTCTCTGAGAAAATTTCTGGAAGAGCAAATGTGGAATTATAAAGCTCAAAGAAGTTAAGTTCTAAAATAGTTACTGGATGTTGTGAGTATTGGAAACGTGTGCTGGTAAGACTAATCCTCAGTGATAGAAATGGGAGGGGCATGTCCTTGGGTAGGGAGGCAGGTGGGCTGCCAAGATGTATGGTGGTGATGTTTGAGGAGTAGAGATTGCATTAGATCACATTTTTCAAAATACATTAAAGCATATAATAAAAAGAGAGAGATGTGTGCTGGCATGAGCAAGGTGTGGATGTGACCCCCAATGTGACAGAAAAATGTATCCAAATGTAAAAATGGTAGAAGGAACAAAGTATGGGTTTATAATTGGGGACCCACAATCAAATTTTAATTCTTGTCCATTTCCTACTTGTATGAACTACAAGAACATACACCATTTCTGAGATCTGTGTCTTTGTATATAAGAAGGCCATATCAATGGCCACCTTACCCTTCTTTGTAAGGAAGCTGGAAGAAATGAAATAAAATCATAGGACATATGTTAAGAGTGTCTTGTAAACTACCATGTGTGATATCAACAGACGGTACATACCTGGTTTGCTATTTTCTATTTCGAGAGAAACTTTCGCTATTCTTTTATGACAATTTTTAATTGAATAAGTGACTTCCTAAGTTCACATAAGTATGATTTAAAATCCTTGAAACTGTTGAGTAAACAAATTGTTTTATCATACCAATCAGGATTCAGAAGGTGTAGGACATTTGTAAATCCTAAGGATGTAGCTTCTCAAGGAATCACACAGAAAATGATCTGAGTGAAATAAAAGTCTCGTGTGACGGGCACTAGTATGACATGGATCTCAGAATTGTTGTATCTTCTTGTAGTTCACGCAACTAGGAAATGGTGAAGAACTTGGATTTGAATGCAAGTCCCCAATTATAATTGCAGTGATTCTGAAAAGAATCACAAAGAAAGCGATCATTAGCTTTTACTATGTAAGTATTTAATAGGGAATAAAAAATTAAAATGATGAATAGTTACTACAAACATGACAAAGGATACTGTCCTTAGTAAGTAAAGGCCTCATAAAAATTGAAAAGCAAAACAGAAAGAACTCAGAGAAAAGCAGAACAGGACATGAACACATCTGCAATAAAAAATATTAAGAGCATTCCACAGTCATCAAAGAACTTATGTTAAAGCAATTGTGTGTTATCAGTGAGAATTGTTTAAAAGATTTATAATTATAAATCTATATTTCTGAGTTAGTATATGAAGGAAATGGAAATTTTCATAGGGTCTCTGGGAACATAAACTGTTGGAATCTTCTGGGGAAATAATTCATTAACATGAGTCAAGAGCTATAAAACACAGTCAGCTTTTAATGCAGAAACTTCACAACATTAGCTGTAACTAAGTCATTGTTATAGCACAGGCTGTCAATAGAAAGCCCAGTATCAGTTATGGGATATCTCCCCCTCTCCCATCAGATTGATGGTCAGAGATGTCTCAGAGATGCCCAAGACAATGCAGGCTAGTGCTATTTCTCTTGGTTGTCCATCAGATCTACAGTAAGCTCTTATTCCTGAAGACACCACACACATACTCACAGAATATGGAGAAGTCAGACAGGTACTGAGGAAAACTTCCTCCCTGCTGGACTGGGCTACAAGGGCTGTTGGGAGAAAAGGCTCACTAACAGTCTGACCTAGACATCAACCTACACAATGTAGGACAGGTAGGATATGTTGGTAACCAAGCATCTTCTAATTGGATTTAAGACCTGCACCACAGAAGGAAACACATGCCCGGTGCTGTAAATCTAGCTGAGAACCCATAATTGTGAAGATCACAGGCCCCAGGGGTGGGGTGAATCTACTACTACTATTTGCTAAGTAGGCACAGTGTCAAAGTGCTTTCTAAATCCATACTTCCCTTCCCATAGGTTTACTCAGCTCTCAGACTCCACCAGCAAAATTTGTGAAAGGGATAGTGGTTAATGCTGAAACTCACAACTTGTCTACATGCAAAGAATAAATGTTAAGTTGGGTACTTGGCTCCAAACAAGGCATCTTTATCATTTCCCTTCCCTCCTCAAGGCTCACAGACCACCACTGAAAAAGGAGGCAAAAAGATTGTAAGAACCAGGGATTAAGGACGACCAGAGTGGAACAGTGTCTTAGAGACATGACAGGACCATTGTACTCAAACTCACAGCGTTGTGCTTGCCTGCTGAAGATGAAGCCAGCCAACCCTCTAACGATGAGGGGGAAAGTCCCCACCCCTAATTGAGGCACTGTGAAAAGCTGGTGACTTCTGGGACAGAGTTCATTTTCTTTAACGGTGCTGCCATTCATGAGTTGATCACTCTTCAGTGGATGGCGCTCACATGCCCCCACAATCTGAACTTGAAAAGAGCATTAAGGTTATGTAGCGATGGACAAGCAGAGGAGGCTCTGGGAGGAGTTAGGGGAAGGAGTGGGAGGATGAACATGAGAATATATTGTATGGCATTCTCAAAGAAGTAATCAAAATAGTAGAAGCCAGCATTTATTTAGTTCTCATTTTTTATTTTTCACTGTTTTAAAATAAGGTCTCCCTATGTTGCTCAGACTGGACACAGAGCAGCTGGGACCAGGGTGCACACCCACCACACCAGGCTATGGCTCACTGTGTCAAGTATCTTACTTATAATTCTTTCCCGTTTAGCTTAACCAGGATTCCTATGCTTTTCCTTGTCACAAGCTTTAAAAAAGAAAAAAACAGGGAGGGAAAGATTAAGTTTTATAAGGCAACACATTTAGTTAGTAGAAGAGCTAAGATTTAAATTCACACTGGACAGCAAAGGCAATTCTTTTTATTTAAAAAAAAAACTGATGCAAAGCACAAGTGACAATAAATGCAAAAGAAATGTCATATGTAGGACTTCCCCTGTGGGCAGAAGCCATCAAGACGTTTCCCATAACTGAAGCAGTTTTTCTGAAAGATGGTAATGAAAGCTGGTAAAGGGTTAATGCAGAAGTAGGAGTTTTGATGCATGTAAATGCTTTAGAATGGACACTTAGACAAAAGTATCAGAACTACTAATGACTCGATTGACAATAAGGTTTGGGTAAGATGCCCTTCATTGCTGTGATGTCATCTTCCTCCCTCTTCCTACATCTTCCAACTGAATTCAACCCAATGCCCAACCTAAACCTTGAGAGCGCTGGTCCCATTCTTTTTCCAGCTCCCTCCTTTTATGTTCACAACCACCATGCGCCATGCTATTACGATGAGACAAGGGATGGAGGAACTGTTGATTTCACAATGAAGTCGTGGGACTACGTTCTAAGTATGCCTGTACTCTAGCCATGTGCTAGACACCTACTTACAAACTCTCCTCAGTCTTCATCGCTGAGAAGAGACAAGCTAAAACCCCTAAAAGGCCAACAAATGTGCTCAGTTCTTCCAAAGTTTGCCATGGAACCCAGTCAAAATGTGAGTGGGCAAATTAAAATAAAGCCCTACGTCTGTTCAGTCAACTGTTCCCGCCTGATGGTATCATGTGTTTTATGTGATGTCCACACACACATTTTATAACACTGCTAATAATGAAATTCCTGTGCAAAGAGCATTGTAAAACCACAGTCGTTTTATTTATAAATAAGGTGTTCTTTGGATTTTATTAAAAATATTCATAACAGCTTCACTTAATTTGAAATCTATCCACGAGGATAAAAACGGAAAGTTCTGTTTAAATTCCACACAAGTGTAAGCTCAGCAATTTTTATTTGGTAAAAATATTCCTTTTTTAGTATGCTTTCATACATTTTAATGGTTTGAAAAGAATCACTTTCTGCCCTATAAATATGTTCATGAGCAGTACTGACATTTTTTTGGACTTTGTTTAAGCTGACATAGACTTTTGGCATTTGGCAAAAGGATGAATTGCAGTGTATGTAGGCACCAAGAAACAAGCTTCTAGCTTTACAGAAAGGATCTGTGACCATCAACGTGACACTCAGAACCATTCTACAGGTGACACAGAGGCTGCAGGGATATTCCCAAGGTCACACAGTAGAGTTGAGAGATTTCCTTCAACATCACAAAGCCCTCTACATCTTCTTTATTCTTCCAATTACATGATGCACCACACGTAAACCACTGACCCATACTTCTCAGGTATTCACCCACTTCTGTATGTCTGGCTGCCATGGGAAGAAAGCGAGATGGAAGTCAAAGACAACACTGGAAAAGCTTGGATCTTAACTTTGACAGCCACAGTCACATCTCGGTTTGATGTTTGTTTCTGTCACATTGGTTTTTTCCCCTCCGTTTTCTAGAAACTAAACTCTTGACTATAAAAACAAACAACAAAACCATGTGTCCTGTGTGTGTGTGTGTGTGTGTGTGTGTGTGTGTGTGTGTGTGTGTGTGTGTGTGTGTGTGCATGTCCTTTTTAATCATAAGATAGCCCATCAAAGAGAGTTTTATGTTCTACAGAGTCGGGTCTCAGATGACTCTATGGTATCATGTTAAAAACCAGAACAGAGTCCATTTTTACAGTAGATTTACCCAATCACAGTTACTAATTAGATTAGCATCGCTTTTATGTCCAACAAATTTTAAAAGTGGAGGGATCGTTAATGCTACACTCACACGCCTTGGAGCCTGAATTATTTCACTTGCTGAACTTTTTTTGAAAGAGGTCTTCCAAAACCCGCTTCAAGGCATTATTTCCCTTCTTCAGCTAACACTTACGATAGAATGCAAACGCATCACTAAACATGAAGTTACTGGTGCCAAGTGATATAATTAGACTGTTTTAAAATATGTCCGCATTTGCTACACAAATATAGTTAAGCTCCGTTTCTATATAGATACTAGCTGAAACTAGAACAGGGATGTTCTTGAAGGCTTTTCTCAGATATCTGTATCTTGGAAAAGTCCTTTACATTTGGGCAATAGGAAGTCTGAAATATCTATCACAAAACTTAATTTGGTGCTAGTTCTTAAGTAACAGGATTCAACGTAAGAAAATCTATATGGTTAGACAAAAATTTTCCACGCCTTTAAATTTCTTATAACTTAAATTCGAGTATCATTCAAGTCATTTTGGTTGCACCAGATTTGAATCTTATTTCATTGTTTTATGGTATCTTGCATACAAAACTTTATCTAATTATATTAGTGCATAAAGGATGAAAAAAATTGAATAAAGCAAAAGAAGCAAACATTAGCTTTTGCCAATTATAGGGGGCAAGCAAAGCAGTATGTCACAGAATTTCTGGCCTGCCAAAAACTAATTGGTTCAAATATCATCATCTACTGAATTTTGTGATTCATATTTTAGAGGATATATTGAGAATCAGTCACAAATTTTGAAGCCAGAATTAAGATTAATTATCAGAAAATTAGCCTTATGGTGCCCAGGACAACATACCCAGCCAATATGATTTTCCCTTAGGAATCAAAGCACAGAGTAAGTTGTAAGACTCACGAGTGTGTCTTATCTGCTTTGAGGTCTCTGGATTTAATTTTTATTAAGAGATAGTTTATTTTACTATGTACCCTAAGTTTAAACTGAATACATGATGTTTTATGTTCTTACTTGTAATACAATATAAACATGTTATTCATTATAACTATTAACATAAATCCATAAATAAATATACTACATCTACAAATGCAAATACTATGTATACACAATGACTTATGAACAACAAAACCTATCTGGAGGAAGCACGGTTGGTTTTGTAAGTTTCTTTGTGGCAAATTCCATCCCCCAGCATGAGGAAGGCGGAAGAAAGCTGGACAGTTAATAGACCATGTCCAGAGATCCCACAAATGAATGATCAATTTTCAAAGGATGCTTAAGGATCCAGGTGTCTAATAGATTTCCCCATGGCTTATCTATTAAAATGCGAGATGACAGCAATGACATTCACAGACATGACTGTGCAGTTTGGAAGACACAGAAGTGCCTGGATCCTCATTAAAAGACACTCCCAGCGGTGGTCCTGTGAAAGGATCTCCATCCTTAGCATCTCCAGATGCTGAAGGCAGAGAACCACCAAGCCTTTGAGAAACATGTGCTTTCAGCCAAAACATGCAGATAAGTTCTCTAGGATTATGCATCTTATAGGCACTCTGTGGGAAAATTGCATGAGTTTCAAATGCTGCATTAAACCCAGCAAAACCCTCAGACTGAATAAAAGGAATGAGATAAACTTCCGTAACAATAGAATTCAAAAGAAAGGTCTAACCAACAAATGTCCAAGCTGTTTAAGCAGGTTATTCAACAAAGCAAGGATGAGTGAAACCCATCAACCCAGATGACTCTGAGTTCTTGAAATCTAGTGAGGCAACCATTACCGGTAAGGTTCCAGACAAGCCCTCGTATGTTGACAGCATTCCTGTCCTCCTCTGGCTCATTTTACTGTTTGTGACATGAGGCATAGACTTGCTGTGGATGTCAAAGGCATAAACAGAAAGGCTGTTGGAGTTGGCAAGGTCACTAATTCTGCTTGAAGGTCCAGAAGGCCAGATGAATGTTATCCCTAACCACTGCCATCTCACTCAGTGGTAGAAGGCCCATCTCAGAACTCTGCTCCAACTGGCTGTTTACACTTAATCATAAAAGACTGGCTAAGGGGAGCAGCTTGTTGAAACCCTTCAGAAGGAAAGGAGGTCACTTTCTGTACCTTTCACTTTAGTTTATTTAGTGTGTAGCATTTTAAGCTATTGGTTCTTAAAAATCAATACTATTTAATGTAAACAGTATGGCCAAAATCTGTCACAGAATTTTGAAACCTATCAAAGTGTAGTTTAATGGGAGAGGGGAAAAAAAATCTAGATTTGAAGTTCCTTGAAAAAGTAGGCAAAATAGTGAGATGAACAAAACTTATCTTCAGTGTTTCTGGGACCTCCAGTTAGTGTCACCTAACTACTCTGCATAAACTCTACCCCTCAGTCAAGGATTCAGCCCCTCTTGTTCTTTTGTATTTCCTAGTGCTGGCCCCCTAGCCCATTCCCACCCAAACTTTCTCCATAGAACCTTGTAGGCATATGAAAATATTAAAAAATGCTAAATAAGCCATTGTTAATCTAAGCATGGGGATCTTTTTCTGTCAGCAATTCTCTCTTACAAAAATTATACATTTGTGAATGCTTTCTAATCCAGCATCATTTGAGTCACTGGATGTGTAAATTAATCACATTGTTCTACTAGTAAGTATAAAAGGGGGATCTAGTGGTTGGGAATAGAAAAGATAACAGACGGCAGAGTAATGGGGGACATCTGTGCCTTGGTCTCGATGCTGGAGGTCATGAGAGCTGAGTACAACTAACCGTGAGCCTGAGAAGTGTTCTGAGGAGGTGATAAGGTGATTTTTACAAGAGAGTTAGTGGCATTTTGTGCCAATTTCAGTGGTCAGCATCATGGCTATAGAATCTTGCATTGGGGACCTGACACCCCTCAGTTACGTCAAATATATCATATGAAGGCTGTCCCCAGGTAGATGGCTGTCAAGCATCTCAGTTGCAGTGTGTTTGTGGACTGGAACCTGAAGGTGGGGTTTCGGGAAGGTGTAGAGATGGGGCATAGGCACAAAACAAAATCTTGTTTATGTGTGCTATCTCTTGTAAGGCAAATGGAGCATTTTTTCCCATCATATTAAAATCCTAGCAGGCAGGGATCTTGAATTTTTTCTAAGAAGATAGAAATTGTAGACAAAAATTCATAAAGTATTTATTATTAATGTGGGGTGGAAAAATGTCACTCTCTGCATTTCATGTATTAGACCTATTACTTTATTTTGACTTTAAGATTATTCATAAGAACTTCTGTAAGAGATTTCTAAAAGTCTAACCTATTTACCTGATAATGTCTTATATTCCTACCTGAATTTTCTTGCCAAAGAGCTGTTCGGGTATTTGGCCCTGCCAATAGGAAGGGCCCACTCGATTTGCATTTTGAAGGTTGTCAAATAAATGCAGTTCAATAAGACATGTCCACATGCATGTACAATGTGCACTGGTTGTGCTCGCCCTCCGCGTCTTTCTCTTTCTTTCTCTCCCTATCCCCTTCCCTAACCTAGGTGAAGACGATGAGTTATTTTTCCCAGAACTTATGATAAAGGGCCCAATAATTAAGGCTAAAATCACTCTGATAATATTTAGAAGAATATACGAGATCTTTCTTTGAATTAAAATGTTAAAATAAATAGTATGAAAGGCAAAGAATTATGTTGATTGTTTTTGAAATCAAGTGGATATGATGTCAAAGGTACTTCTACATCACCTTAAGATGATGGGCTAAGTCCATCCGGTGTGTGTGTGTGTGTGTGTGTGTGTGTGTGTGTGTGTGTGTGTGTGTCCTCTCATGGATGTAAGCAAATGTTACCCTTGAAAAGATACACTGTGGAGCCAACAACACTTCTAATTCCCCCCATCACTGGCTGATGCTGGCAAACAAAAGATGCAAATGTATTTAACGTTTTCAAATGACACAGACTTTAGAAGGAACACTCAAGGAGACAGAGACACTTGTTGGTTTTTATGTTTAGAGCTGGGAAAGGGTAAATGATCATCTGTAGGAAGAAATGGTTGGTTTAACAAAGAGATGGATGGAGGAGAAGTTGGCAAGGTCTCTTCAGATCCTCCTGCATCCCGTGTTCTCCTGTATCCCCCGTGCCTTCAGCTTTCCAACATGGGGGTGCTCACTCCTTCTGCTTTGAGGGCCAATGCCTCCCTAAGGACACCTTGTGCCCTGCTTTGGGGAGAAAGAACGGTGAAGAAAGTAAACTTCCTCCTTCTGCTGTTTGCTATCAGAAGTCTGTGGTCCCCAGGAGGCTGCTCCAAGAGCCATGATAAGAAAGGGGCTTCCTGTGATTAAAGATTAGTAGACTGAGAAGTACTTAAAAGACCCCATGCCGCCTTCTCCACTTTCTTCCAAATATCATCATAGAGACTGACACCTGTTCTGTCTGGGAGCAAACTCGGCCCTGGGGGAATGACTAACTCACAATAGTTGGAAAAAAGTTGCTATTTTCTTTACAGAAAGGGGGAAAGGAAAAAGCCTTGGCAAGGACAATAGCACTTTACATTTGCAAAAGGCTTCACGGGATACAAAATATTTTCATTTCCATTATTTTATTTGGTTCCTAAAACAACCCTATGAGGTAAGTAGCAGCTGTTGTTTCTGTTTTACTTAAGGAAATTGAGGCTCAGAGACGTTAAGTGGTTTGCCTGAAATCCTCTAATTGTTAAGTCACGCAGCCATAATGTGAACCCTTCCTTGAGTTCCAGCAGCAGCCATCTTCCCAGCATCACTCGAGAAAAAACAAACCGAGTAGAGAACCACCAGCGACAGGCTACTGAAAGCACTCTGGATGCAGGCATCCTCAGAGAGAGAACAGAAACTGTGCCCATGATTCTAACAGACTAAAAAAACGTCTAAGAGATATGGTTCTCTCTCCCTTCCCTCTCTTCCTCCCAGTCCACTACCTTTTCCTCCCCCTAAAACATTACTAAATCTTTATGTCAAAGAGCCAGAGAGAGACAAGAATATTGTCTTTGCTTCCAGCCCCTGCCTGGAAAACTTTGACATCTGCAGCTGTCTCATCAATGGGTAAGACACCAAGAGGAAGCCGAAGTTTTACTGTAACAGACAAACCAGGAAATCTGTTTCTGTGCAGTGCTAACCTAACAGCTCACGGGGGTAAGAGAACAGATCCAAGCTGCTGCTCAGCGCGCGGCCAGCTTTCATTCCTCATAGCTTCCTGGTGTATGTCTTTGCCTGTAAGTAGTGTTATGAAATGGTGTGATTTTAATCAGCTTTGACTGCACCTTGCTCTAAAGGTTTACTCTGTGCCGTCCTTAGAGGCACATTACCACTCGGCTCCATTCCAGGGAAGAAGTCTGTTCTTCATCAGGGTGAGAAAGACAGGAGTGCTTTTGTCTTACTGTGCACAGTCAAAGAAGGACCTAAGATCCAGATGGCTGGCCGTGGACTTGGTCTTGTCAAAATGCAGCTACATTGTAAACAGAGCGGTGGGTAATTCGATTCTCTGGTAATGAATTATCAGAGATATGTCAAAAGCCTGGAGGTGCGGTCTCCAAAATCCTGTTACATTCTCTAAAGTGATTTAGTGCAAATGAAACCCCAGCCCATCAAGAGTATTCAGCAAAACCCAGCACAAACACTGCCCAATGTATACATCTTCCTGCCTGTGGATTTCATATATTCCTCCGGAATTTCTGCAGATATAAATATATAGTCATTCAACGTATAATGCCCAATACAGGTCATTAATTTGTTTTTATGCAAGGAAGGAAATCATAGTATCATGCTCATAGTCTAAGACACTGATGACTCCATGGGTAAAGTCCCTGCTGGGCAAGCAAAATGACCTCAGACAAAATCTCCGGCACCCACATAAAAAGACTGGCATAGAAGGAAGCACATGCCTGTAGCCCTAGCACTGAATAGGCAGAGATGGATGGCAGCGCCTTGCTGACCAGCCAACCCACCCAGAACTGTGAGCTCCAGGGTTAGGGAGAGACACTGCTTCAAAAACAAACAGAGAAGTGATTAAAGAACACAACATCCTTAGATCTACCCCTGGTTACCACACACAGCCATGAGGAATCCATACAGATGCACACACTGTATACACAGACTTTATCATCTAAGCAATGGACAGTCAGACGGGAAAGCAAAATTAAATGTAATTACAAAGTAAGAGAAGTATGCAGGTTAAATTAAATTAAATAAGGGACTGTAATAGAATGTAAGAGTGCATTGGTGAGGAACTGTTTTTATATAGGATAAGCATGGGTAGAATTTCAGAGGACTTAAGCTAACTCTTGAAGGTTGAAAATGAGAAACGTACAGGGAAAAGTCCTTAAAGTAATAATCTGAGTAAAGGTGCTAAAGCTTACAGGCCAATGAGAAGACCAGAGTGGATACAATGTAACAAAGGAAGGGAGGTTGAGATTGGAAAGGTGAGTCTAGAACAGGCCAGATCTCAAAATCTCTAGTCAAAATTGTTACGTTATTCAAAATATGAGAGAAAAGAGTTAACCATTTAAAGAAAAGAGTTAACCGTTTAAAGTTGAAGTCTAGCCTAAACCTATCAACATTATGAAAAGACTATCTGCCCTCACCATATACACCGGAAGAAATGAAGACAAGAAGAAAAGATGTTAGTTTGAGGCTATTGTGGTTTACCTAAGAAATGATGGTGATGTGGTGCCTTAACTAAGATAAAAAGCAATGTAGACGGGAAAATATTGACAGGTTCAAGACATATCTGAGGGCTAACTCTACAGGTGATACCATTGGATGAAATAAAGAGAGTGGGCAATAAGGGAGAGGAAAGAATCACAGATACTCTCCTAAGGCAAAGAAGACTGAAGGAAGAATCAATATCAGGAGGATGTGGGGTGGAGTAAAGTCCCAGCTTAGACTACATTAACTCTGAAACACCTATGAAATACCCAAGAAAAGATATCAGAGATGCAGCTATCGATATGGTACAAGGAAAGCCCGTGCTAAAAATATAAATTTGAGAATCACAAATATAGCAATTTTACACAAGGGCATGGGAATAAGTGCTACCACCAACATAAAAAATATTTAGAGAAGACAAGGAATCTATGACCTGATCCTAAAAAAAAAAAAAATGCTAACCCTAATCCAGGTAGGAGAACAATACAGAAGGCCACTGTGGTGGTTTTCACTGTCAACCCAACCAATTTAGAATCATCTGGGAAGAGACTGGGTGAGAGATTATCTCAGTCAGGTTGGCCTGCGGACATGTCAGAGGGGGATTGTCTTACCTGTGTTAACAGATGAGGGGAGACCATGCCCACTGTGAAAGGCACCATTCCCTAGCTTTGGATGCTGTCATGTGTCAGAGTGGAGAGTGTGAATTGAATAATGGCCACGTTCACGTCCAATCTGTATCTGTTCTCGACTGTGTGTGTCACATGATGAGTGCCTGAAGGGTCTGCCACACTGCCTCCCCTGCAATGATGGGCTGGGACCTGGAACCCTGAGCTAAGATAAGCCCTTTCTCGCCTAAGTCACCTTTTGTCAGATGTTGTCTCACAGCAACGAAAACGAAACTGAAACAGAAATAGATCTGGACTGGTCTGGCCAGTCCCAAAAGGCGCCCTTACGATCATGCTGTGCCTTCTCAATACTGTGTTTACGTTTGTCAGGTGGAATTTGGTCAGACACATCTGCCCGAGGAGCAGTTGCTTAAATGAGATGTCATTTAAGTGACGGATTTGTAAATGAAGGCAAGTAGCAGCTGCTCCATAGTTGGTGTCCAGTTCCAACATTATACCAATCTCAGGACATCACTTCCCTTGTGAAGCCTCCTAACAGTCTACAGGGCTTGCTGGAGCCCCAGCTGCCCCATGTATTTCATTCAAACCATGAGACAGTAGGAAGAACACTAAGAGCATGTTGTCCTCTTCCTTCCAATGACTCTTCCCAGAAGTCCCATGTGAGACTGCTACTTGTGTTTCTTTGGCTGAAAGTTAGGTGCCACAACTATGCCTTAATGAAAGGGGTGGGGTCCTTCATATTGTTTCTCCAATGTGCACAACAGTGTCTTTCAAATAATGAAGAACTGATATTTGGGCTGGACAACTAGTGGTGTCTGCTACAACCTTCACCCCCAAATTACGGGGGTGAAGATCTAACTCTCGAAAGACAGAATAGTTAGGAGTATAGTTCTGGAACCAAACTGCATGGCTCATTTTCAACTTTTAAAATATGTGTGACTTTCTACCAGCGACCCCCAGTGTCCACACTAGGCTGGCACTCGATTAGCCATCATCAGAGAAATTTCTTTTTATAGGAGATAGGAACTAATACAGGCCCTACAACTGAGCAATGTGAGAGACTTTGGAACACTCATCCCACATGGGATGTCTCCATCAAATCCCCCCTCCCCTTTCAGGGTTCAGGGATCTACCAGGAAGAAGATGTGGAAAAGTTATAAGGGCCGGAGGTGATGGATGATCCCCCGGAAGACAGACTGATGTAATATAAACTCACAGAGACCATGGTAGCATTCACAGGTTCAAAGACAGATGGGGTACCTGCATTGCAATAGACAACTGTTTGTGAAGGAAAAATAGTGTCCCCCAATAGAGTCTCATAATAACCAAACTTGATTAGCTTTAGTTGTTACCTTGATACAACCTAGAGTCAACTCAGAGGAAAATGTCAATTAAGCAAATACCTAGATCACACTGACCTATGGGCATGTTTCTAGGAAAATCTCTTGGGTCCAAGCCCATTGTGGGCTGTATCAGCCCTAAGCAGGGGAGGTCCCACACTGTATTAGAAAGCTAGCTAGACATCAGCCAGCCAGCCAGCATGCCCTTCTTTCTCATATAATAACTAAACCTCAGGGTCGGTAAGTTATTATACTATATAATAACCCATAGCCAACACAAAATAAAGGCAATGTTATTTTTGTACTTTTTAGATCATATTGCTTTAGGGATTTTTTGTTTATTGGTCTTCTGTTTATATATTTTGGTTTCTGCTTATGTTTTTTGTCTTTGTTTATTTTTATGAGAAAGAGAAATGGCATGAGGTTGGGTGAATGAGAAGGCTGGGATGGTCTGGGAGGAGGTGAGATGATTCTATGAGAGTTTGGTGTATGAAGAATGTTTTTCAATTTAAAAAATAAAATAAAAATGTATTTCAGTTTCTCTTTCAAAAAATAAAGTTGACAACTATTATCTCATAGACTTGATAGCAAGATTAAAATTTGTTATAAATTAGAATGGTACATTAAACCAAAAAAAACCATAGTAAATATTAGTCGGTATTATTAGATATTTTCTTAGTTACTTTTCTACTGCTGTGATGAGGTACCAAGACCAAAGGAAACTTGCGAAAGAAGGCATTCAATTTGAGGCTCACAGTTCCCAAGGGTAAGAGTCTACAACCACCAGGGGTGGGGAGCAGGGCAGCAGCCAGGCAGGGGGCCAGGCAGGGGGCCAGGCAGGGGGGCCAGGCAGGGCGCTCAAGCACTAACTGAGAGTTTACAGCATGGGGCAGCGTGGGGGGGGGGGGGGCGGAAACCGTGTGTGCTTTTGAAAACTTCAAAGCCTGCTCCTACTGACCCACATCCTCCAACACTTCCACCAATCAGGGGCCAAGCACCCAAACATGTGAATCAATGGGGACATCGGTCAAAACACCACTTACATTCTTCCAATATAATCCAAATAACAGATGTCCACAACAGACATATCACCCACTTCCTGCCATGAGAGCCTCCCCTCTAACCGAAGATTTTGTGTGTACAGAATAGATCCCTCCTCAAAAGAAGAAAAAATCAGCAACTAGACTTCTATCCGCCCTCAGAGAGGAACAAACTTATCAGATCAGTTGGAACCCTGAATGAGATTGAATCTATCCACATCCATCAGCCTCTTGTGTATTCAGAAATGCTTGCCACTGACCTCTGCAACCTTCCCACTCCAGAGCACTCAGTGTCCTTGAGTACTCCCTTCTACACCATAAAACAGATTTAAAAACACGTCTGTGCTCACTGATGACTCTCCAGCTACCCAAACTGAAAAAGAAACACAGTAATTACCTGACTAGCCAATATGGTTAGTTGTATTCCAGCATAATTGGCTACACTAATGCTATACAGAAACTCTTACTATTAAACAATTTTTTTTAAGAGAAATCAGTCGAGCAGTGGTGGCATATGCCTTTAATCCCAGCACTCAAAAGAAAGAACACAGATCTCTGAGTCTGAGGCCAGCCTGGTCTAAAGAGTGAGTTCCAGAATGGCTAGGGCTATGTACACAGAGAAACCCTGTCTTGAAAAAAAAACAGAGAGATCAATATAATTCCTATTTCACTAGACCTGTTCATTAGCCATGGAAAGTATACCACTACCTACCCTTATTATATCTTATATTTCCACGTTGTTTCTCAGCTACTGTAGGAGGCCCACAAGTCCTTGTGCTCACAGAAAAGCGCTAATGTCACCAGGACAGTTAAACATGCCGGGGTACCTCTTCAAAGGGAAAGCTGTATAACCCGTTTTCTGCCCAGAAGGCTGGGAGTGGATGTGGTTAGTAGCCTGGTGACATTTGCAGTATCTGTGTAGCTGAAGCCACACTGTATCCTCCCTAAGGCCCTTCCCATGACCTTGTCTTTCTCAATCTATAGACCCCATCTAATGGAAGATGTCACACATATTTTACAAGAGTTTCGAAGTAGTCATGCCTTAAGCTTTGTTATGCACATGTGATAGAATTAATTGTCACCAGGGATTTTTTTCCAAATTGTGTTGTGCTTAAATACATCTAAAATAAACTGCCCAGGGTCAGAATCAGTGTTTCAAGCAACACTGGTTACTGACTCATGTTGACGCATACTTCCTTCTTGTCTTCCAAAGACTAACAATCTACTGGCTATGGTGTTTGCTAAGAGCTCTGCACAATTCTTCTCAGACCTTGAAAGAATAATACTCAACTTCATATGGAAAAATAAAAAACCCAAGATAACCAAAACAATCCTGTACAATAACGAATCATCTAGGGGTATCACCATCCCTGACTTCAAGCTCTACTATAAAACCATAGTAACGAAAATGACTTGGTATTGCCATAGAAACAGACAGGTAGACTAATGGAATCAAATCAAAGACTCCAATATCAACCCACAATATCATCAACAAATGGTACTGGCATAACTTGCTGTCAACATGTAGAAAAATGCAAATAGATCCATATCTATCACCATGCACAAAACTTAAGTCCAAATGGATCAAAGACCTCAATATAAATCCTTCCACACTGAACTTCATAGAAGAGAAAGTGGGAAATACATTTAAATGCATAGGCACAGGAGACCACTTCCTAAATAAAACACCAGTAGCACAGACACTGAAAGCAACAATTAATAAATGGGACCTCCTGAAACTGAGAAGCTTCTGTAAAGCGAAGAACATGATCAACAAGACAAAACAGCTCCCTACAGAATGAGAAAAGATCTCCACCAACCCCCCATCTGACAGAGGACTTATCTCCAAAATATACAAAGATCTCAAGAAACTAGACATCAAACTATTAAATGATCCAACTAAAAAATGGCGTACAGATCTAAACAGAGAATTCTTAACAGAACAAACTCAAATGGCAGAAGGACATGTTCAACATCCTTAGTCATCAGGGAAATGCAAATGAAAACCACTCTGAGATTCTATCTTACACCAATCAGAATGGCTAAGATTAAAAAAAACATCAATGACAGCTTATGCTGGAGAGAATGTGGAGAAAGGAGAACACTCCTCCATTGCTGGTGGGAGTGCAAACTTGTACAGCCTCTTTGGAAATAAATATGGTGATTTTTCAGAAAATTAAGTATCAACATATCTCAAGACCCTGCAATACCACAGTTGGGCATATACCCAAAGGAGGCACACTCACACCACAAGGACATTTAGTCAACTATGTTCACAGCAACATTATTCATAATAGCCAGATCTTGGAAACAACCTAGATACCCCTCAACTGAAGAATGGATAAAAAAAAAAAAAAAAGAAAGAAAGAAATGTGGTATATCTACATAATGGAGTACTACTCAGCGGAAAGAAACAATGCCATCTTAAAATTCACAAGCAAATGGGCAGAACTAGAAAAAAAAAACATCCTTAGTGAGGTTACCAAAAACCAGAAAGACAAATATAGTATGTACTCACTCATAAGTGAATTCCAGATGTAAAGTAAAAGATACCCAGCCTACAATTCATAACCCCAAAGAAGCTTGAACCCTCTCTCAGAAACAGATGGAAGCAAATGCAGAAATCTACAATTAACCAATGGGCCAAGCTCCTGGAGTAAAATCAAAGTGAGGAAGGAGCAATAATATGAACAAAGGAGTCAGGACCATGATGGGGAAACCCACAGAATCAGCTGACCCAAGCTAGTGAGAGATCACTGACTCAGGTCTGACAAATGGGGAACCTGCATAAGACCATACTAGACTCCCTTAATATAGATAACAATGGTGTGATTGGGACAATACATGAGGCCACTGGAAGTGGGTCTAAGATCTAACTCTAATCTAACTCTAAAGGGTCTAATCTAACTCTAAAATGACTTAGTGCATTAGACTAAGACTCTCAATGACTTAGAATGGAGCCTATTCTGTATGGAGAGATACCTTGCTCAGC
The DNA here is from genome assembly GCA_030556225.1 of Cricetiscus sungorus. NCBI lineage: Eukaryota > Metazoa > Chordata > Mammalia > Rodentia > Cricetidae > Cricetiscus > Cricetiscus sungorus. The sequence goes on from JANBXA010000114.1 coordinate 7,711,009, forward strand.
CTAGACACAGGGATGTGGGGGTGGGGAGGTGCCATGGTCCTGCCTCATGAGATGATGGGACAGACTTAGCAGACTTCCTAGGGGAGGCCTTACCCTCTCCATTGAGCAGACAGGAAAAGGGAAATTGAGGGGAGGGAATGGGAGAAGAAGAGTGAGGGGGAACTGAGATTGAAATGTAAAACATAAATTAATTTTAAAAAGAAAAAAACGGTTTACTATTAAGAGTTCTTGTATAGTACTTGTGTAGCCAGTTATACTGGAATACAGCTAACTAATCTGACCAACCAATATATTGCCTAGTCAAATAATTACTGTGTTTCTTTTCAGTTTGGGTAGCTGAAGCATCATAAGTGAGCAAAGCTGTTTCTTTAAAACCGTTTTATTATTTGATGATTGTTAATAAAACAATAGCAATGATACTTTACCATAAATTGTGGCCTCTACATACAGTTACTTAGAGACCCTTTCACTTCACAGACAACAAAATTGAGACAGAAAACTAGCAAAATTTGACTACGCCATACATTAGAAATACACGGAATATATTTGCCAAATAGATATTTGGCAAACCAACAGTTATTTTTTCCGTAAGTTTAAATCTGAAACAGCCAATATGCATAATGTGGTCCTAAACTTTCTATGAAAAGAGAGAAAAGTGTAAAATTACACTGTAATAATGAAAGGCCCAGCTCTACACACATATGCGCACCCAAGGATTAGTGGCATTGAACTAGGAGTAATTTTCTTTTCCTTTTAGACTTACTTATATTTTTCACAATAAGCAGGTGTCGCTTCTATTTTATTTTTATTATTATTGTTATTATTGTTATTGCTATTATTATCAATAAATATAATGGCAACAAAATCATCCTACTGGCCTCAAAAACAGCAGCTTATAAACATATCTTCTATTAATTAATTATCTTACAACTTTGTTAATCTTTATTTTGCACATGAAAATCCAAGTCAGGGCAAGTTCAATGACATAAAACGTAATGCATCCAAAGAGAGACAAGGATACTGAGCCCCATCAGCAGAGTCTTGCACCCTTAACCACTTGTCTGTGTATACTGTAAATTACATCACCTAGTGGTCCATTACTGCACAATGCACTCATCGGTTGAAGATAAGGATTTTTGTGTTTATTTAAGCGTCAAAATGAAGAATAGCCTGAGACATGTTTTTTGGCTAGTAACAGAGTTTCTCTCCCACAAATAGAGTGTTTTTAAGACCAGCTATAGATATGTCCTGTTCACATAAGAATGTGAAAGTGGTTAAAAGTTAAAAGTATTTTACGAGTATAAACTCTGATAAAACTGTCTTATCCACAGGGATCAAAGGCCTTTACCATGTCATTTAAGGCCATCATCACTCAGTGAATTTAAAGATAACACATATTATAAAAATATTTTGTAGATATTAGTACTTATGATGGCCTTAGTTTTAATTGTTCAAGTCCAGTGTTTTAGGAACAATCTTCCCTCAGTATTAATGGCATTAATCAAGTTATATATTCATGTTTAAGTTCCTTACATGGTATACAAAAGCCAGTATTTACATTTCTTAATCTCCTGGGTATTATTCTAAGTATTTTAGTACCATGAACACTAATATCACTTCCCCATTTAATAGATGGCAAACTGAATCAGGAGGAATGGGTGAATTCTTTAAGATCACATGGCTGGTAAGCAGTGAGGCTGCAATTATAAAGTAGGTGATATGGTTTGCTACGGTTAGAGTTCTCCCCTGCCTCTGTATTGTGTAGTCCTTAAAGTCTAGGGCTGTGGATTTAAAAATGATCAGCAAATAATTTAAAAAGCTGGCCTGATTGGTTTTGTTTTTATTCATTTGCCTTTGTTAGCTTACAAAGTAATGGGTTTCATTGTGGCATTTACATATACACATCATTGTTCTTTGTTCTTATTCATATCCTCGTTGCCCTCTTCTTGTCCCCTCTTGCCTGTCCTTTCCTGATGACCAAATAACCCCCATTTATTCCATTATTCTCTCTATGCCCTTCTCCACCTTCCCTCTGACTCCTCCCTTCTCACGAACCTCTTTCCACTTTAATGAGACAGACAGACAGACATTAAATTTTAAATTCCGGATGTGAGGGATATGTGATGTTTGTCTGAATTGGCTTGTTTCATATTCCAACACCAGTTTCATCTATTCTCCTAAATACCATAGTGTTATTCTTAGCAAGTGGGGAAAACGTTACTGTGCATGTATCCCATTTTCCTTCTCTAGGCTGGATTCGTATCTTGACTGCTGTGCATGATAGAGCCGTATCAGCATGGCTGTCATATAGTGCCAATGCACGCTGGTCAAGAAAAAGATGGAAAAAGATGCTGAGAACCTAAACTGCTACAGTCACTATGGAGATCAGTACAGGCCTTCCTCTAAAACTGAAAATAGAACTGTCACATGACCTAGGTATCCTATTCCTGGACACATAGCCACAGTGGTGAGTCACCTTGCCACAGAGGTGCTTGCTATATTTATTTGGGTTTTTTTTGGTTTTTTGTTTTGTTTTGTTTTGTTTTTTGGAAAAGCTATTTGAAAACTAATGTGTTATATAGAACAATCTTTTCATACACCGTGAAGATGTGTCTTTTTCCAAGGCATCTTTCTGATTAGTCTAATAAAAAGCTAAATGGCCACTAGCTAGGCAGAAGGTAGAGGCGGAAGAGCCAAAGAGAACTCGGGATGGAATGAAGAAGGGAGGAGCCATGGGAGTGTCGAGCCAGATGCAGAGGAAGCAGGAGATGGATATGCTGTATTGGAAAACAGGTGCTGACATGTGGCAGAGCATAGATGAGAAATGTGGGTTAATTTAAGTAGTAAGAACTAGTTAAGCTAGTAACAAGCCTAAGCTGTCAGCCAAGTATTTATAATTAATAATAAGTCTCTGTGTGGTTATTTAGGAAGATGACTGGTGGTCCTGATGGGGGTGGGGGAATCTACCTACAATAGAGTATAAAACTAACAGGAGAAAAACATGACGAATGTTGAGTGTCCTGATTAGCTTTAGTTGTTATCTTGACACAACCTCATCTTAGAGGAAAACCTTGATTAAGGAAATACCCAGATCATGCTGACCTGTGGGCACGTTTCTAAGGAACTGTCTTGATTGTTAACTGGCGTGTGAGGGTCCAAGCCCTCACATGGATCAGCCCTAGGCAAGTGGTCCTGGGCCGTGTTAGAAAGCTACCTGGATGCCAGCCAGCCATCCAGCATGCCCTGGTTTCTGCTTAGGTTCCTGCTTGAGATCTTACCCTGACTTTCCTCATGGCATGGCTTGAAGTTAGAAGCGATGGACGATGATCTCAAAGTATAAGCAACGTAAATAAACACTCTTGTCCTCCAGGTTTCTTTCGTTGATGTTGTTTTTTACAGCAACAAAAAAGAAAATTAGAACATGCAATCATTTTTTCCTCCAGTGTATCTTTTGTGTTTGGTAAAGTGTTTCTATGTCACATCAAATAGTGTGACTATCAGGGAGACATCAACATAGACCCCAGCATCAGCAGGACACAGACCCAGACATGGCCCTTGGCAACCACTTGGACCTAAATGACATCCTGGATCTGGGCAGAAGCACAGACCACTCATGTCAGGGTGGCTCTGGTGGCAGAGCCGGGGACACCGACAAGGCCACAGGGCCAACCCGGGGCTTACGTGTAACTTTTGATAGCAACATGAGCATCAGACTTCAACACAGACCCCAGCTGCAACAGCATCACAGACCCAGACATGGTCCTCAGCAGTAGCTGGGTCTAGATGCCAGCACTCATCCAGGTGGCAGGCAGGCACGTCCCCAGCAGCAGCATGGCCCTTGGACACTAACATGGGCCCAGATCTCGGGCATTCACATGGCTTTTGATGGTAACAGGAGCCTCAGACATCGACATAGACCATGGCTGCAGCTGGACCGACAAACCCAGACATGGCTCCCCAGCCAAAGTCCTGGACATCACCATGGCACCAGATGGTACTTCTCAATTTAAGGGCACAGATTAATATCAATCCATTCATAGTAGGTGATTTCAATAGACAGGTCATCTGAACAACAACAAAAAAAAACCATTAGCATTAAATGATATCACACATCAAATGGAGTTGGCAGATACCCACCTCATATTCCACAAAAACACCAAAGAATATACATTCTGTTCGGCAGCACAGGGAAGCTTTGCTAAAATAAACCACATCCTGGAGTAGAAAGCAAAACTTTGCAAATTCAAAAAGATTAAAATGTCTTCATGCATCCTTTTTGAAGATAAAGCAATAAAACTTCAAATTAACAGCAAACTAATCTCTAATAGATACGCACACTCAAGGAGATTAAGCAACTCCTTACTGAGTGATGAATTGGTCAAAGAAGAAATCAAGACAGAAATAAAAAATTTCCTGGAACAAAACTGAAAACAAACAAAAAGATCATTCCAGAATTCTCATGTTCTACACTGGCTGTCTTCCTTTTGTATATTTCTTTCTGTGCATCCAAGCGTCTCTCTCCTTCTGGTATTGATTATTAGATTAAAGTTGACAGTAAGCCAACCTGACTTCCTGTTAATTAAATTAGGCTTACAAACACTATATTCCCTATAGGTCATATAACAGACACCAAGGGTTGAAACATCTTTTTCAAGGACACTGTCAGCCACAACATAAGAAATCTCTCTTCTAGTTCCTAACCCATAAAAATTGAAAATAGATGTGTATTGGTTAGGGCTTCTGTTGCTGTGAAGAGACACTATAACATGACAACTCTTACAGAAGAATACATGTAATTGAAGTGGCAGGTTACAGTTTCAGATAGCTCATTATCTTCACGGAAGAACATGGCATCATGCAGACAGACATGGTGCTGTAGCTGATAACTGTACATCTTGACCCAAAGGCAACAGGAAGTGAACTGACTCTGGGCATGGCTTGAACATATGAGACTTCATAGCCTGCCTCTACAGTGACAGACTTCCTCCAGCAAGGCACAATTCTAATAGTGCCGCTCCCTTTGGGAACATTTTCTTTCAAACCATCACAAACATTAGCGAAAACCTGCGTATGAATAATTGTAGGAGTGTAATTCATAGTAATGAAAGTGTAAACAATTCACATGGCCAGAAGCTGATGAATGGATAAACAAAATGAAGCATGTAAAATTAACAGGAAGAAGTGAAGTGATGCTAAGTACTTCGAAAGTGCTTTCACTGTGCAAAGAGAAAGAGGCCACGTTACATAATTCCACTTACGTGAAATGTTAAGGGTAAATAAATTCAGGGTCAGAAAACTAGGTGTGTGTTCGCCAGGGAGTAGGAGAAATAAAGGCAGTGACTATCAACAGCCTTTGTGGTCATTTGTAAATGTTCTGTAATTAGGTAGAGCCTGTGATATAATAAATCTGTTGAAATAGCAGAACAACCAGAGTTGTACGCTTTAAAGCAATATATTTTTATTAGCAAATTTCATCTTCATGAAAGTAAAATCTAAAAGGTTGTAGATGCAAATCTACAAGGAGAATGCACTGATTTTCTCTTTTAAAATACCTCCATAGAATTGAAGACCCGGAAATAAGCTCACACACCTATAAACACCTGATTTTTTTTAATGTCTAAAAAATACTACTGAAAAAAGACACCATCTTCAGTGAATGATGCTAGTCAAACTGGATGTGTGTGTATTAGAATCTAAACATATCCATACTTATTACCCTACACAAAACTTAACTCCAAATGGACCAAAGACTTCAACATAAACCAGATACACTGAATCTAATAGAGCAGAAGAGGGGGACAGCCTTGAATTTGTTGGCACAAGAAAAGATTTTCTGAACAGAACATTGTTAGCACAGGCACTAGGATGAACAATTAATAAATGGGACCTCATGAAGCTGAGAAGTTTCTGCACGGGAGAGGATGATGTCATTTGGACAAAGTGGCAGCCTTACAGAATGAAGACAATATTTTACCAACTACATATCTGGTAGACAGAAAATAATCAAAATATATAAAGAAACCCCCCCAAAAAAAATACTGGCCATCAAGAAAACAACCCAATTTAAACATGGGGTGCAGATCTAAACAGAGAATCCCGGGTGGGGGAAACTCAATTGGCTGAGAAACCCTTAAAGAAATGTTCAACACCCACAAAGGAGTCAAGGCCATGATGGGGAAACCCTCAGAATCAGCTGACCCGAGCTAGTGAGAGATCACTGACTCAGGTCTGACAGATGGGGACCCTGCATAAGACTGAGCTAGACTCCCTTATAGGTGACAATGGTGAGGCTGGGACAATATATGAGGCCAAGACCTAACACTAATGCACAGACTGACTTAGTGGAGCCCATTCTATATGGAGAGATGCCTTGCCCAGCCTAGACACAGGGGTGTGGGGTGGAGAGGTGTCTTGGTCCAGACTCAATGAGATGATGGGACAGACTTAGTAGACTTCCTAGGGGAGGCCTTACCCTCTCCATGGAGCAGATGGAGAGTCCTGGGTGGGGAAGAGAAGAGGAGGGAGGTGGAACTGAGACTGGAAAGTAAAAAATAAATTAATAAAAAAAAGAAAGGAAAAAAAATGTTCAACATCCATAGTCATCAGGGAAGTCAAAACTACTTTGGGTTTCATCTTACACCTGACAGAATGGTTAGGATCATTAAAACAAATGGCAGCTCATTTTGTGAGGATTTGAAATAAGGGAGGGGGAGGTACTCATCTATGGCATGTGTAAGTGCAAACTGATACAGCCACTATGGAAGTCAATGTGGCAGTTTCTCAGAAAACTAGGAATCAATCTACCACAAGACACAACTATACCACTCTTCGGCATGTGCCCAATAGATGCGCGATCGTACCACAAGGACACTTGCTCAACTATGTTCGTAGAAGCTTTATTTGTAACATCCAGAACCTGGAAACAACCTACATTCACCACAATGGAAGAATGAATACAAAAAGCATGGTACGTTTGTACAGTGGAATATGACTCAGCCATTACAAAAAAATAAAATCATGAAATTTGCAAGTAAATAGATGGAGCTAAAAAACAATCATCCTGGGTGAGGTAATCCAAACCCAGAAAGACAAGAACAATATATATTCATTTCTTTGTGGGTATTAGTTGTTAAGTCATTGATAAGCATGCTACAACCCCTAGAAGCACAGAGATTAGGTATAGAATAAGGGATGGAGGGGGTGGAGGGATCTTCATAGCAAGGGGAGATAGGATAGATAGTTATAGATGGACAAGGGAGTTCTGGGTGGGGCAAGGGACAGATATGGTAAGGAACATCTAAAACAAGATGTCATAAGGAAACCTGAAACAGTAGAAGCTTCCTGAAACATATACTATCTGAAATTGATCTAAATGAAATTGCCAAATAATGGGAAGACTGAACTCCAGTTGGACAACTCTCATCACCAAATGAAGCTTCCAGTACTGGGACTGGGTTACATATAATTGAGTTGTTAGCCAAAGGGCTCCCATAGGAACTCCCAAACAACCCAGGCAGTTGTCAAGGCTATTGGTTGCTCTCCACAAACTGATAGTAAGGCCCTGTTGCTGAAGATAATCCCTACACAACTCATTCAACGTGGAGAAGCTGAGCTGGTACCTACTTAGAGTGTTTACTCCTATGGACTATATTAATGGTTCTGGAAGGCACTCTGTAGCACACCACCAAGAAGAAGGGTAAAGACCAACCCAACCATAAACCTTTTGGTCTACAATGGTTACCTGCCTGCAAGACATGCTGGTGTAATAGTGGCCCAAAGCTTATGAGAGTAACTACCCAAGATATGATTTGATTTAAAGCCTATGCCACAAGGAGCCCATACCCAATGCTACTGCTAGATAACCCATGGGTTTCTAGATAAAACCAAATGCTACTGTTCGGCTAAAGGAGCATGGCAATAAAATGACTCCTAGCAGTAGTCTGCTATACTCATAGATCAGTGCCCTGCTCAGCCATCGTCAGAGAAGCTTCCTCCTGCAGCAGATGGGAACACAGCCAGACATTATGCAAACAGTGAAAGACTTTGAAACAGCCGGCCCTCAATGGGATGTCTCCATCAGATTCCTCCTCTTAAGGCTCGGGAAGGCCCACACAAGAGGAAGGGGAAAGAGTAGAAGAACCAGTGGGGTTTGTACGACACCAATGAAACAAAAACGTCTGAGCACAATATGACCAGTGCACATATGAACTCACAGAGACTGAGGCAGCATACATGGAACCTGCATACCAAAGCTGAGAGAAGAGGACACACCCCCATCCCTAAGCCAGAAGCTAGCTGCAATTGATAACCACTTGCAAATGAAAACGTACTTTACTCCAAAGGAGTCTCACTAGCGAAAACAAACCACTCTCAGGAGCAGGATCCATGTCTACTGCCCAGCAGTAGACAGCCAATCCAAAAAAACTCAATGGTGTCTCTGGAGGTCCTTTGTCTCAGAAAGGCACGTCAGGATATATATTCCAGTTTTGTGTTCTTTGTTTGTTTGGTTAGTTGGTTGGTTGGTTTTTGTTTTGTTTTGTTTTGTTTTTCAAGACAGGGTTTCTCTGTATTGCTTTGGAGCCTGTCTTGGAACTCGTTCTGTAAACCAGGCTGGCCTCGAACTCCCAGAGATCCGCCTGCCTCTGCCTCCCAAGTGCTGGGATTAAAGGCCCAGCTCAGTTTTGTACTCTTAAGGGATCCTTCTGGGTGATGGTATCTCTGTATCTATGTTCCTCATGTTTTTTCTTTGGCTTTTTTCTTCTGTTTGTTTTGTCTTATTCTGACTTGTTTGTTCTTGTTTCATCTTACTGGGTTTTATTATTATTCTTTCCATGCCTGTTTGTTTTCTAACCAGAGACAGAAAGGAGAGGAGGTGGGGATGAACTGGGAGGCATTGAGGGAAAGGAAATCATAATCAGAATATACTATAAGAAAAAAAATATTGTCTTAGCTATGAGCTTAAAATAAACAAACAGACAAAAAATAAAATACAGTCTTCTATTTGCATCATTTATCAACACACACATGCACACACACACACACACACATACACACATGCATACACACACACATGCACACTCACATACAAAGCCACTGAAGAATCCTATGTAAACTACCACTAGTGTAGATTTCATATGATGTCCTAACATCTGACAGCCCAGCAACACTGCAAAGCCGTATGACATCATCAGTGATTCAAACAAGAGTCAAATGGCCTCCTGTTTAGATCTTTTCCTCATGTGAGCATTATTTGTTCTGTAATTTGGGGTTGAGAGTACTTACAGTACAGCAGAAAACAATTTCAAAGCCGCTTTAATCCTCAAAAATAGTCATCTCAGGATGATTTTTCTAGAAGAAATTATCTTTGCTGTGAGTTTAAAACAGACAAAAAATAAAAATAAAAAAATAATGTCACATGACCACTGCTAATCCATCCATCGATCTGCTGTGTGGACAGGCAAGCTAGGATACAGAGAACTGATGAATTCACAGACCTGACAATGACAGTTCTGAAACTACGGTTCTGGGCAGATTAAACAGCTCATAACAACCAGCCACTAAAACTGCATTTGTGCCTCCAACTAAGCCATTCCTGCTTGGTATATTCTCCTGTCCCAGTAATGACACAGTGTAGCAGATCCACTCTGGGTAAATTAGTGTTGCAGCCTCTGTAAAAGTCTCCCGACCTGCAGCCACTGAGGGCAACAAATGGTGACTTCAAATTTGACAGTCATCCTTCAATAAACAAGAGTGGGAAAAAAATATTAGTATCGCATCTTACTTTTCCAAAAGCCAAAGGAAACCACTTGAAGTGGGTTACCGCCCATCACCAACTTGGCTTCACTATTGTCAACTCACCAGGAAGACCAGTTATCTTCAATAAATGTATTTTCTCTAGACACGGTACCTTGACTGTTACAACAAAGCATGATTTGCTTAATGCAGCATCAGTAATCCTTGCTTAACTAACAAATGAGCCATTTAGGGAATTTACTTCGGGCGAAACCTGCTTTGTTATTTTTGGAAAGAAACGTCACTGTGATGAGATAGCCTCTGCTGAATGTTCTGACTTTTACAGCAGCCGCTTTGCTGAGCTTGACCGACTGTGACGAATGGTTCCGTGATGTCAGTGGGGGCTGTCAGCGCCGCTACAGTGTAACTGCGGAAGAAACACCATGTTTGACCAGCTGAATTGCTAAGCAAACAATCTAAACTTCACAGTGCCTTAAAAGCATGATATCCAGATTCCACTCTTCGGGTTTTGACATGATATGGATGCAGTGGCAATTAAAAAGCTAATTAAATGTCACGGCACAATGATACATGGTTAGTAAAATGCTGAGTTATAACTGTATCACTGCAATTTAGTCATGAAACAGCAGTGGGAAGCAACAAACGACCGCATATGGTCTCTGTCACAGCTCTTCCACTCTGATAGAGGGACCTAAAAGGCGCCATCCACAGCATATAAACAAATGAATATGACTCTGCTCCAATAAAACTGAAAAGGAATTTCATATGATGGTAATTCATCAAGAAATATCATCATTTGGATTTTTTTTAATCAGATAAAAATGTAAAAGCCATTTTCAGCCGTGTAACTGAGCACAGGTGAAACTGGAAATCTGAGGAAGGTTGCTCAACGGTACCAAAGCTGGCATCTTGAACGTGATGGCATACAGCGTAGTTTCTCAATCTGTTCCTAAAGGGCCTCTCCTACTTAAAGCCAGGGCCCTGAAACTGAGTCCTACATCCCAGGAAGTCTATACAACTCCTGGAGATTGCTGAAGAAAAAGCAGCTGATCTTGCCCCCCCAGACTACAACAAGACTGATCCCTCACCCTGCAGTTCCAAACCGCTTACTGCTCCTATTTTGCGCCTAAGGAAACCACTCCGTGTCTCTTCTTGTCCCTTCTGAAGCTATAGCACATTCACTCCCCACAGTCCACCCCTCCTGAGGAGCTCAGGCAAACCACGTGGTAAGAATTCTACAGCCACAACACGCAGCTGCACGGGGGAGGAGCTTCTGGGAAGGAAAATCAAGGGATTAATTTTTCCTCTCATTTCGCTTTGGGGGGATGTCAGGGCTCTATCCAGGGCCAGGGAGAGCTAAAAAGAAGAACAAAGCCCACACAGCTTTATCTTTTCAGGGAATAATTTAGATCCCAGGGAATGGGGAAGCTGATGTTTACGCGTCTAGTGCTCCAGGGAGCTGGGGTCAAACGGGTCGCAGCACACTACTGTGGCAGGGTTGCAAGTTTCAGCGGCTCCGCTATCCAGTGACAGGAGTGATTGCAGCCATGCTTAAGAAGACTCTCACTGGAAGAATGGACTTCATCCCGAGACATCTCATCTCCCTCAGCTATCCCTGCCCGAGAGTTGGAATCCTCGCTCAAATCATGTAAAGACACACTAAAAGAACAGGGCGGGAAACATCAATTCATCTCATTAGCACAATGTCCACATTTTAGCCCTGAACCATATAATTAGAGCAAAAGCATCACTTAATTCGTGCAGTACGTTATTAATTATCAACAGTGGCCCCGCCCACTGACTCAGAAGTTCCCTATCTGGCTGGTGTCTTTTATTTAACCATAGCTCGGTCAAAGAAAGCGCTTGTATTAGGTACCTAGTTAAAAGAATGCAAAGAATATTTCAGTAGGTTCAGTAGGTTCCGTGTCTACATTCTAAGAAATGACCATTGTGATTGGGTTAGAATTGATGCGTGTTATGTAAACGTTACAAAGCAAAGCTGTGAGGGGAGCTCAGATAGATGTGTTTCTATGCACGAGAGCAAACACCTGTCTCAATTGTTCTTTCTCTTTTTGTGATATAAAGTTTGCTGGGTGTGTAAGAAAAAACAAAGAAGAGTCTCACTGCATTCTCAGTCACAGGCCTCTTTTAAAGGCAAAGAGGAGGAGGGAGCTAAAGGGTGTGGAGAGCAGTAGGAAAGATGCCAATGGGAAGTCCTCTGCTCTCTGCACTTGACCAGACAGATGTTAGCTAAGTGGTTGTGAGCTCTGAAGTCTCAGACACTCTGTGAACTGAAGTACACCTGCAGGAAATTCATAGCTAGTACTGCAGGGTCATGGGTAGAAACCCAGCCTGCAGAACTCCTCTAGGCTGTGAGGAAGAAACTTTGAATCAGAACTCCACAGTCCTCACTGAACTGTGTAAGAACCTGGTCAGAGACAAAGTCTATGAAGACCTTCCAAACAGCTTCCAATGGCATTCCCAGTACTGTAAAGGGAGTGTAGGGGCAGAGGCCAGCATCTACAATCCTGGAGTCCTAAGGGGCCACCCATATGATGGCCATCTCTGTGACCCAACCTTAGAGAAGGTTCCATGTGGAGCTGAGAAGGAGGTACATACTTTTGTGTTTGTATAGAATGTCCTATAGATGTCTGTTAAACCCAATTGAGACATAACTTCTGTTAGTTCATGTTTCTTTGTTAAGATTCTGTCTGGTCATCCTGTCTAGTGGTGAGAGTGGGGTGTTGAAGTCTCCCACTATGAATGTGTGAGGTTTTATGTGAGCTTTGAGTTTTAGTAATGTTTATGTTACCAATGTGGGTACCTTTGTATTTGGGGCATAAATGTTCAGAATTAAGACTTTGTACTGATGAATTTCTCCTGTGATGAATATGAAATGACCTTCTTTATCACAATTCTTCACTGACCTTGAAAGGATAAAATCAACTTTATATGGAAAAACAAAAGACAGAGAATAGCCAAAATAACCCTGTACAATAAAGGACCTTTGGGAGGCATCACCATCCCTCACTTCAAGCTCTACTATAGAACTATAGTCCTGAAAACAACTTGGTATTGACACAAAAATAGACAGGTAGACCAATGGAATCAAATCAAAAATCCTGATATTAACCCACACACCTATAAACAGCTAAAATTATACAATGGAAGGAGGAAAGTATCTTCAACAAATGGTACTGGCACAACTGGTTGATGGTGTGTAGAAGACTGCAGATAGACCTATGTCTATCTCAATGCACAAAACTTAAGTCCAAATGGATCAAAGACCACAACATAAATCCAGCCACACTGAACCTCTTAGAAGAGAAAGTGGGAGGTACCCTTGAATGAATTAGTTCAGGAGATCACTTACTGAACATAACACCAGTAGCACAGACACTGAGATCAACAATTAATAAATGGGACCTCCTGAGACTGAGAAGCTTCTGTAAGGCAAAGGACACAGTCAACAAGACAAATTGGCAGCCCAAAGAATGGGAAAAGATATTCACCAACTCCACATCTGACAGAGGGCTGATCTCCAAAATATAAAAAGAACTCAAAAAAACTAGTCAAAACACCAAATAACCCTATTAAAAAGTGGGGTACAGAACTGAATAGAGAATCCTCAATAGAGGAATCCAAAATGGCAGAAAGACACTTAAGAAAGCACTCAAAATCCTTAACCATCAGGGAAATGCAAATCAAAACAACTCTGAGATACCATCTTACTCCTGTCAGAATGGCTAAAAGCAGAAACACCAATGACAGCTTATGCTGGAGAGGATGTGGAGAAAGGGGAACACTCCTCCACTGTTGGTGGGAGTGCAAACTTGTACAGCCATTTTGGAGGTATGGTGGTTCCTCAGGAAAAGGAGAATCAGTCTACCACAGGACCCAGCAATCCCACTCTTAGGCATATACCCAAATGATCCACATCCATGCAACAAAGACATGTGCTCAACTATGTTCATAGCAGCATTATTTGTAATAGCAAGAACCTGGAAGCAACCTAGATGTCCCTCAACTGAAGAATGGATAAAGAAGATGCAGCACATTTACACAATGGAATACTACTCAGTGGGGGGGAAAAACAATGGAATCTTGAAATTTGCAGGCAAATGGATAGAGCTTGTAGAAACCATCCTGAGTGAAGTAACCCAGTCACAAAAAGAGGAACATGGTATGTACTCAATCATATATGGATTTTAAACATAGAGCAAAGAATCACCAGCCTATAATTCATACCTCCAGGGAAACTAGGATACAAGGAGGAACCTAAGAAATTGATACAAGGTCCCTCACAGAAGGGAAAAAGAACAAGATCTTCTGAGCATATCAGGAGTGGGGGTGGGGGGAGGGGAATGAGTGGAGAGGGAGTTAAAAGAAAGAGAAGGGGAGGAGAGAAGAACATGTGGGACCAGAAAGATTGAGCAGGGGAGGAATAAACAAGAGCAAGAAAAGAAATACCATAATAGAGGGAGCCATTATAAGTTTGAAGAAAAAAAACTGACTCTAGAGAAATGTCCACCTACAAGGATGACCCCAACTGACAATCTGAGCACCAGTGGAGAGGTTGCCTTAAATGCCCTTCCCTGATAATGAGACTGATAACTAACTTATATGCCATCCTAGAACCTAGTAGCTGATGGAAACAGAAGCAGACACCCACAGCTAAACACTGAGCAGAACTCCTGGAATCCAGATGCAGATAGGGAAGAGTGATGAACAAAGGGATCAAGACCAGGCTACAGAAACCCACAGAGACAGATGACCTGAACAAGGGGGAGCTCATGGACCCCCAGACTGAGAGCTGGGAATCCAGCTTTGGACCGACCCAGACATCCTGAACATGGGTCTCAGTTAGAAGGCCTGGGCAGTCTAAGGGACTTTTGACAGTGAAACCAGGATGTATCTCTGGTGTAGGAAAGGACTTTGGGAGCACATTCCCCATGGAGGGACACTCCCTTAACCTAGAGGCAGGAGGGAGGGCCTAGACCCTACTCCAAATGACTTGACAGATTTTGATGATCTCTCCTGGAAGGCATCACCCTCCCTGTGGAGTGAGTGGGGAATGAGATGGGAAGGGGTATCTGGGGGCATGGGAGGAGGGGACAAAGAGGGAACTGGGATCAATTGTGTAAAATAAGAAATAATAACAATAATTGAAAAGATGAAGAAAAAATACCAGAACCACTTTCCCAGACTGCTATACACAGCAAAACACATATCATAACTGAGAGGGAAAGAAAAATTATCTGTGATAAAAAAGACTAAACAAATTCATGACCCCTAAGCCAGTGCATAGAAGATACTAGAAGGACTGAGGAGAAAGAGAGAAACATCAATGAGACTAAAGAAAAGAATATACCACAGTAGAATAGTAGTTACGCAAATGAATTAAAAGATAGATCAAGAAATTATCAGAAATTAATAAATATCTTTCAATAATGATCTAAACTATCAGTGTCCTCAATTCCTCAAAGTCCGTAGACTAGAAGATTAGGTTTTAAAACAGGATTCGGGCAAGCGAGATAGTTTGGTGGGTAAAATGCTCATTACACAAGCATGAGATCTAAGTCAGTATCTCTAGAACCTACATAATGCTGACCATGACAGAGTCTGCTATAATCCCAACACTCCTACAGGAAGATAGGAGGGTAAAACGGAAGAATATTCCTAGAAGCCCACAGGCCAGCTAAGCTGGTGTAACAACAAGAGAAAGGTCTTGTCTCAAACAAAGTAGAAGGCAAGAACTGACACATGAGGCACGCATACACCTTCAAAACACACACACACACACACACACACACACACACACACACACACACACACACACAGGCAAATCTTAAAAAAGAAAAGGAAGGACGGAACTTTCTAGCCTACCTTGCAGTTTGTTAGACTTGACTTGAGGAGTACTTACAAGGAAGGAATGCTAAAGCATTTGAGTGGCCTTACTGGGTTTTCTCATGTAGTTTATTAGCATGAGATCATTCTGTTTTAGTCCAAGCACATAAAACCCCAAAGGAATCAGTTTGAGGAGTTTCTAAGTAGCTGGACACCTGGAAGCTTGGAGGAAGGCAGACAGTAACTCAACTACATGCTGAGGGTGGCCCACACCAACTCCTTGGGAACAAAAACTCTTATTTGGAACACTTCCCCATCCTGACCCATATACCTGTTCATCCAGCTGCTTATTTTTAAATATCTAATAAACCAGTAATTGTAAGAATAGTGTTACTACATTTTGTGGGCCACCCGAACAAATCAATCAAGCCGAAGACAGGCATTGAGCGACCTCTAATTCATAGTAGATCCCAGGCCTAGGCTTGCACGTGAGTCTGAAGTGATGGCAAGCTTGGGGACTGAGACCTCAACCTTCAGGATCTTGTGCTGTCTCCAAGTAAGACAGTGTCAAAACTGAATTGGAGAATTTGTGTGCAATCGTCTTCACTGTGGAACTGGCTTCTTGCTTGCTGGTGTGGAGAAATCCTCAGACCCTTTGAGGTCACAGAAGTTGTTTAATATTATTATGAGAGCAGAAGAAGCATAGTTTATCTACAATCTATCCAATAGATTTATCATAAATATACATTTCCATTACATTCCTGAAACAGCTTTTAACTTAATATTTCCATTGTCAATTGATTTCTCACCAAGCCAATGAATATAGTAAAAACAGTTCTCAGAATTATCTGTTTAAAATTAACAATCCTTTACCACCCTTACCATTCAATTCCTTTAAAGTCATATGCCAGCTACATTCTTTTATGCCATTCTAGAAAATTGAGAAGACTAAAAATTTTAAGTCTTAAAAACAAAGACTTGCCACTTAAAAATTAAAAACCAAAGGACTGAATTTGGTGTTCATTTTCTCACATGAATTTTTCTAACTTATTTAAGTATTTGAATGTAAAAATGGTAATCAAATGAAAATTGCCATGGCATTTCACTATGACCAAGAGTATAAAACCTTATATAGCATATGCTGTTAACTCCTGTCAAGTCCCGTGTCACAGAATCCCAGGCTTGTTATATAACAGAGGCAGTAATAACAAAGTCATTTCACACTTTTTTAAAAACTGGGTTGGATTGCCAAGAAATCTGTTTTTAACTAAATTCCTCTATTATTACATTGGCCCATTCTGAACCATAGCACAATCAACACAAATTGGAATTAAAGTCTGGAGGACTCTTTTTCAGGGAGTGTTGTCCAAAAAGTGGAGAAGTGAAGAGACATGTAGTTTCCTTCATGTTCTCTCTCAGGAATCCATTCTGAGGTTATCACATGCCTACACAGATGCAGTATCTATTAAGCATTCACAGTGTCTCAAGTTATCGTGCTGGATTATGGGGAAAAACATGGTCTTGGTCTCAAGTTTCCTATTATCTAGTAGAGAAAACACATGACACAAAATACTTAATAAAAAGTACTTAATAGTGCATTATACATGGCAGAGGATGTTTTATTCTGCTTATCTAAATTCTGCATAGAAAAACTCTTTTAGTTTTTTTTAATAAACTTACTTTAATTTTTCTAAAGACATTCTATAAAGATCTTATTGATAGCTCTAATCTCCATTTTTATTATGTCCTAAAAGACTCACACTATCACAGAATTGGATCTTCTGCTTTACCCAAATCTCAAGAGAAGGGTTTGATAAGGAAGATGAGTTTTCAGAAAGCCAATCTCCAAGACACTATTAGAGGCTGGAGTTAAAGGAGGGTTCCAGCCATTACTCCTATGTCTCAAAGAACACACACTTGATAGATCACAAATGAAAAATAAAATTGATGAGACCACCCAAGACCCAGAGTCACAAGCTATGAATCCTCCACTTCAGGTAAAGCTGACCTGAGATAGAGGCAGGCTGACCTCACACTGAAATCTCTATGTTCATTTAGTGTCGTCTCTGTGCAAGGTTGGCTAAAACTGTTATTTGGTCCTAGGGTGATGAGCATAACATTTTTTAAGTGCATTGCTCTTTCCTCTATAAATTTCTTATAAAAACACTGAACAGAACATGAGAGATCAGGAAGGTCGAGCTGAGGGAAGAACAGAGAAGGAGAGCAAGGAAAGAGATACCTTAATAGAGGGGGCCATTGTGGGTTTAAAGAGAAATCTGGCACTAGGGAAATCTCCAGGAATTCACAAGGATGACCCCAACTAAGAATCTAAGCAATGGAGAAGAGGCTACCTCAAACGCCCTTCCCCTATAATGAGACTGATGACTACCTTATATGCCATCCTAGAGCCCTCATCTAGCAGCTGATGGAAGCAGAAGCAGACACCCACGGCTAAACACTGAGCTGAACTTCTAGAATCCAATTGCAGAGAGGGAGGAGTGATGAGCAAAGGGGTCAAGACCAGGCTACAGAAACTGCTGACTTGAGCAAGTGGGAGTTCATGGACCCCAGACTGACAGCTGGGGAACCAGGGCCCCCGAACATGGGTGTCATTTGGGGGCTTGGGCAGTTTATGGGGCCACTGGAGGTGGATCAGTATTTATCCCTAGTGCATGAATGGACTTTGGGAGCCCATTCCACACAGAGGGATACTCTCTTAGCCTAGACACATAGGGGAGGGCCTAGGTCCTGTCCCAAATGAAGTGACAGACTTTGAAGATCCCCCATGGGAGGCCTCACCCTCCCTGGGAAGTGGATGGGAAGTGAGATGGGAAGATGGTAGGGGAAATGGGAGGACAGGAGAAGAAACCAGGATTGGTATGTAAAATAAGATTGTTTTTAATTTAAATAAAAATTAATTTTAAAAAATAAAAATAAATTAGAAAAACACTGAACTTTACAGCCAAATGTCCCCATCTTCCTTGAGTAGTGAGATGATAAGCATATTATTGCATTGCAGTAGTCACTTGGAACACAGAACATGATGTTGAAGACAACCAGCATCAGAAATAGTCCTAAAAAATTAAGCTTTGTAAGAGAAAAATAAATTTCTAAATTCCTTTAATCCCTTCCATGAGTAAAGAGGCAAGTATAGCTGACCTGAAAATGTATTCACATATTTTCACACAGATGACACTCAGATAGAATGGCATAAGTTGGGCTGGGAAGATGTCTCAGTGGTTATGAGCACTGGTTACTCTTCCAGAGGACAAGGATTCAATTCCCAGAACCCACGTGTTAGCTCACAACACTTACCAGACACATAAGTGGTATGCAGACATGCATGCAGGCCAAACACCCACACACATGAAAAATTTTAAAGGCAACATGAATTGTGAAAGTCTACTTTCTTTATCAATTCACTTTCAGGACACAGGGGAAGACAGAAAGAGATCCAACTAAAGAAATAGGATTTTCGGACCTACTCTTTCCTAGTTAAAGTGCCTAGAAAAGAGGAACTTTTAGACAAGATGGGAGGAACTCAGTGCTGATAGGTTTGGTTACACGCTGATTCTCAGAGACTAAAGTCCTGCTACCCTGCAGAATAAACAGGGCAAAAAAATAAATAAAAATAAATAAATAAATAAATAAATAAATTATATATATATGTATATATATACATATATATATATATATCCATCCAAGTAGAACCAAGGCCTAATATCCTTCCCAAGCTCTCATTTGGAGGAATGAACCCAAGGTTCTACACTTACTTATAAGGAATGAATGAAGTGACAAGGAGCAGCTGACATGCAACCTTCTTGGAAAGGGTCAATCAGAACTCATAGGTAAGGTAGGCTGGAATCTGTCTTCAATAGAGACTGGAGACAAACAAAAAATAATGAGTTCACATAAAGCCACCCAGACATCAAGTATCTCCAGATCTTAACAAGTCCGAGTCTAAGGTTATATCAGGAATTCTATAATTTATAAACTCCATAAGCCAATGCTGATAAACTCCCAACAGATGCAGTCCACGAAACCTAGCTCACCAATTAGCAACCAGTGTGTCTCCAAAGACCAGCACAAGGCCAAGGAATAAGCCACTGTTCCCTATGGTACTTGATCATTAACTTGAAAAAGAGTAACCCCACTGCTTGCAAACAGAAAACAAGTTACTGGCCACATCTACTACAAGATGATTGGGGAAAAATGAATTTTCATAAATGGCTTCCAGATTGCCTTTGAAATCTGAAATTTTCTTTTAGTACACAAAGTTCAAATTAATTGAATGTATGTATTTTTATTATTTTACAAGAACTGTTTTAAATCTACATTGATTATAGTCATTACATATACTAGCAATAAATACCTAAGGACATTTTCATACAAATATATATTGAATATTATTATTATGTATGAAAGGTATGTACTATAAATAGAATAACAGTAATGAGAACTCACAAGGACCAGAGCAGCAGCTATGAATTCTCAAATTCTATTTCAAATAAAATATTTATGGGGCCTCTGTGGTGTGTGTGTGTGTGTGTGTGTGTGTGTGTGTGTGTGTGTGTGTTGTGTTGTGTGTGTCTATTTGTGTATTTATGTATATATGGTGTGTGTGTGTGTGTTGTGTGTGTGTGTTGTGTGTGTGTGTGTTGTGTGTGTGTTGTGTGTGTGTATTTGTGTATGTGTGGTGTTGTGTGTGTGTTGTGTGTGTGCATGTGTGTACTTGTGGGGTGTGTGTGTGTGTGTGTGTGTGTGTGTGTGTGTGTGTGGTGTGTGAGAGGGAGAGAAATAGAGAAAGGAAGAGGCAGAGAGAGATTTTGAATGGCTCAAATATGGAACACACAGAATGACTCTTTCAACAAAGCTTCAAAAGGGGCTGCATTAAAATTTTGAACATAGAGGAAAACGTTGGCTATAAAACTACCATATAATTCATCAATTGGATTCTAAAAGAACTAAGGGTGGGAAATTGTACTGGGGCCTGCACACCAACGTGTATAGCAGCATTCTTCACGGGAGCCCGAAGACAGAAGCAACTTAATCATCCATTGTTATTTTAATAGGAAACAAAAATGTGGCATATACAAACAAGAGAAAAGTGGCCATAAGAGGTAATAAAACTCTGATGTATGTAAATGAACCTTAAAAATACTGGAAGTGAAATAAGTCAGAAATTTTAATAAACAATTCTATATGATTCCACTTATACAAGATACCCTGAGTAGTTAGATTTAAAAAAAAAAAAAACCAACAGTCGAAGAGAGGCAATAAGAAATATGGTTTAGTAGGTACACAATTTTTGTTTGCAGTGGTTGAAAAGACCCCAGAAGTAGTAGGGTAATACTTAGTATAATTATTGGCATTAAATTCTACATTTAAAATTATTAAAATGATAAATTAGATATTATTTCCAGAACAAAAAGTGGTAGTAACTAATAAGCACTGAAATAATATCTCACAAAATACCTGGTACCCACGCAGTAGACTCATGCTAAGATTCCAGAGTTTACAAGGTAAGTATGTGACATATCTCATTTGCTACATGAGAAACAAAGATTAGTCAACTGGTAAGCAAACGTTTAAAGTAATGAATATTCATAAAAATCAATGATAATTATCTTACCCGTGGCCTTCCCATCCTACAAAGTGATTGTAAGCCAAGGTATGTTTTGTTTGTCTTAGAAGTAAACAGAACAGGTAAGCATATGTTCTACAGAATCTGAAACAGTTCCAGATGGTGCCTGAAATCAAGGACTGACTGGATATTTTAGAGGTCATTGGATTCACTCTGTCACAAATAAATACACGATTAAATTAAATACATATTGTTTCAAAATAAAAGTATAATAGGATGTGGTGGGAATACATAAATTAGAATGTTATATCCTCTAGTGAGTTAAAATGAGCCCCAGGCTGAGTGCTCACTTCTCCCTGAAACATGGCTTCATGAATTTGATTCATTTATAGAGTGTTTTTGATGATAGGCAATTCTTCGTTGAAAGTTAAGTGCTCTTTTATATGAATAAATAAAGAAGGCTTCGGTTTGAACTAATACATTACTTTGACAAATGTTTATTGGAAACGCAATTATGGGTTCATAAATCCGAGTTCTCTGTGGTCCATCAGGTGAGTTTACCGATGCCGCCAGATGTTAGGGTGTATACCAACAGGGTAAGTAAAACAAGTCCCTGAAAGGCTGCCCCTTTCCTATACAGTGACAGTAGTCAAAACAGGAAGAAATGGCTTACTACCTTTTATTTAACTCACTGGAAGTAATTCTGCAAGATAAATAAATGCAAATAAAATGCAATGTCATAGCCACAACTTCAAAGGGAAAAAAGCATTTGTTTTCTGTTTATTGTTAGATTCAAATGGCAAGGTCAATCGCATGATACTCAGACAATTCTCACAGTGAAAAAAAAATGACTCATCTGCATATGCCTACAACCGAACTGCATTCTTAGAATTACTGCTTTTTCTTTTTGATCCCTTTCCACCTTCCCTTTCTCTGTCTTCCCCCTTTAAGATCCTGTCATTCCCCCGCCCCTCTGTTCCTTTTTAAACTTCCTGTCTGTTCCGGAAGAAGTCACACTTCACAGTGCCCAATACACCCAACATGAGATACACTCGGCGGCAAAATCTTGACCTATTTAGAAATTTCTCTAATGAAAACATATATGTGTCAATAGCTAAGTTGGGGTGCTGGCAAGACAATCCCTGAGAAGCATTTTCAACTCACAACTAGAAAGATGCCCTGCTCTAAAGACTCTTGGCACATGCCTGCAGCCAGCATTTGGGAGGCAGAAGCAGGAGAATCAGGAGTTCAAAGTCAGCCTCTACTACACAGCAGGTCAGAAGCAAGCTTGGGCTATAAGGAAATAATAAAACAAAAGGCTGTGAAAGTCTCTATAAAGTCAAGCAAACCAAGTGAGGGAATGTGTACCTTAATGACAACAAATATTTGGATAGTATAGCTAAGTGAGGGCGACTCTTAGAAATTGATTGCCTCATCCTAGCTAAAGCACAGTTAAAAAAAAAAAAAAAAAAAAAACACATCTTAGTGACCATCCCAAATAAAATGCAATGTGCAGTATTGCCAGAATTATTCAACCAATCTCTATTGTAGACCTTTTTCTGTCATTAATTCCTTACCTGAGTACATTTTGCTCCCTCTATTAAGGCAATGTGTGGATTTATTTGGAGGATAATAAATATGATGCCTTTAAAATACTTAAGTACATTCTGCATTGAAAATATAATTTCAGCCATTTGATGGTGGCACATGCCTTTAATCCTAGCATTCAGGAGGCAGAGGCCAGCCTGGTCTATAAAGTGAGTTTCAGGACGGCCAACACTACAAAAAGAAACCCTGCCTAAAGGAAGGAAGGAAGGAAGGACGGAAGGAAGGAAGGAAGGAAGAAAGGAAGGAAGGAAGGAAGGAAGGAGAGGAAAAGAAAGAAAGAAAGAATGAATGAAAGAAAGAAAGAAAGAAAGAAAGGAAGAAAGAAAGGAAGAAAGAAAGGAAGGAGGGAGGGAAGGAAGGAGAGTAAAAGAAAAGAAAGAAAGCAAGAAAGAAAGGAAGAAAGAAAGAAAGAAAGAAAGGAAGGAAGGAAGGAAGAAAGGAAGAAAGGAAAAAAGGAAGAAAGGGAAAAAGAAATGTCATCTTTCCCATATGGTTTTACAGGGCTTCTACATTTTTTGTTTGTACATCAGTGCTTGGAGGAACTGGAGGAGCCTAAATTATAACAGGTTGCTGGATAGATCTCTGTATAATTCAACCCAAACTACCAGAACCAACATAGGCCAATGCAGAAATACCTTAGTGGCTAGAGTGTTAAGTTGCTACTCACCCTCTGGTGTGTTTATCCCCACTCAATCTTGCAGATAGGCAGGATAGTTACAGAGGGGTAGCAGAGCTCTGCACATGGAACACTTGCTTGATTGGTCCAGACACAGATCTGTCTACTTAAAAAGACAGCCAAAGAAACACTAATCTTGAACTTTTTAAAGCCTTAAACAACTATCGCTTGTGGGAGGGAAATGGAAAGTTTGCAGACATTGCGTTCTAGAACAGTACTTAGAACATCTGAACTGTGCTCCCAGAGCATCGTTGATTGCACGTCATCTGGGAAGTACCAAGTTAAAAGAAAAGATCTGATTAAATAAGGGTCTGAAAGGCCCTGAATTCTTGCAAACAAGAGCCTCTGACTGACATGTGTTGTAGGAACCTTCATAATACCAGGTCATCAGACAGCTGTCAATCACAGCTGTGAATAGTGTCATGGCAGCTGACCTGGCTCGCTTTTTGTTGGCCTGATAAATGCCATGGCCAAAAGCAACTTGGGAAGGAACGGGTTTGCTTGGCTTACCCTCAGCAGCCACAGTCCATCACTGAGGCCAACCAAAGCAGGAGCTTTTCCAGCGAGGCTGGAAGTTGCAGGCAGGAAGTAAGGCAGAGACGGTGGAGAAACGCTGCCTTACCAGCTTGCTTCTCCTGGCTCTCTCCCGCGCGGCTTGGTTTTTGTTGTTGTGTTGTTTTGTTTTTTTTATGCATTCCAGGTAGCCTTCCAAAGTACAGTGGTGGCCACCGTGGGCTGAGCCCACCACATCCACCACTAATCAAGGAAATGCCCCCCACAGACTCGATTACGGGCCAATCTGATGGAAGCATTTCTTTCAAAGGGTGTTCCCTCTCTCTACGTGATGCTAGCTTGTGTCAAGCTGACAAAATCTAACCATCTCGATGCCATGCCATGAGGAGCTTCGTTGACCTGTTTGTTAGACTGTGGGACTGACACTTTAAGACACTGGCCAGTTGGGGTGGCAATGTGTGGTGATATCTTGCTTGTACAAGTAAAGCCTGTCTGAAGGTCAGAGAATGGAGCTTGCTAATTCTCTAACCATAGAGGTCTGGAGGTCTGTACAGACAGACAGACAGTGAGGTAGCTGGGCGGAAACAGAATATAAGTAGGGAGAAACAGGAAATGGTTCTCTTGTCTGTTGAGATGATAAGGATACAGTAAGGTGTGGCTGTGGCTTGATGGGAGATGTCATTCTGGAAATATGTTTCTCTTATTGGTTAATTAATAAAGCCCTGTTGGCCAATAGGAAAGCAAGATAGGTGGGGCTAGGAGAGGTGGAGGATTCTGGTAAATGTAGTGAAGTAGCCATGTGATCTCAGGAAGAGAGGACTCTCTCTCAATACTCGGTTAAGTAAATGAACCACACTTTTTATATCTAACCATTTTTTGGTTTGGTTATTATGAATAACATAGTTGAGAAAGTGTTCTTGTGGTAGGATGAAGCATCCTTTGACTATATGCCCAGGAGTGGTATCTCTGGGGCTTGAGATAGGTAGATTCCTAGTTTTCTGAGAACCTGCCATACTGATTTCCAAAGTGGCTGTACAAGTGTGTACTCCCACCAGCAGTGGAGGCGTGTTCCCCTTGCTCCACATCCTCTCCAACATGAGTTGTCGCTTGTGTTTTTTATCTGAGCCATTCTGACAGGTGTAAGGTGGAATCTAAGAGTTGTTTTGATTTGCATTTCCGTAATGGCTAAGGATGTTAAACATTTTCTTAAGTGTTTCTCGGCCATCTGTGATTCCTCCATTGAGAATTCTGTTTAGATCTGTACCCCATTTGTTAATTGGATTATTTTGTTTGTTAATGTCTAGTTTGTTGAGTTCTTTATATATTTTGGATATTAGCCATCTGTCAGATGCAGAGTTGGTGAAAATCTTTTCCCTTTTGTAGGCTGCCATTTTGTTCTATTGACAGTGTCCTTTGCCTTACAGAACTTTCAATTCCACGAGGCCCCATTTGTTGTCAATCTTAGTGCCTGTGGTATTGGTGCTCTATTCAGGACTGGTCTCCTGTGCCAATGCATTGAAGGATATTCCCCACTTTCTCTTCTATCAGCTTCAGTGTATCTGATTCTAGGTTGAGGTCTTTGATCCATTTGGACCTGAGTTTTGTGCAGGGTGATAGACATGGATCTATCTGCATTCTTCTACATGCCAGCATCCTGTTATGCCAACAATACTTGGTGAAGATTCTGTCTTTTTCACATTGTATATTTCTGGCTTTTTGTCAAAATTCAGGTGTTTGTGGGTGTGTGGATTTATGTCTGGGTCTTCAATTCAATTCCAGGAATGGGAAGTGAATATGACCAGGGTACATTGTACGGAATTCCCAAATATTCAATAGGGATATTATGTTAGCAAAAAGAAAATACAGAAAAATATTTTTAAAATATACTTTATTTCAATAAAATCCTTTAAAATTTAAGAGAAGTAAACCCATGTTACAGCTTCCCAGACCAGCCCCTTTGAGGCTGCAAGAGCTCAATGGCTCCTTGACAGGTAATCTCTACTAAATCATGTAGTATAAAACTTCCCACCAGTCCATCAAGAACAATACAAGCCAGAATAAGTCCTTTGTTGAGTATTTTTTCCTGAAAGCCTACATCTCTCCTGCCTCATGTTGCCCAGGGTGACTATCTCCTTTATTCCTCTACTTAAAGCTGTGTTTTACAATGCTTTCATAATGCCTGAGATGTTTTTCATTCAAGGCCTAATCATGGCTCTGGGGGACATGAGGCTCTCTCCGAATAAAGCTCATTTCTGTGGATGGTTTCAAGTCAGCTCTTTGACCAAACCTGCTGCTCTCCTTTCTAACACTACCCTAGTGAAACTGATGAAGTCTTTTTTCAAAGCAATCATGGAAGCATCTAAACCATGCAAACAGCAAATGAAGAAAATCTACCTCCAAAATGTACAAAATTTCAAAATGTACAAAATGTCTAGTTTGTTGAGTTCTTTATACAGCCTTGCTGTTGCTAACTCACTGACAGTCACAGCCAACAAAAGCTACAGGGCTGCATCTTCCCCAGAGTTCCAACAGGGAGGTTCCTTCCCAGGAGGAACAAATACCTATTTCTCCTCTTGTTCCTGGCTGGCTGTTGCTGGGTCTAATTTAGACAAGTGTAGCCGAGAGGTGAAGCTTCCTTCTTCTGCTTAACCATTAAGTAACCAAGCCATGGCCCACTGAGCATAGTTTACCAATAATACTGAAGCCCCAAAGACATGAAAGTCAAGAGGACCTCAGACTACCTTCTGCCCACTCCAGCCACTCCATAGGCTTCTCTAGGGAAGGAGGCAGGTGAGGTCCTCAGCTCTTAAAGCAGACAATCAGGACAAGTGGCTCCTGATGGCTTCCAAGGATTGTAAACTTCTTTGTAAAGCAATAAGGAGACGTTTAACATAATAGTACTGTCAAAACAATAGAGCAGGGCTAGAGTGATGGGTTGGTGGATAAGATGCCCTGCTGCTCTTCCAGAGATCCCAGTCCTGTTCCTGGTACCCACATCAAAGAACTGCAGCCACAGGGGATCTGATGCCCTTTCCTGGTCTCCACAGTCACACACATGTGTATTAAAAAAAAATGTTGGAGAAAAAAAAATCACAAACAGTGGAGGTTATTTGAAAAAGCAATCAAGGACAAAGCCCGGGTTCAATCTCTAGTACTAGAAAAGGGAGAGAAGAGAAGAGGGACGGGAAGGGAGTGAGGTTCAGGGAAAGAGATTGGGAGACTGGAGAAGAAGTCTAAACTGGCTAGCTAATTTTGAAGAGAAAAAACTGAGAAATAAGATAGACAGCAAGATGCCCCTTAGGTTCAGGTCAAATGTCAACAACTGACTACAGTTGGAAATTAGTGTTTCCAAAAAGTTACAATTTGTCTGGATTGGTATATAGGAAATTGTGTTCCTAGCAGACAAACGGGCCAGAAATTGATGGAATTCAACAGAGCAAAAGCCAGCCCGACCAATGCTGATTAGCACACCAAGCTGTGTCTCATGAAGAGCAAAATCAGAAGCTTAACCCTGTGGAGGAAAAAGCTGCCAAGAGGATGGCGGGAGCCAATCACTGAACAAATGAGCAAGGAGCAATACCTCACCCCGAGTAAGGACCATGGCCCGTGTTACCTACTCTATTACCCATCAACAGATGGGTTTATTCTTCCAAGTAACAGTCTACCACTAAGGGAAGCCACAGCAGGAACCCAGAGACAGGAACTAAAGCAGAAACTGTGGAGACGATCTGCCTCCTGCTCACACCTGCTAGCTAGCCTGGCCACCTTTCTCATTTCTCAAAGTACCCACTGTGGCCTGGGCCTTCCCACGTCAATAAGCAACCAAGAAAATGCCCACCTAGACATGCCCACGGGCCAATCTGATGGACGCAACTCATCAGTTGTGACCCCCTTTTCCCAAATGTATCTAGGTTTGTTGTTAAGTTGACAAAAAGAAAATATGGCTCAATTGCAACAGAGTGCCAGACCTTAGAAGGCCCGCAGAGCTTAGCACAACTGACTTCATGATAACAGTGCATTCAGACTGTAAAACTCAGCATGTAGACAGCACCACCTGCCAAATCAGAAACAAAGACCTAGTCCATCAAAGCCCATAGTTATGGGAAGTCTATAAACATACTAACTTTGCCTTTTGGCTTCTGTAGTTCCACTCCTGGCCAACTGTTCTTGTTAACTGAAGTATGTCAACCCAGAGCATGATTTTTGTGCTTAGAAATTCACCCTGAGAAAGGCTTGGAGATACACTGGGACCCTGAACACTCAGTGTAGTTACCAGCAGGCTAATGGAGACTTACTGTGGGCTTAAACCTGAGTTCAAAGAGTCTCTCTGCTGGATACTCCATAACAACCATCACAATATCTGTTTGTAAAAAGAAAGTGAAGGTATATTTCCAGTACTGTACCATATAAAGACTACCAATAAAGAGATAGAATTTGTACAAAAAGAATAAATTGAAATCCTAGAGCCATACAATACAATGACTAAAATTTTTAAGCTGCTAGATAGTCTGCACAGTACATCTGTACTGGCAGAAGAAATAATTGATGAGTTGAAGATAAGCTGGCAGAGACTACACAAGTCAAAAATAAAACAGAAAAAAAATGAACAGAAATGTGTCAAAGTATTAAGTGTATCAATATGTACGTGTCTTAGTCAGGTTTTCTACTGCTGTGAAAGACACCACGACCACAGCAATACTTATAAAGGAAAACGTTTCACTGAGGGGGCATCTTAGAGTTTCAAAGGTTCGGTTCATTACCATCATGGCGGTTTGCAGGCAGACGTGGAGCCAGAGAGGTAGCTGAAAGTTCTGCATCTTGCAGGCAACAGGAAGTAAACTAAAACACTAATCAGTAGCTTGAGCATATATGAGACTTCAAAACCTGCTTCTACAGCGACACACTTCCTCCAACAAGACTGCACCTATTCCAACAAGGCCACAACTCCTAATAGTGCCACTCCCTTTGGAGGCCATTTTTCTCTCAAACTACCACAGCATATAAGGGCCAGTGGGCACTTGTCACCAGGCCTAATAGCCAGAGCTCAATCCTAAGGATCCACATAATGGGTCACATTTTACTTATTTATTTTGTTCTACTTATACACACACACACACACACAGAGAGAGAGAGGGGGGGGGGATCTGAATGAAAACAATATATAATAACCATAATACAACCCCACAGAAACCTTGAGTTCTTATGTCTAGGGGCAGAAAGAGATGAAAGTCTGCTCCAGAAGAAAGCAAATTCAACTTTCCGCTACTGCTTTGTTCTGTCTATGGTACCAACTGGTTGATGTCTGTGGGAAGCCGTCTTTGTGGGGCTACCATCAGACCCAGCCGACTTGCCTGGTTTGTACCTGAGAGGGGGAGTGTGGGTTGAGGAAAGGTAAGTAAAGATGTTAAGAGAAAGACAGACACACAGTACAGAGGAAGG
The DNA here is from genome assembly GCA_030556225.1 of Cricetiscus sungorus. NCBI lineage: Eukaryota > Metazoa > Chordata > Mammalia > Rodentia > Cricetidae > Cricetiscus > Cricetiscus sungorus. The sequence goes on from JANBXA010000114.1 coordinate 7,740,429, forward strand.
AGTACTGAATGACACTAGTTCATTGATCAACATTCTTAAGTACCCAACCAAAAGGGGGGACAGGGCAGAAGACTTCTATTACCCTTTATAAGGAGCAAATAGATTTTCTTCCCTTAATCCTCCAGGCATTTGGTAGCCACAACTGTTATCCAGCCTTCAGGGTCAAGAGTGAACACACCTGAGCCCAAGTCTGTTGTTATTTGGGTAAGACACCCCCTACCAAGACCAAAACATCCTGCAGTAGCCAAGCCTTAGACCTTTAGGTCTTTTGACTTACTAAGGACAGTTTTGAACTCTCTGACCTTGAGGCAAGATGAAGTGAATCCGTCTTTATGGGCCCCAATAGACATCAAACCTGCCCACACTGAGTAAGAGCAACTCTTCCTTGTTCAATCAACAGCCTCTCCCTTCTGCCTCACAAACACACCTAAGACAATGTCCTACCCGTTACCTCTTTTCGTCACTGTGACAAACTGCCATCAGGCGTAACTGAAAAAAATTTATATTGACACTTAGCTTCAGTTAGTGCAGTCCATCATGGCAGGAAGGCATGGTCCTTATAGAGTGGCTTGATTCACTGTGACAGAAGCTTTACATATTGGCAAATTAGGAGACAGATCTCAAGCTGACATTAGAGGCAGGTTTAACCTGCAAGGTCTGGTCTAGCAACTCACTTCTGCTAACTGAGCCACAGGTCCCAAAGGTTCCACGACCATCCAAAATAAATAGTGCCACCAGCTGGGAACCAAGAGACTTGAGCCTGTGGGGGTCAATTCACATCCAAACTGTAGCACCAGCTGTCTGAAAACCCCTAATCCATGTGTGCTGGCACCTAAAATTAACCATTACATCTATTTTGGAGGCTGGCGAGTCCACAGTCTCCAATGCGGGCCACTAGACTGGAGATACAGAATGAGCCAAGGGTACATCTCAAGTCCAAAGGCCAGAGGTTTTCTTGTCTAGCAGAGATGAATATCCTATCTATCCAAACCCTCAGTTGATTAGATGTGGCCCCTCCACATTAAGAGAAGGGAGATGATATGTTTCAAGTTCATTACTTAAGTGCTAATATCATCCAAAATATTCATGAAAATGATAATAATATTTGACCATGTATCTGTACCTGATAATCTAGACTGTGTCAGCATGTAAAATTAACCCAATTAATTATCACAGAAGTGGTAGTCAATGGTAAAGGTCTCTTTCTGAGGTGACAAAATTGTTTCAGGATTAACTGACGTTCAGAAAAGGTCAAGGCAAAGGACTCTAAATAGACTAACCATATGGCTATGGCACATGACTTACAAACTCATTGAAGCTATTTCTGGAAAAGACCAGGCTGCCATAGCCATTTTCATATCCTTGAAGAATGCCAAAATGTTATGTTGCCTACAGTCCTTAAAATACTTGTTTTCATCTACTAACCATCGGGAAACACAAGTCATTCTCCATCAGATTCACCTGTGGGAATATCTATGGAGCATCTTCCAGATTGTTGATTGATGGAGGAGGGCCCAGCCTACTGTGAATGGTACCATTCCTGGACAAGTAATCCTTGTTGCATATGAATACTGGCTAAGCACAAGTCAAGGAAGAAAGCCAGTAAGCTTCAAGCCCCTGCTTTGAGTCCCTGCCTTGCCTTCCCTCAATGAAGGACTACAAACTGGCCAGTGTTTTATCACAGCAACCCCCAAACCAAACTAGAATAGCAAAAGGAAGTAGGTGAATTTCCTATAGAAGAAATACACCATACTAAATTTTTTGAGACTTTCATGGAGTCTAGGCTTGCTCTGAATTCACCAGGTATTAGAGGATGATAGTGACTTCTGATCCCCATTTCTCCACTTTTGACTTCTGGATCCCAGGCAAACACCAGCTCGACCCTTTAGGTGGTGCTGGATGCTGATGTATGCAACACAAGCCCTTTACCAGCTGAGCTCATATTTGCTTTTCCAGGGATTTCAAAAAGAGTAACGGTATTGTATTACCCTGTAGACACTGTGCAAAGTCATCTGAAGGACATGGAATTATAATCCCATATTAGAGTGGTCTATACCCAAGGCTACCAACAACCAAACATAAAATAAAAATGTGAGTGGACTTTTCTAGATGAGTATTTCCCTGTGGTCTAGAAAAAAGAGTAAGAAAGATCATTTTTATCAATAAACATTGAATGAAATCTACTAGTCATCTAAAAGTACTCATGCTTACCTACACCACAAGCATTCTTAAATACTTCAAATGCCAGAAACTAACTTGCATTAGTTTCTAATCTTTCTTCATTAGCTCATTTATTACAAATCGGTTGTATTAAGAGTCTCTGTAGACCAGGCACATGCTTCTAATCTCAGCATTTAGAAGGTAGAGGCAGGCTGATCTACATAGAGAGGCCTTTCTAGTAAAACAGGAAAAGTACCTGTATGCAACATTTTCCATGTGTCAGGAATAATATGCAACATACAACCTTCTATTAAAAACTAATATGTTTATGCAAAAGGATTAAACTAGTAATTTTTTATTTCCAATTTTCCATATTATCATTATCATTATTATTATTAATTCATACATATAATATATAGTTTTATAACTATATAATAATGGCATCAAAATCATGCTCAAAAAATACTGTGTACTGGAAGTTTAAAAAATGGAAAATTTGGATGACTATTAACAATTCTCAAATAATATTGCATATAGTATCTCACAAGCTTTTCATATCAGTAATAACAATTATCATTATCATTGCTGCTACTGTGACTACTCCAACTCCAAGAATCAAATTTGTGTTCCTAGGTTCATACACAAGTTTCCCAATAGTTGGAATGGAGGTTTCCTGCATGGGTAAATAAAGCTGTTTCCAGAAGTCATAGGCTATTAAATGAAAATCTCAATGTCATTCGTGGGCTACTTCCATGGAAGTTGCTGGTGAGGAAGTCCCTGGTGCTCCCAAGCAATACAGCCAATTGCCACTTGTGTTGGATTTCAACCTGATCAAATACATGACTGTTGAATGCTCAGCCATAAATGGGAGATCTGTAACATCCCTTCCAAGGTTAAAGAAACATCAAGGAAGGAGCAAACATTCTAGAGCCAGAGGAAGGGTAGAAATTAGTGTTCAAGTTGACTTCCAGGCGTGACAAAGCTGTCATACTCTTGAGTTCACAGTACCTGTGATTAACTACACTAGACTCCGCCGGCCAACACCCTATCATGTAGTGGGAGGAGCCTCAGGGAGCCCTTCCTCTCCCTGAGGGTTCATATGCAGTTATGGTTGATGGGAAAGGAGCAACATTGTCTTCAATAGTGTAGCCTTTGGTAAACAATTCTAATAGAACGGGATCAAAAAGGAAGGAAGGGAGGAAGGAGGAAGGGAGGGAGGGCGGAAATGAGAGGGACATAAAGGGGAGGGAAAGGGAGGGAAAGACAGGAGAGGGGAAGGGAGAGGAGGGGAGGGGATATAGTAGTTTGAAGGCTGAGGACATTCTCCTGCCATGCTGTTCCCTCTGTGCTATCTCCTGACACAGTCAGGTCTGCTGGCTCTGTGGGTGTGGGAGAGCCCCTAGCTGCTTCTCCTTAGGTGAAGGAGTTTGCATGAATAACCCACACAGACATTGGGTCTGAAAACCCCATGAATGTTTTCCAGTGTGCCCCAACTAATACAGCAATGCTTCTTAAACCGCTGTTTTGCCCACGCCATTGGACACAGAAGAGAAGAGAGCAGAGAGTCGGCATGCACCCAACCTTCCTGTTAACACCGTAGGTTAGGACGTGTAAGCACGCTGCTGCTCTACTCTGCCCTGGGTCTTGGAAGAGGCCTGTACGAATACCTCTGCATCTCAGTGTGATCAGCTAGGCTGTGGGGCCACCCCGATTCCTGGGCAATGTGCAGCTTTGCAGTTACCACTGACTGCTCCAAAAACGGGGTTGACCACCAACCTGGGACGCCTTCGGCTAGCAGTCTTTGCCGCCTATGTGGACTGACCACTCGTACAACTGGGGTAACCAGCTGGTGCACTCTTCCCTGGGGAGGTCTGTTTCCTCACTCTCAGCGCTCCTTAGATGCTGTAGTTATCACCTTTGCCCTACTAAGACCAGACGTTTGCTGACATCGCGACATTACTAAGAAGACACCTATCTCCCTCACCACCAGACTGTGTTTGGAAAAGTTAGTTTCACTCGTAAAATAGCCAGCTCGTTCATCTTCGGTCCCCTCACTGGCTGAAGTTGTCTGGTCCTGGCATCGTACCGTGGTGACAGCCAGCAATGGATGGTGTCCAAACAGGCAGCAAAGAGCAACACCCCAGCAGCATGTTGGGTGAACCCAGCCCCGGGAATCTCTGGCTGAGACGGGTATCATGGAAGAGATGCAGACTGGGAAGTTACGCATCAGGCAGAGAAGAGGTGAGAGCGCCCCTCCCCGAAGGAGAGAGAGCATATCAGGAATGAGGACCTGCAGTCACACGGAGGGACCCCAGACACACTTTGAAAGCTAGTGTGAGCCAGTGCCGGGTAAGAACTGGGAATCCTAAAAGTGTGCTGTTGTGGCAGGAGGAGGGGCGGGTGACACAGGTCTCATCAGTACACAAGTCATCCTAAGTGAAGCATTCCCATGTTTTACAGAATTCTGATGGGCGATGTCATTCTGTAAACATGTTTCTTTTATTGGTTAATGAATAAAGCACTATTGGCCAATAGGAAAGCAAGATGGATGGGACTAGGAGACAAGGAGGATTCCGGAACGAGCAGGGAGGAGATTCAAGATGGAGGACTGAGAGAGAAGGTCTCTGTCCGGTAGGATAAGACCTCGTAGAAATACTTAGATTAACAGAAATGGGTTAATATTTGAGACAGAGCTAGCCGATAAGAAACTAGCAACTGGCCTACAGCTTTATATCTAATACAGCGTCTCTGTGTGTTATTTGAAGCTGGTGCAGCTCTGGGACAAGACTGGCAAGAAAAACTACTCATAACAAAAGAAATCAAGTGTCACTGTGGCCTTCTGAATTCTTCTTAATCCTCATGGGTTCCTGTATACAGATTTGATAAAATGACCATCCAATCCCAACCCAGACCACCTGAACATGGATGTTAGTTGGGAGGACTGGGCAGTCTATGGGGCCTCTGGTAGTGGATCAGTATTTATCCCTAGTATACAAATGGACTTTGGGAGCCCATTCCACATGGAGGGATACTCCCTCAGCCTAGACACATGGGGGAGACCCGGGCCCTGCTCCAAATGACGTGACAGACTTTGAAGATCCCCGTGGAAGGCCTCACCCTCCCTGGGGAGCATAAAGGGGATGGGATGGGGGTTGGGAGGACAGGGAAGGAGGAGAGGGAAAGGGAACTGGAAATGACATGTAAAACAAGCTTGTTTCTAATTTAAATTTTAAAAATACTATCATAAAAAAGTTCATCCAATCAACACAACAAACAAAATCATAATAGTAATGGTAATGATATTTGCCAGTATTGGCACACAATATTCTGTTCTCAGCATATTACTCATTATGGAATAAAGGTCATTGTGTATATAATAAAAAAAAAAGAAAGGGGAAAAAGGACAGGAAAATAGGAGGGGCTAAGGGAGAAGGAAGAAGACTAAAAGGAGAGGAAGAGCTAGACGGAGCAATGGGGGAACATGGTTGAAAGCACTGTACATGCATAAATTATCACAATGAAACCCATTGTTATGTGCAAGCAACATACGCTAATTAAAATTTAAGTTCCACGATACAATGAAAAGTACTTGTTGGTCAAGTCACTAATTAAGAAGGGTGCTGTCTTAGCTACTTCTTTCATTGCTGCAACAAAACACATGGTAGAAGAGGGAGGGCGTATCTTGACTTATAACTCCCGAGAATGCAGTGTAGTCCCTCCTGACATGGAAGGTTCGCCAGCAGGAAGAGGACGCAGCCGGTAAGGCTGCACCCACGTTCAGAAGGCAGGAATCAGTGGCCACTGATGCTCTGTTTACTTTCTCCTTTTAGTTCTGCCCAGCAATTAGACTGGGCCCTCCCATCCCAATCATCCCAGTGTAGAAAATCTCCCACATACGCTGGGACACTTATCTCCCCAGCGATGCTAGATCTGGTTGAGTTCACAATCAACATAACCTAGCAAAGGCATTTAATATTATCCACCAAAAGAGAATTTTAAACGAGCAGCAGCATCAGTTAAAATTAGCTTTCTGTTTCTATACCAGACCAGACAAGAAGAACATTTAACGTTCTGGCCGACATCTTTTGGTTGCCTCCTCATCCTTTCCATTATCCAAGTACCATATATAGGAGAAAGGAACTGCAAAATAACACTATTCTATGGTATTCATCCTCTGTCCACTTAGGTTTCGTGCACATAAAGTTCAATATTTCAAAATATGTTTCAGCTTTATTTTCACAAAATTAAAAGTACCTATCTTAAAACAATAGGTACCACCACAATATGCATGGAGTTTTCCTCTTGATAAAATAGATATCAGAATGAAGTATCTTTGGAAACCACAAATAGTTTCTGTTCCCTTCAAAATTTCCTGGTGTATGTGGAAATGTCTACCCAGATTATCCCATGTCTGACTGCACTGTGAGTATTAAATAGGCATTAATCAGGTTGGGAGACGCAGTGTAACCACTGAGTCCCAGAGTCACAAAACAAATTTTGCTCTACAGTACAGTTGGGAGTGATCAATAATGTAAGAAACTGATGCATGATTTTAATATTCTCATGGTTTTGCGATAATCACTACTTGGCAGAATAACTGAAGAAACAGAGTGCATCCTATTTGTCTGTGCTTCTGTCGCCCTCTAGTGGTTACTTTGAAAGTAGTTCTTGACAGCTTATCTCCAGAACCCAGGCGAAGGCCTCAAGGTCAGATGGGAGTGTGACACTGGCAGTGTAGGGGAACTTCTCATAGAGACACAATCAGTCTGCTTAAGTGGCTGCCCAGGTAAAGGTCGAAAGGCACCATTCTAAGAGGCAGGCACATTTGACGTCCACGAAAAAGACTTAGGAGTCGACACGGAAGATTTATGCATATTTGGATGTCCTTTAGTAAGACAGCTTTCAGGTTTGGTTCTCTCCTTCCAACAAGTTATCAGGCTTAGTGGCAGGCTTGTCCAATGGAATGAGCCATCTCACTAGCTCCTACTTTTCTAAATTTCAAAAAAGCCTTTTATATATACAGAGTTACCAAGAAAAGGCTTAAAAGTTAATACACTAAAAATACTTAAAGAGATTTAAAGTGCTATCAGCCACAAGCGAATGATATAAAAACAATTGAAGGATATATAGACAATAAGAAATGTATTAGTATCGATGCACAGATTATGATACATGGGACAAGGTTATACTATGGGTTATATATTTTATTCGGGAAGAAGTCACTTACTTGAGAAACCAATGACCCGAAAGTTCCTGCTGGGGTCCAGGACCCCAGACCTAGCCTTCCCCTTCACGTCTGCACCTATGACCACGCCCTATAGGTGTGGGCTAGGTGGATCTCCCACTACAATTCCCCTCATAGTCTAAAGAAAAGATTTAGGCTTGATATAAAACTATATCAGACAGCAAATATCAAGTACGCTCTAGGAGAAGGGAGTGTAAGAACATACACACTTAAGACCTATTGCCAGCGAAGCAACATAGAGCAAATGGCAAGAACTACAAATGAGATATTAAAATTCACTAGATATTAAAAATGTATCTTTAGAGTGAGAAAACTAAGCAAAATATCCAACTAGAATCTAGCCGCTTATTTAAATATATGGCTAATTGTTTTGTTCACACACCCATACACCATCCCAGCTCTCTCTTACACCAAGCCTGAACATCACCAGGGCAGAAGTGTGTTAAATTATATTATGGGCAAATAAAAAATAGTAATTTTAAAAGCATGCATGACGGTGTCAGTGCTAGACTTCTCGTGGTAGCCTTAACTAATTCATCAGCTAATGAGTGCATGATACCTTAGGAAGAACTGTACTTGACGTGAAAACTCTGAGATTCCCAACAAGTTATCTCTGCTCTGTAAGAGTGTTGTTAGCAGGCCCTCGCCAATCCCGCTCCTCTGCTTTTTGTGATCTCGGCAGAAAGAGTTCAGAGCAAAGAGAAGAGTGGAGAAGGCAGGCAGGGTTTATTGCAGGACACCGTGAGGCTCCCTCAGAAGTGAGATTGGCGAAGGGCAGGGGGACCAGTGCGTGGGCAACACTCCCAAGAGGTGAGAACAACAGATGGTCAAAAAGATCATTGTGCCAGCCTACATCTTGGGTAAGCTGTATGGTGTTTCTTGGAGCTTCTACAACAGCTAAGTTCTGGGGAGTTCCCCTGTCCAGATGATTTAAAATCCCATTTTGGATTGGTTCTTAAGAGTCAAAGGACAATGGTATGCCTCTGTTCGTTTCTGAAAACCTCCAGACAGATGGTACTCCTGTGACCTTTGAGGCAGCCTAGAATGCTGTGTCTCGTCCAGGGCCAAGGGTCTGACTCAGGCCCCATTCTCTGACAGTCATCAGTATTCCGCAATCTCGGGTCCTGGCTCTCCAGCTGCTGACTCTGAGGCAGACCCTGTCCGAAGTGACTGCCCCTGAGTCTGCCAGTGTCTGACTAACAGCCTAACAGGTTTTCCAGTTTTCAATGCTGTCAAGTCTTTATGAGGGTTAAATAAGCAGGCATAAGAGTATTCATTGTTAACTAAGAACAGTTTAAATAAGATGTTTAATTAAGGTAACATTGTAATGAGATTGGCAAGTATTAGAGGAAAATGAATTAAAATGCAATTACAGCTAATGTACCACTCTCCCAAACAACCAGTACGATCTGCGCAGAAATTCATCAGGGTGCTTGAAAGATAAACGAACTGCAGAACGAGACTGACTTGGAAGATTAGAATCAGCACAGCATCTCCAGACAGAGCTGGCGAAACCAAGTGTGGACTCCTGGGGTCTATGGGAAAGTGAGAACGAAGCCACGGGCTTGGAAGTGAAGCTGGGGAGGGCACGGACACGGGCAGACCCATGGAGCTCACTGCCCCCCCAATGGCCAAGTCAATGAGCTCCAAGGCCAATGAGAGACCCCGAAAATGATCACGGAAAGGTTCCCAAAAGACCTCTAGCCTCCGCACATATGTGCACACATTTACACTAGAAAGTATACACACACACAATATAACATGCACACACAAAACATTCCACACACACAAGTAAAAATTACAAGCACAAATAGAATTTTAAAAAAACTGCCAGAACATCTACAGTCTTGGTGGCTTTAAGGCCCACGTGACAGGATGTTCTGTGACCCTAGATGCTCAAAAGGGAGAGGAAACTCTTGGAAGTAAGAAAGCACTCCATGTACTAACTGTGCTTGGGTTTCTGGCTAATTCTGAATTAAGTATGTGAAGGACATACCTCAAGCAACCCACCTAAGAGTAATTACTTAATGTTCAAAATTTGAAATTCAAGTAAGCTGTCTGTCAGAAGGAATACAAATCTACTCTGAGGAAGAAGCAGAAGCAAGAGAGTTCAGTATTTGAGGCAGCCAAGATGGCTCAGCAGAATAAGATGCTTGACTGCGCAAGTTCAATCCCCTGTACTCTCATAACAGAAGGAGAGAACCCACGTCTGCAAGTTATCCTCCAATCCCACACGCGTGTCCTGCCTCCACACACACAGGAAACAAAGAGATACAATTAAAATTTTCAAAATAAAAAAGAGGCAGGTATTGGTGGCACACACCTTTAATCCTAGCACTCAGTGGAAGAGGCAGGCAGATGTCCGTGAGTTCAAGGCCAGCCTGGTCTACAGAGCTAGAAACCCTGTCTCAAAAAAAAAAACAAAAATCAGAAAAGGTGGGTCTGATAAAGCTAAGACACTCAAAATTAGTATATGTACAAGGAAACAAAAATGTGTCCCAGATTCAAGGAAATATCCAGCAAATGGAGATCAATCCAGTAATGACCTGGGCATTAGAATTACCATGTAAAAATTACAAAGCAGCTACTGGAATCATAACCAAGGATATAAAGGAAAATATGCTTATGATGAATAAAATTATGTGAAATGTTAACATTAAGAAGCCATGAAAATTCTAGAACATAATAATGCAATGTATGAATTTTTAATTAATGGAATAAACTTAACAAAAAATTAAAGGAAGGAAAAAGTGTTACTATAGACAATTCCAATTTGAGGAACTATAAAATAAATTGAAAAAATTAAGCTTCTGAGATGTGTAGACTATTAATAATAAGGTTAGCATAGCTTGTAACAGAGCTCAGAAACATACAAAAATATAAATAATAGCTAGATGCTTGCAAATTTGGTTAAAACCAAAAATGTATATTTTCTAGAAACTTGAAGAAATCAAGCTGAGATCGATATAAGGAAGAAACCATACTTGTTAAGACAGTGGACAGACCAGTGCAGGCCAAGCCACGCTCATTAACACAATAGTCAGAATAGTACAGAACATAACTAATGGTAAAAGTCTCAGAAACTACCAGGAAATGAGAACACATTACACAGAGAGGAACAGTGATTTGAATGACCACCAATTTCTTATCAGAAAACATGGAGGCCAGAAAAGAGTGTTATTATTACTTACTAATGAAATAAGTAATTAAAGGTGGAAAATATCCTACCAACCCAAATTTTTATATCTTGAAATTAAAAAAAAAGAAAAGAAAATCACACACAATTCAGGCTCTACAGTAAGCAACTATAATCCCAGCCCTCACAAAGCTGAACAGGATGGCCATGAGTTCAAAGCTAACCTAGGCTATACAGATAGATATTTTATATATAAGTTTTCTATATATGATTCAGAAATGTGTAGGATAAAATCCACACGGCTAGCATATATGTGTGTGTATATGTATGTGTGTACATGTGTATGAGTACACACACACAAACAAATTACAAGAATAAAGGAAAAATAAAAACATTATCAGATAGAGGGATAAAAGAAATTTATCTAAACTATGAAGGTACTATAAAAGTATATAAGCTATACATGAACATTATCTCCAGGAATGAATAAAGGAACATTTTTTAAAGATTTCTCTCTTTGTATGTATAGGTATTTGTCTGAATGTATGTACACTGTGTGTGTGTGTGTGTGTGTGTGTGTGTGTGTGTGGTGCCATGCGTGGATTCCCTGAAATTAGACTTACAAACAGTTGTGAGCCACCATGCAGTACTAGGAGCCCAGGTCCTCTGGAAGAGCAGAGAGTGCTCTTAGCCACTGAGCCACCTCTCCAGCCCCTCAAGGAAACTTTTTACTTTATAATTTAAAAACCTTTTGGTCTTTTATGACTCAGATTCTCACTCAGGCTGTGTGACTGTTTTTAAGTTAAACATATACACATACACTGTCCTAGTTAGCCTTAATTGTCAACTTGAGAGAGTATAAAGTCCCCTAAAAGGGGAATCTCAATTAAGGGACCGACCAAATGCGACTGACTGACCTGCAGGAAGGCCTGTGGGGACTGCCTTGCTGGTTAATTACCATGGGTGAAGGCAGTTTTACTAGGCAGTGGTCCTAAACTGTACAAAAAGAATAACTAACTGTGAGCCTGGGGGATTCAGCAAGCAGAGTGTTTGGATGGTTTCTGCCCCCTTGTCTCCTAAGCTGCTTCTGCTGAGACTCTTTTATAGCAGTAACAGAAAGAAAACCAGGACACAAACCGAACGCAGAGAGGCATAAATACGCATGGAGTCTAGAATCATGTGCCCAAGGTAAACTACAGATTCCCCAGCTCCTCCAAAAGTAAACGGTTCTGAGACGGGGAGACTGCTCACTGAACCACCGTGTCTGAGGAGCATGAATGCTGTAGGATAATCTTTGTGTGCGCTATGAAATGTGCCATTGTGATTGGTTTAATAAAGAGCTGAATGGCCAATAGCTACGCAGGATAACTGGGCTTTCCAGGGAGAGAGAGAACTCTGAGAAGAAGAGAAACGGAGACTGAGGCTTGGACCAAGTCAAGCATGTGGTACAGAGGAGAGGTTAAGTTTAAAAAAAAAAAAAAAAAAAAAAAAAGCCACTTGACAGAACATACATTAATAGAAGCAGGCTAACTTAAGTTATAAGAGCTAGTTGGGGACAAGCCTAAGCTAAAGGCCAGAGTTTCATGATTAATAATAAGTTTTTGTGCCATTACTGGGGAGCTGGTGGTCCAAGAAAGTCCAGCAAGAAAAGTCAGGCTACATATGGAGACATGCATCTGTGATTCTCATATCCCCATCATGAGATGGAAGGTCGGAACAACAGGAGAATCCCCAGGGGCTCTCAGACCAGCTCCCCTGGTGTACACAGCAACAAACAAGAGACCCCATCTCCAAACAAGGTGGAAGGCAAGGTCCACACTTCTGACTGTTACATGTGTACCGTGGATCACACACATCTGACCTCTCTCTCTCTCTCTCTCTCTCTCTCTCTCTCTCTCTCTCTCTCTCTCTCTCTGTGTGTGTGTGTGTGTGTGTGTGTGTGTGTGTGTGTGTGTGTGTGTGTGTAAAACACAGAGAAAGAGAGAGAGATTTTAAAAAGTAAATAGTTCTCCCACACTGCTATTTTCTTTTAAAAGCACAGGGAGCTAGGCGTTGGTGGCGCACACCTTTAATCCCAGCACACAGGAGGCAGAGGCAGGCAGATCTCTGTGAGTTCGAGGCCAGCTTGGTCTACAGAGCTAGTTCCAGGACAGGCTCCAAAACAATACAGAGAAATCCTGTCTTTAAAAAAAAAAAAAAAAAAAAAAAAAAAAAAAAGCACAGGGAATATCTGTCATAATTATCAACCCATTTCTATTAATCTATGTATCTCCCCATGGTCTTGGGTTACCAGAGAATGCCCGGACTTCCCCGGCAGCTACATGGCATCTCTCCGGCAACTCACTCTCGACCTTTCCTCTTCCCAGACTTCTCCTACTCTGATAGCCCCGCCTGCACTTTCTGCCTGGCTATCTCCTGCCTGCCCGTTGGCTGAAACAGCTTTATTCATCAACCAATAAGAGAAACATATTCACAGCATGCAGAAGAATGTCCCCCATCAGCGTGCTGCTGTGAGCACAGACCAGCTGCTTCCCCACTGTGAGGCTCTGAAACCCTCTCATAAGCCATGAGCTTTTCTCCCTTTAGTGGCATTTATCAGGTGCACATCACAGCGACACCGAGAACAATAGCCTTGGCACCTGTTGGTAGGATCATAAAATGGCACTTCCATTATGAGAAACCGTATGAGGATGCCTCAAGAGATAAAAATACAGTTACTATAAAATCCAGCAAACCCACTTCTGAGTGCATAGACCCAAAAGCTGAAAGCAGCATCCCAAAGAAATCGTCACAAATCGATATTCATTACTGAATTGTTCAAAACAGACAAGAGGTGACAGCAACTCAAATATTTATTGATAAACAAATAGAGAAAATGTGGCTTTTACATACAATGGAATATCATCTAGTCATGAAAAACACACGAAAAATATATCACGTACAACAACATGAATGAGCCTTGGAGACATCATGACACATGAAATAAACTTATTGCCAGGATCAGGGGGAAGAGGTACTTGCCCATATACACAGTTTAAGCTTTGCAAAGTGAAAAGGCTGCGGAGACCTATTGCAAAACACAAACACGGTTAACACTAGGGAACTATACTTAAAATGATCAAGATGCTCTGCGGTGTATTTTACCTGATTTTTTTTTAAATAAAATACTATGAATCGAATCTGACTTTGAAACTACTCAGAATAAATATAACCAATAAAAATGATATCGAGAAGATTTGCTGCAAGAGGGATTTCACAGCTGGTTCTGTTATCCCAGTTAAAAGTCTGTGGCTGAGGACAGGAGGAAGCTATGACTGCCACTGCTAAATGGACACGACGTGTCAAATCGCCTTCCGAACACACGTGTTGACCGTCCAGTGATGCTGACGGCTCTGCCCATCGAAGCTTCCTTCTGCCGTGATCATGGTGACAGCAGAGACACATAACTGTTCCAAGTACTGAGAATGAACCACGGTTGAGTGCCCAGCTCGACCTTACAGTATAATAGTAAATGAGACATCTATGTCACACACACACACACACACACACACACACACACACACACACACACACACACACACACACACGACTCAGGGAGCATCGTAAAAGAAGGATCAGAAAGAATGTCAGAGCTGGAAGGAGGGGGTAGTGGTGTAGAACAATTCCTCTGGTCTGACATGGCTGTTATGGTGTCAAACTGAGAGCAGCTGTAGTACCTGCAAGACACTGAGCCCATCACCGTCTGTCGTGGAGGGGAGAGGTGGCTGAGAGGCCCACCCCTCAGTAAGGATTTATAGTCACTTAGTGGCTGATGAGAATGCAGAGGCATAAAAAGCCAATGTCCCTGTAAACAGCCATAGTGAAAACTCGTTGGGTCATAACAAGCAGAAGCCAAGATATGGACGCAGGGAAGTTGGGAAGAGGTAGGTAGCCAGGACAGAGAGAGACCAAGTGTGAACATAGCATTATGTCATTTACAGAAACACCGTAATGACACTCAATGTTACACATAACTATTGTGTACTAATAAGATATGTCTATAAAGCTACGTGATCAGTAAATGATGGCTTTTCCTGTCCCCTCCAATTCCGCTGTTTCCCAACTGGGAAGTTCATGGAAACAGCAGAGTAGTTCACTCTAGGAATCTGCTCTCATCCTTTCTCCATCCCCTTCCCTTGCACCCACCCTGTCCCCATCTCAGAAGCCATGTGCTGACTGGAGAAAGTAGGAGAAGAGAGTCTGGGCAGCAGTCCACGGGAGGCATTGCGGGTCTAGGAGGGGCGCTCAGTGTGGGAAGCACACTGTCTATTTATTCCACGTAAGGAGTGAGATGGCAGCTCTGTCCCACAGAAAGCAAGTGCCTCAGTACTCAAGACTTTTGAAACCATCAAGAGGGCTGAGGGCGCCACTCGGTGGTGGAGGGGCATGCACCAGGCTCTGGGTTTAATCCCCAGCAGCATAAAGAAGAAATTCTCTTAAATAATAACATCTGAGTATGCTCTCATCTAGCCCATACCAAAACTCATTTCAAGTCACAGGTGACAAAAATAAGAAACAATCCATGCACATAACAGACATTTTCTTTACTTTGGTGAGAAAGCAAACACTAAAACCTTTCTCATAAATTCATAACTCAGTCCATCAGGAAATACCTCATTCTACAATCTCTCTGTGCTGACTGCCCATCAGTTTCATCGTTCTCCGCTTTGACATTTCTGTTTGGGTGGAAAACGCTGTAATAAACAGTAAGAAAAACAATCCCAAGGAGAAGAGCCAGAACTACGATGGCGCTGATGGGGATAAAATAGTCCGAATTAAAAATGGACAGAGGGTAAGCCCAGAACACAGTCAGGATTCCCAGGGTGCCTAGCACCCTTACAGTATAATAGCAAGACATTGGGCATTTGGTATTCTGCCCCTTGATATTAAAAAATGTAAACACAAGGATGACCCCAACAACAACCCTGTATAAGAATTCCATACTGAAAGAATTGCAAAACTGAGTTTGCTTTATAAACGCCCAAATGAAACCGATGATCCAAAGAAATAACAGCAGAAACAAAGCAGCCCTCACATCCACAAGCAGCAGAAGCACAATACTCAGTGTCCATGACAACAAGGTGAACAGCTTGTAAAAGAGATAGGTGAGTTTGGGACAGAATCCCCTGAGGAGATTTTTATCGGGCAATGACTTTCTTAAAGCTATTTGATAATCGACTGTTGACCAAGAAATAGCACAGCAGGAAACCATGATGACCGCATCTAGAAAACAAAACACAAAGGACATACCAATTTAGGAATGGTAACAGTAGCAATAGTAAGAATAATAATCACTGCCGGGTAGAGGCAGGCAGATCTCTGTGAGTTCGAGGCCAGCCTGGTCTACAGAGTTAGTTCCAGGACAGGCTCCAAAGCAATACAGAGAAACCCTGCCTCAAGAAACCAAACAACACCACCAAAAATAATAATAATAATCACAGTAGTAAGTTAGCATGTGCCATGCTTGAGCAGTGTAGACACACACCAACATGTCTGGCAGTTTACTCATCTAATTCATTGAAGGTGTATTTTGATATCTCCACATTTGTATTAGAGGAACCAAGGTTTGAAGGAATGTATTACTTGATTCTTATGCAACAAGAAAAGAATGGAATTGAGATTTGAAACTAGTGCTGTCTAAAAGTTGGTATGTTAATGAACTATAGCATTCTTCATTAGAAAAATCCTCAATAGATTCAGTAAAAAGTACCTTGGCTAAAAACAACTATGTCTACATTTTTTTACACTATTTGGCTTTGACCTTGTACACATACCTAATTCACTGAGAGACATCTTAAGAGGTATGAGACAGTTAAACAGAAAATTAACATAAATATACATCATTAACAAAAACATTTTTCATATCCTACAGACCCTTAGTCACGTGAACAAACATACTCTGGAATTCAGCAAGTTCTATAGTTTTGACATCTCCGCCTGTTTTCTCCCAGCAAACAGCCAAAGGAGAAGTTCATTGCTGATTGAGAAACACAAGTCATTTCTAACCTCACTGTGCAGACAGAGGATGTTTTAAAAGATAAAGCAAAAATATGAGAACACCAAAATAGAGGTAGTCACAGAGTATGAGTGGCTTTGAGTCACATCCAGGGGCTACACATGCCTAGTCATCTGTCCAGTGATGTGTTTCTTGCTGTGGGTGGGCAACACCTTATAAACACCTTGTCTCCTCCCTTGATTTAGGCACAAAACACGATAGATCTGGACTTATTTTCTCCTCTGGTTTAATTAAAATATCATTTTCCCCTAAATTGTCTGGTGACTTAAAAAAAAAAAAAAAAAAAAATCTTATGTCTAGAGGTGTTTTGCCTGCATGGGCCTGATGCCCACAGAGGCCAGAAGAGGGCACTGGATCTCCTGGAAGTAGAGTTGGAAACAACTGAAAGTCATCATTTGGCTTCTGGAACCTGAGCCTGTCCCTGTGCAAGAGCAGTAAGAGCTCCTAACTGCTGACCCCTCTTTTCAGCCCATGCGATGTGTTCTTGTATTTGGGTGATTTCTGTGTTTTTTGTTTCGTGAAACTGTGCAGCCCAGGGTAGTTTTGAACTCAAATTAATCTGCCTGCCTCCGGCTTCTGAGTGCTGGGATTACAAGTGTGCACCACCGTGCCTGGCTTTAATTGCCACCAAATTAACACATATGCAGTCAGTTTCTCTAGGTCCCCTCCCACTGAGCTGTAACCCCAGCTCTGCTAGCTGTCCCCTGACATGCGCTATCGTATTCCTACACATCACAGCCTTGGTTTACCCACAGAAGACACTGTTCACGCTTTTCTATTTGGAAAAGGAAAATTTAGCATATATAGACAGACACACCGCCTTCTTTCTCCTCTCCCTCCAAATGTCGAAAAGAGAAACAAGATGATATTCGGTAAAAATACTCAATGTTCATTTTATTAAAACTATGTAAATAGGAGTTGTGATTTAGTTTGGTTTGGTTTGAGGCTTTTTTTTAATATCTCAGAAACAATATCTCCTACTTTTAGAGCGTCTATAGTTCCTCTAAGTAACCATTGCTTGCTTCTTACTTGTTTACTGTCTTCTATACTCCCGGAAGTCATCAAAACTGTCTATTCAGCAGTACCCTGGGGGCCCAAACACCTTCAGAATTCTAGTCAACCACGGGCCATTCCCACTTCCATGGATATTTTGATATGTTCCATCAGATGGTTTGCATTTATGAGAAAAATTTAAAGTATTTTAATATCATATATTTTCAGTGGAAGAGTTGCCTAAAATAATTTCGTTTTCAAGTGAAACACCTGATTTGGATGACCTGTTTTCCATCTACTTTGCATCTACTTTGCCTCTTCTACTAGGGTCTTATTGACATCTTTGCATTGGTATTTTTGTTATTCTATCAAGTAGTATCTTTGTCCTTAAGTGTTGGCATTGTTTGTTCCTTTATTCTTCTAAGATCAAAGAATATGCTCAGCCTTTTAAACCCTTTCTATAACATGATTTTTAATTTTCATTTTTTAAATTAGCAACAAGGGATTTATGTATCATTATAGCATTCTCAAACATTGTTTTGTTTGCTTGTTATTCGAGACAGGGTTTCTCGGTGGCTTTGGAGGCTGTCCTGGAACTAGCTCTTGTAAACCAGGCTGGTCTCGAACTCACAGAGATCCACCTGCCTCTGCCTCTCAAGTGCTGGGACTAAAGGCATGTACCACCACCACCCAGCTCAAACAATGTTTTAGTGACTCCCTCCCCCTTACCTCCCCATCACCCTTGTCCCCCTGTTGTCTCTTTTCTGCTGTCTTGTCACATGTGCCCCTCCCGTACCTCAGCTGCTTTTTGTAATAACCGTGTTGGTCTCTTTTCTAGTTTTTATGCTTTAGCTGAATTTACTTCCGTTTATGTGTATACATGCATACCTTATGAGGTAGAGTCTGTGTATGAGGGAGAACATGTGTTTTTGCCTTGAGTTTGGGTCATCTCATTTAATATTA
Organism: Cricetiscus sungorus; assembly: GCA_030556225.1. Classification (NCBI taxonomy): domain Eukaryota; kingdom Metazoa; phylum Chordata; class Mammalia; order Rodentia; family Cricetidae; genus Cricetiscus; species Cricetiscus sungorus. Next base: position 7,758,981 of record JANBXA010000114.1, read on the forward strand.
TACTGAATGTATTATATTATATTATATTCAGTATAATGTATTATACTGAATATATATATATATTATACTGCAAAATTCTTAATTTCATTTCTGTTTATAAATAAGTAAACCACCATTGTATATACATGCTGCATTTTCATTACCTATTCATTTGTTGATGAACATCTGCTTTGGGTCCACTTCCTTGCTGCTCACAATAGAGCAATAATAAACATGACAGTGCCAGCATCTCTGTTAGGATATGGGGTCCTCGGGGTATGTGCCCAGGGGCAGTACAGCTGACTCATATGGTGGCTCCACTTTTAAATGTTTTAGATGCCACTGTGTTGATTTCTTCCAGTTTATTCCTTTTTCCCTATCCTTGCCAGCATCTGGGATAGCCACTTGACTTGGGTGAGATGAAATCTAGAAATCATTTTAACTTACATTTCCCTGATGGCTTGGGGATGCTGAACACTTTTTAAGATACTTATTGGAAGCCGGACATGGTGGTGGATACCTCTCATCCCAGTCCCCAGGAGGCAGAGGCAGGCAGATGGCTGAGTTCAAGGCCATCCTGGTTGGTCTACAGAGTGAGTTCCAGGACATACATGACTAAACAGAGATACTTTGTCTCAAAATAAACAAAGAACAACAGTAACAAAAAAAAGATACTTATTGGAAATCTGCGTTGGTTCTGTTGATGGCTGTCAAACCCATTAGCCCATTTGCAGAAAGGTAATTTGAAATTTTGGTGTTTAATTTTTGCAGCTTTTTGTAAATTCTGAAGTACAGCAGGTATAGATTTTTCTCCCAATTTGTGGGCTGTTTGCTCTGGTGTGGTATTTGCTGTATAATAATTTAGTGTAGTGCCATTTGTCGGTTCTGGAGGCTAGCTCCTGTGTTGCCAGAAAGTCCTTGCCTACACCATTCCCGGTTTTCCTCTAACGGTTTCAACATCTCAGGCTTTAAATTATGCTACATGTTGAATTGATTTTTGTACAAGATAAAAGATATGGGTTTCATTTCATTCTTCTGTAGGTGAATATGCAATTTTGTCAGCACGATTTCCTATTATTAAAAATGTTATATTTTTTTAAATAAAAAATACATCATTTTCCCCTTCCTCCCTCCAACCTCTCCCATGTACCCTGTGCTTTGCTCCCTCTTAAAAATCACTGCCTTTTTTTTTTTTAAAAACTGTTACTGTTATACCTGCACACACACATGTACACACATGCCTCATATATAAAATGAACTTGCTCAGTTCATTTAGTGTTGTTTGTACGTATATGAATTCAGGACTGACCATTTGGTATTCAATAACCAACTAGGGGTCTCATCCCTGGGAAAGACTATTTCCCCGTCCCAGAATTCCTTAGTTGCCATGGACGGAGCCCTCTGAGATTCCCACTTCCATGTTAGCATGTCCATTGTTATACTTCTTCAGGTTTTGCCTAGGCAGCCATATTGGTGAGGTATTGTGAGTGAAACCTCCCTGTCATTTCTAGGAAACACATCTCACAGCAGACACCCTGGACCTCTGGCTCTTACAAGAAACTGCCTGCTTTTCCCCGATCTTCCCTGAATCTTAGATGTGGGAGTTGTGTTGTAGATGTACCGGCTGGGGGTGGGAATCTCATAATCACTTGTTTCATGACAAGGTTGGGCCTTTCTGTAACAGTCTCTTATCTTTTGCAAAGAGAAGTCTCTGTGATGTGGTGACGGCTACATTTATCTGTGCGTACAAGGACAAATATTTAAAATACTGTTGGGAATTATGATGGCTTGGTAAAATGGCAGTGGTAAGTCCTCCTCTAAGGTCCTTGACCTCACTAGTCCTGGGTAATTGGCACGCATGCATACACACACACACACACACACACACACACACACACACACACACACACACACCACTTTCCTCCTGCTGAGCTGGCCTGAAGTCCCATTAGAGAGCAGTTGGTTACTGCTGAGATAATGACTATTGCACCCTTAGGATTTCCATGGGGTCCTAGCTGTTGGGGTTCATAGGTGTTACAGTTGGGTAGAATCATTGGATGCTCCCTTCCCTTGGAAACTTGCATAGCAAGGTCGGGTACTATGGAGGCTAGTTCTCTGGTGTGGGGGTTGACTTTCAAGCCAGATCCAGCCTGGGTCCCTGGTCTTTTGTCTGAAGTGTATGGTGTCTTCAGAAATAATGCGTTAACTTCTACTGCGGGGAGGCACACGAGGACGACAGCAATTGCCGATATTGATGGAGGGTCTCTTGGACTCCCCTGACCAACAACTGGAAAGGGGTTTCTCATGCTTGGTGTTGGGGTTGCTTTAAGATACGTGTGGCTCTTGGGGGAGAGTGGTAGGCCAAGTCAACACCATTTCTTGAACAGACTGTCTTTTTCCACTAAATGTTTAAGCAATCAGGCAGCCACAGCTTGTTGGGCTATTTCCAGACTCTATTCTGCCAGTCCAAGGCTGCCTTTTTACAGCTTCATAGTATAATTTGAGATCGGGTATTGTGATCCCCCAGCTGTGTTCTTTCTCGTTATCTCACTGGATATTTGTTTTGTGGACTTTGGTGGGTCCATGTGACTTCTTAGATTATTTTTACTAGTTATGGGAAGGATGACACTGGAGTTTAGATGGAAATCATATCTTATCTGTCAATTACTTTTAGTGACACAGCCATGTTTACGACATCAGGTCTGCCAAGCCAGGAACATGGAACATCTTTCCATTACCCAGTATCTTCTTTGATTTCTTTTCCGGTGTCTTTAAGTTTTCGTTGTGGGGGCTTTCCCCTCCGTGACTGGGTTTATTCCTAGGTTCTTTACTTTTGTGAGCTATTATAAATGGGATACTTTCCCTAATCTCTTTCTCTGTGAGTTCTTGGTATATAGGAAGGGTACTGACTTTTGTGTAATGATTTTGTATCTTCCAGCTTTACTGAAAGCGCTTTATTAGGTCTGCAATCCTTACGGTCTAGGGAGTCTTGAAGTATAGAATTATGCAGTCTGCTTGACTTCCTCCTTTCATGTGTTTGTCCCTTTTATGGCTTCCTTTCGTCTTGTTTATCTAACTAGGACTTTGAACTCTCTACTGAGTAAGAGAGATGAAAGTAGGGACCTTTGTCTCATCCGCAGTTGTGGAGGAAATGCTTTCTATTAGCATAATATTGGCTATAGGCTCCTTGTATATGGCCTTTACATTTGGAAGTATGATCCGCCCATCCTACTCTGCCCATAACTTTCCTCAGGAAGGCATGGCGAACCTTTGGGAATCTCTCCCGAAGCTCCTCCTCAAGTCTGCTTATATAACGTATTACATTTACTGAAGTGAGTGTGTTACACTAACCCAGTATATCTGGGATGATGCTCATTTGATAATCATGTATAATATTCTTCGTGGTAACATGATACTTTTACATTCTGAATAATTTTTATGATTATCAAAAATCATAAAAACATGAAAGAAATCATTCAAGATTCCACTACCTGCTGCAGCCATACTTAACATTTTGGCACACTTCATCAAGTGTGTCTTTCTAGTCATTCATTTGTGTCCTTAAGACTATGCTGATGGAAAACATTTTTATTACATTTGATCACATAAATGCTTTTCTATGTTATTAAAATTTCTTTGAAAAGACTCTTCTAAGGACTATATATTTTAAATGTCTACAGAAATTTAGCCAAGTTCTCTATTGCTAGATAATTGCTCTCTCTTTCTCTCTCTCTCTCTCTCTTTTTTTTTTTTTTTTTTTTTTGCTTTGTTTTGTTTTGTTTTACTTTGTTTGTTTGTTTGGTTTTGATTTTTGGTTTTTTGAAACAGGATTTCTCTGTGTATCCCTGACTGTCCTGGAACTCGCTCTGTAGACCAGGCTGATCTCAAACTCACAGAGATCCTTCCTGCCTCAGCCTCCTGAGTACTGGGACTAAAGGTGCACATGACCACCGCCTGACTACCATTTTTTAGTAACTCTTCAAATTCTTCCCCCACCCCCACCCCCTGCAAAAAAAGCAACAAAGAAGTGAACACATATACCCATCCCTACCCAGAAGCTATCTCCAATTGATTACCCCTTGCAAATGAACATTTAGTTTTCTCCAAGGCCGTCTCACTGGGGAAACAAGATGCTCTTAAGTGCGGGTTGTGTGTCCAGCCCTCCATGGCCAACAGAAATGAGCTCAGTGGCGTCTTTGGAGGTTTAGTCTCATAATGTCATGTCAGGGCCTTTCTTTCTTTAATTTTTAACTTTCTATCCATCTGTCTGTCTGTCTGTCTGTCTGTCTGTCTACATATTACCCTCAGGGCCTTTGCACATCTATTGTGGCTTCGGTTTTGTTTTTACAGCTTTCAAACTCGTGAGTTTCTCTGTTTATCTCTTCCTCTTGTGCCCTTTCTTGGGCTCTTTTCTTCCTGCTTGTTTATTTTGTCCTATCCTAATTAGTTTGATTTTTTTATCTTATTATAATTTATTTTATTATTATTCCCTTAGATGCCTGTTTGTTTTCTAGGGGGAGACAGAAAGGGAGAAGATATAAAATAGATCTAAACTGAAAGTAAAAGAGGGAGAGGAAACTATGTTCAGGATATATTGTATAACAAACTCTATGTTAAATTTTTTTAAAAGATCAAAAGAAAAAACAATAAAGATGAGGACAGAATCATACCATAAAGTGTAAAAGTTTACCTGTCCCATCATTTAATAGTCAGATATTTTCAAACAACCTAAATTAACATAACTAACAGAGTGTCTGGTAAATTATGGTTTATCTGTCATTGGTAGCATGATGCGTGTGATAAGAAGAATGGAGAAATCTCCCTGTACTGATTTGGACAGTGCTGCAGGATGTGCAGTTAAAAACAAAACAAAAAGTTAACTACTGTCTTCTTTGTGTTAAGGGGGGAAAGAAATAAAACAAAATATAGCATACACTCTTTTCGGGTTCTCTGAAATGACCAACAGCAGTAGTTCCTCTTGTAGGCAGACAAGAAAAGGAACATAAAAAACAGAAATAGAGATTATATCCTTACATGTTTCTTAATATTTGAAACATGCTGCTGAGTTTCATTTCAAAAATCAACTTTTAGGAATTAAAACATTCAAAAAGTCCTGAGATTTGTAAAGTTATGATACGATCAAGCCAGGGGTGTTGAGAAAGACTTACACTGACTCAAATTTGCCTGGCCACGTTCCAGAAAGGCGTAGAGCTGAAGGATGAGTTGTGGGCAGCCTTCCAGGTAGGTCTCAAACAGCCTGAGCATGCTCAAGTCGGTGACGATGTCTATGACTTCTTTGTGAGGATCCGTTTGTCCCTCCATGAAATTCCTCGTTCTCTTGCTGTGTTTGAAAACCACATGGTAACCCTTTCTCAAGGCAAACCAATACCTGTGAAATAAACATGAGCATTTCTCTTCAGTCACATACTTTTTAGTCATTAACTTCACTTTAATTAACACATGGAAGATAAAATTATCATATTTATTTATGAGAGAGGGATGTTTCAAAATGTACTTTTCAATGTTTAAGTCAAGTTCAACATGTCTGTTACTTCAAAGACTTAGCAAAAATACACAAAAATCCTTGTAGTGGTATATTATTTGTGATATATTAAAGTTTGCCTAGGATTCAGAAAGCAAAGTTAGTACATGCCATAGAAGCCAGATGCATATCTTTAATTCTAGGACTCCAGATTAAGACACGGTGGATCTCTCTGAGTTCAAGGCCACCCAGGGATACATAAGATTGAATAAGTCTAAAAGAGTAACAGAGCTCACACCTTTAATCCCAGCACTAGAAGAGTATACAAGACAGGAACAAAATCCAGCCACACTGAGGAGAGGTTACAGTCTGATTCAGCCTGAGGTAGAAGTAAGAAGCTAGTGACAAGCTGCTTTGCTTTTCTGATATTCAGCTTGAAATTTGAACCCCAATATCAGTCTCTGGGTCATTTACTTTTTGTGTTACACCTTCTAGTTTTTTGAAATATACATACAAAGTCATTATCTATAGGCATCCTATCATGCAATAGATCTTATTATTTTTTTCTCTTACTACTATTCAGCACCTACACTTACACACTTTTATGATGTGTATATTTATGTACATACAGAAGCAATATAAAGTACAGAATTTTCCACAAATTTTGTAGGTCCTTAACACCCACTCCACTCCCATTCAGATGTAATGAAATTTTAATGCCTTAGTGATGTGTGTATTAAGCACAGATGACCATACCTCATTTTTACAATAGTCATGAGACAGTTAGGAGCTCTTCTCATTTCTCAATTGGGAAAGTTAAGGCTGCAAAGGGTAAAATAATTACTGATATTTGTACAAAGAATAGTGGGCTAACAAAAAGTTCAAACCCAGAGTCTGTGATCCTTAACTACTGCATTTCAAAAGACAATCAATAATTTACCGTTGTGGTAGTGTGAGTGTAATTGGCTCCCACACATAGGGAGTAGCATTACTAAGAGGTGCAGCCTTGTTGGAGTGAGTAGGGCCTTGCTCAAAGAAATGTGTCACTGTGGCTTTGAGGTTTCCTATGCTCAGGATACCACCCAGTGTCTCAGTCACTTCCTGCTGCCAACAAGATACAGGACTCTCAGTCACCTTTCCAGAACCATGAATACCTGTACTCCACCATGCTTCCCCAATGATGATAATGGACTGAAATTGTAAGCTGCCATCCCAATTCAATGTTTCCTTTATGAAGAGTTGCCATGGTCACTTAATTAGAAACCCTAACTAAGACAAGTGTTTATCCACTTATTTTAACTACAGCACAAAACATTCATTACCTTACAGAATGTGAAAGCTGAAGAGAAAATTGAATCTTTTCCATTGAATTTAGTAAATCGTTAATGTCAAAAGGCATTTTCTGAGTACTCTCATAGTAGAAATACAAAAGAAAACAGCAATAAAAACCCTCCAAGACTCTTTTAAAAAAAAAAAAAAAGATTTATTTATTATATACATAGCTTTCTGCCTGCACCCGTGCAAGCCATATGAGGGTACTGCTCTCGTTACAGATGGTCATGAGCCACCATGTGGTTACTGGGAATTGAATTTAGAACCTCTGGAAGAGCAGTCAGTGCTCTTAACCTCTGAGCCATCTCTCCATCCCACCCCCCCAAAACTCTTAAAAATACTCCTGTTCAGGCCCTTCTCCTGAAAGAATTTTTAAATAAGTACTAGCTACCCGCCTACATATATCCAAACTCACAGCACTTAACAATATGACCTCCATCCCCAAGTGAATCAGGTAACCCCTGACCCAGATCATCTTACTAGTTCCATGATTGTTCTTCCTGATTCTATTCTTTAGGGGAGAGGTGTCCACGGTATATAAGTGGAGTTGAGAGAGCAGCTTTGGGGAGTGACTTATCCCCTTCCACCATATGTCTTCCAAGGACCAATCTCGAGTTGTTCTGCTTGGCGGCAAGCACCTTTACCTTCTGAGCCATCTTGTCTACCCCAGATTCTACTCTTGTTCCTCATCTAACCTACTCTCTTCACAGCATCTAGATTGAACACTTTGAATATAATTCATACGTCATTCATCTAGCAAAAATGTTCCAATGATTTCCATCAGACTTAAAACCCCAAATTCTTACTATATCCTCTAAGGTTCTCCATGACCGGCCTCCACACACACTACCAACACTGTCTGCACACTTTCTCCCACAACTCCAGTGTGCCTCCTTGCTCTTTTCACAACTTAAACCACTGTCTTCACTACTAAATCTACCTAGACCTTTTCCAAACCCAATATATGTTATGGCTTCTTAACTTTTACTCAAGTTTCTACTTGGTTGTCATGTCTATGAATTCTATTCCATATGGGCTGGATGCCCGGGGAAAGAAGATACCAACAACAGTGACAATTTCATGATCTCTATCCTCAATGATCTTATGATTCAATATAGGTATAACAAGTATATCTACTGCTAGGCAGAAGAAATAAGCAAGTATTAGAATATAAATACCACACTGGGGAAATATAGTATGTAAGAGAAATTAACATTGCTTGGGCATAATTTATCATAGAAAGCTTAACGAGTCTGTTGTGGGTATATAGCACAAAAAGAAATATCTGATTCCTATTTCTGGTTTATAAATCAGTAGGTTAAATACTATTTAAAATCATGAAATTGTATAAGTAGTATCAATTACACATAGGAAGTCTAATTAGCAGCAAAGGTTGTCAGAGGAAAATATGCCAGCGTTAAGAGTAGAAACTCAGCCAGGTAGTGGTGGCACACACCATTAATTCCAGCACTTGGGAGGCAGAGGCAGGAGGATCTTTGTGAGTTCAAGGCCAGGGTGATCTACAATATGAGTTCTAGGTCAGCCACAGTGGTTACACAGTTAAACCCTGCCCTCCTCCCCCCATTAAAAAAAAAAAAAAGTAGAAACTCAGCCAAATGTGGTACCACACACATATAGGCATGGTATGTGCACACATATACAGGAGGGTCATTTGAGCCCAGATGACAGTGAGACCACATCTTTTTCTCTTAAATTGATTTAATGGAGCTTTTCAATTCCAGCCAACAGGGGGAAAAACTGAGAGAGGCAAAAATTCTAACAGCATCAAAATGTCTTGGTTCAAATCCAGATTCTGTCAGTATCTAACCTCTCTTTGCTCAGTTTCCAAAACTGAAAACTGGAATCTTCATCTCCCTTCTGATCAGTCGGCTTCCCTCCACACAAACTGTCCTATGTAAGATGCCCACCTGAACCATGTCAAGAGCTGTGTAAGTTCCCGGGAAACACAGTGGATAATCTGTCTACATTTACAGGGACATGAAGGAGGAGTTTTGCTCAATAACATAATGGTTCATGGAAATTTTATATAAACCTTTATTTATTTGAGGTTAATTTCATTGGGAGGAAGATTCCAGTATAACTTCCTGACAGGTAGAACACTGTTTCTGTTTATGGAACAAATAGTCAATAAGCCCAAGAAAAAGAAGCAAAGAGAGCTTTCTTAGCATAATTTATTTCCATATGTCCTTTCACTTGAGAAAAAAAAAAAAAAAAAAAAAAAAAACAAGTATCAGGTCCTCTTTTCCAGTAATGAAGTGCTGTTAGCAGGCAAACTTTCGTAGTGACAATGGATGAATTCTGGGGAACACACTGGGGAACAGCCAGAAAAAGAAGCAAAGTCTGGAAGGAACCTAGGGGCCTTGTGTGAACTCCACCACATGGTTGCTTGGCTTTTCTTCTGAAGGCAACCACAGTCCAAATGACACAAGCTAGACCCAGCTCAAGACTAGTCCAAATATCCTGCTGAGAATCTGGGCGAGAACCTAAGAGTTGTTAGAAATTCGGGGCATTTAAGAAGAGAGGAAGCCATGCTTACTTTCCCTGAGCCTTTGCCTACTCCTCTGCGCTGTACACATGGGGTGAGACTTTGAGAGGCAGGAGAAAACACATGAAGGGAACCCCTAGAGATTCCACCAGCTAGCTACACCAGGGAAGAGCTTAGAATTTGACTCTCACCAAATTTCAAGTGGCAGGCAAATATCTCAGAAACTCCCCAAGTCCCAGAAAGACGCCACAGTGTAGAAGTTTAAAGTATATCTCAAAACTAAGCAATTTTACCATGGGAGGGAAGACAAAAGAGACCTCAGCCAAGCTCCTGAGACACATCAAGGCAATCTGCCTGTAATTCGGCTGTTGCTTTGAAAGAAACCAGTGCCTTCTCAAGGTATCAGTCACCTTGTAACAGTCACAGCACAATGGAAAAATTACTTGACATACAGCCAATGAGGAAATGTGACTCAAAACTAAGAGGGAAAGCAGTCAAAAGGAACATCAGCTAAAGGAAATGCAGGGACACGCGACACTGATACTGGGATTGGCAAACAAAAGCTAAAGTGAGCACGAGAACTCTGTTAGGGGCCTGTGGTGGTATGATGGATGAAAGGGTAAAAATGTAAAGAAAAGAAGTGTATGTAGAATAAAGTATTCTTAATTGAACTCTTATACAAAATCAAAATTAACTGAATGGAATTAAAGGCAAATTTAGCCAAAACCAAACAGATCATTTGAAGTAGGCATGGGTGCTATAGCTTGAAAATTTGTGTTCCCCAAAACACATACATAGAAAAACTAATTTCCATGTGATGTATGGGGGGTGTTTTGGAGATAACTAAACAATGGGATTAGTGCCCTATAAATAAGAGTGTCTTTCCCTCTCACCAAATAGCTAGGCAACTAGAAGGCGGAAGCAAGACCTCTGTGGTAGTTGAATAAGAATGGTCCCCATAGGTCCGAATCTTTAAATGTTTAGGGTGTGGCACTATTTGAAGGAGGAAGTATGTCAGTGGGGGTGAGCTTTTAAGTTTAAAAACCCAAGCCTGGCCCAATGGCTCTCTTCCAGCTGCTTGTGGATCCAGATGTAGAACTCTCAGCTCCATCTCTAACACCATGTCTGCCTGTGTGCTGCCATGCTGAGAATGGACCAAACCTCTGAACTGTGAGCCAGCCCCAGATAAATGCTGTACATTATAAGAGTTGCTGTGGATGTGCTGTCTCTTCAACCCCACTAGACCCTGCCAGGACCTTAGTCTTAGAATTCACAGCCTCTAGAACTGTACGTTATCAATTGCTTTCACTTATAAGCCACCTAGTCTGTTACCATAGACCATTTTAAATGTTACATGAGCCTCACCAGACAAAGGTAATGGCTCAATAGAAATAGGATGAAACCATGTTAAAAAAAAAAAAAAAAAAAAAAAAGAGGGGGGGGGACGGTAACGAGGACCTATGAACTTGTAGAATTTAAATCCCAGAGGAAAAGAAAATTAAAACAGGAAAGCTGTTTTGACAAAATACTGGTGAGTATACATTTTCTCATCAAAACAGCAATTTACAGATCCAAGAAGTTTACTGAACTCAGGCAGAAATAATAAACAAAGTCACACACAGCCACGTCATTCTTAACTGCTCAAAGTTCAGTATGTAGGGAAAAGACATCTTCTACACAGAAAAACAATGATAATGTTAGCTCATTTCTCATCAGAAATAAGGTAAGCCGGAAGAACACACTATCAGTATCTATACTAAATAAAAATAGGTTAAACACCCACCTTAAAGAGGCTGATTTGAGAGGGGGGGAAGAAAAATAGCTCAAAGTTAAAAGCACTAGGAACTCATCCAAAGGACCCAAAGTCAGTTCTCAGCACATCTATGACAACTCACATCCATCTATAACTCCAGTTCCAGGGGATCCTACAACTTCAGCTGGCCTCTGCAGGCATAGTGCGTGTGCAAACATAGACATAATGTAGGCAAAACATTCATACACATAAAATAAAGATAAACCTTTTTAAAAGGATTCAAATTTATGTGACTAGCAAAATACTTGCACATAAAAGACAATTAGTTTCAAAAGAAATCACAGAAAAAAAAATGTTGATATGGCTATACTGATATCCCAGGCAAAAACAGACTGGGAGAGGATTAATAAGAATTAGGAGGGAATGTTATAATGACATAAGAATCAAGTCTTCATGATAGCATAACACAGGTGGTGGTGTTGTACACCTTTAGTCCCAGAGGCAGAGGCAGGTGAATCTCTGTGAGTTCAAAGCCAGCCAGGTCTACAGAGTAAGTTCCAGGACAGGTAGGACTGTTACACAAAGAAACCCTGTCTCAAAAAAAAAAAAAAAAAAAAAAAAAAAAATGTGGGCATGATAGCATAACACTCCTAAATCTGTATGTCATGCTACATAAGACATACCATACTTAGAAGCAATAGACACATATACCTAATAAATAATTCATGCAGATACACCTTATCATTCATCCACCAACACAAATACTTTATTCTTATTCTTCAAGAAAATGATCCTACAATTCAGGAAATCCCAAGTTTTCAGTTCTTAGCTTGGACAACCTGATCTACTTTTTCTTACTTCTTATTACTTGTCTCAGGAGACTTCCAAGTCCTAGACTTAGGAATTATAGAAATAAAGATTTAAAAAATGGAACTTTTGTTACCTGTCTCTCACTGACAGCCTACATAATTACATGGTTTTTCTTTCTCTGCTTCATTTCATCGTTTACACAGACAAAACATTGACATGATTTTTTAAAGCCATATTGTGACTAATCTCCATCCCATTCCTATGATCCCTTGGCTGTCACCCCCCTCCTTCACCACAATTCATTATTAATCGTTTCATGTGGGCCTTCTCAAGTTTCTTGATGTGTGTAAAGCAGACATGAACACAAATACCTTTCATGCCCTTTGTCATTTTACTCAGCTATAAATAATGAAATTTTACCACTAGCAAGAAAATAGATGGAATTGGAGACCATAATGTAATCAAAAGAAACCAAACTCAAGAAATAAAAGTGTCATATTTTATCTAATATACCAAATCCTAGATATATATGACATGAAGATAGAAGGGGTACTATTTAAGGGGAGAAAGGGTAAAAATATAAAAAGGATAGAAGACAATGCAAAAGACAAATATCACAAGTGTTCACAAGTCGTGAAAACAGGAATAAGACTACTCAGATGAGGAAGAGACAAGAGGGTAAGAGAAGGGAGAATGAATGTGAGCAAAGTACAATGGAACACATGTATGAAAGTTACTTAATGAAACACACTGTATTGCATGCTAATGAAGAGGTTAACATAAAAATGCACCTTCCGCTGTGCAATCCTTAGTCTTTTGACGGAGTGTAACTCCATAACTCCGGATGGTTTTATGTGCTACCTATTAAGTCTATAGATCTATTTGCACAGCCACACTAGCCCCTACTCCATTCCGTTTCTCCTAGTTGGGGATGTTCATGCCCAGAACTGACTAAAATACTCTTTTCAGCTTCCCTAAGGCCAAAGAGTTTCTCGTTGCACGTTTTGTCTCTCTTAAACACAGTAAAATACCTTTTAAATGAAAATGCTGTATTAATGAATCTGGAAAATTCTATCAGTAGAGCAATGACTCACACAGACAGCAATAGCAAAGAGTAAGTGACCTTTGTGCTATTTTCAAGTAAAGAACCTTTGTATCTTTGCTCATCTGACTACTCAGCTATAAAAAAACATGGTAGTGTCTGTTTGGATTAAAGAATAGCAATGTTGGCTGCAATGTCTCTACAGGGTCACATTCACAGGCAGCTTGTAGGGGCCCTCCTCCCACCTCCTCTCCTTTGGGGGGGACTCCATCTCTTGGTACTGACACAGGCTGAACCTATCATTTCATCTCTGCCCTCCAGACTTCTCTTTTGTCCTACACTAGCCTGCCTGCGAGAGCCCCTCCTCCCCACATTACCTGGGAACTCCCTCTTGGTATTGACACGATTCCCCCCTCCCCCATACCCCTTTCCTACAGCCCCTCCCATCTCATTTCCTTTCCGTCACTCACCAACTTGCTGTAGCACTCTCTATCAAGGACCTGGCAGCTACAATATTTGCCTAGGATCCAGAGAAGGCAACAGCAACTGAAGATCAAAACACCCAAACATCAATCACAAGAACAGGTATCAACACCGAGAAACACACTGAACATCATAACTCGAGATGCCTAGACCTGAACGCAAAAGCACAAGCGTGAATCGCCAAGACAAGATGCCTCCACCAACAACAGTACCCTCCTTACAACAGGCCTTGAAAGATGCAAGATAGCTGGAGTAAAAGACAAATCTGCAATTATGAATATGTTCAAGGAGCTCAGTGGGGATGTGAATAAGGAATCTTAATGAAGTCTGTGAGAACACAGAAGAATGAAATCAATTCAAGACATGAGCGTAGAATTTAACAAAGAAATAGAATCACTAAAGAAAACCTAACTGAAATAAAACAAATGAAAATGTTAGGATTGCAAACAAAAACAGCAGAGGTAAAATTACCAACTGTGGTGATTTGAATAAGAATGGGCCCAGAGGCTCATCTATTTGAATGCTTGGTTATTAGGGAGTGGCTCTACTTGAGGGGATTAGGAGGTGTGGCTACATTGAAGGCAGTGCCTCACTGAGGGTGGATGCTGGGGTTTCAAAAGCCTATCTGAGCACCATAAATTAAAACTGGATAGCAACAATAGAAAGTATGAAAAAATAGGTCAAGAATTTTATAAATTTTATAAATAGGTCAAGAATAAATAAAAATAAAATGTTTAAATTAAATTAAAATGAAAATACAACACACACATGCCTATGGAACACAGTGAAGGCAGTGCTAATAAGAAAGTTCATAGGTCTTAAGTGTCTGCATTTAAAAAAATTAGGGAGATCCCATATTGGTAACTTAGTAACACACCTGGAATATCTAGAATAATAAGAATAAGTAACATAAAAAAAAAAAGATGTAAATGGAAAGAAATATTCAGACTCAGGGAAGAAATCAATTAAATAAAAACAAAATAAACAACACAAAGAATCAATGAAATGAAGGGTAGACTCTTCATTAACACTATCAATAATATTGACAAACTCTTAGCCAAACTAACTAAAAGACAGAGAAAGAAGGTATAAATTAATAAAATTAGAGATGAAAATGACTACATTACAACAGACATAGAGGAAGTCCAAAGATTCATTATGAACATACTTTTAAAATCTTTACTCCACCAAACTGGAAAATCTAAAGGAAATTGGTAAATTTCTTGACATATATATATATATACATATATATCAAGAACAAGGTTAAATGAAGATCAAATAAGCAATTTAAACAGACACATAACCTCTAGTGAAACAGAAGCAGTAATTAAAACTCTCAAATTCTCCAAAAGGCCCAAGGCCAGATTGATTCAGCACAGAATTCTACCAAACCTTCAAAGAATAATTGACTCCAATACTCTTCAATTTATCCTCCAAAAAGAAACTGATGGAATAGTGTGTATCTTTGTTAGGCCACTATTATGCTGATAACAAAATCACTCAAAGACCCAACCAAAAAAATCATAGAGCACTATCCCTTGAGACATAGATGCAAAAATTTTTAGTGGAAAACAAAACAAAACAAAACTGAATCCAAGAACATGTCAAAATGATTATACACTGTGGGCTTCATCCCAGAGATGTAGGGATCGTTTAGCATTCCTAAATCAATAAACACAAGCCACTACATAAACAGACTGAAAAGTAAAAAATATACCATTTGATGGAAGATGTTATTCTGTATATATGTTTCTCATACTAATTAATAAAGCCCTGTTGGCCAATAGAAAACTAGATAGGCGGGGCTAGGAGACTAGGAGGGGGAAAGAGGAAGTAGTTAGAGAGAAGATGGAGACCGGAGGAAGGAAGACGCTCACCACGGCTCCCTGATAAGACGACCACGTGGAAATACTTAGATAAGTAGAAATGGGTTAATAATTAAGACAGAGCTAGCCCATAAACAATAATGGTAATTGGCCAACAGGTTTGTATCAAATACAGAGTCTCTGAGTGTTATTTGGGGCTGGTGCGGCTGTGGGCCCAGACCGGCGGCAGGCGGGATGGAGCTGGCGGGAAGGAAAAACTTGCCATAACAACCATTATCTCATTAGATGCAGATCAGGCCTTTGATAAAAATCCAACATCCCTCCATGTTAAAAGTACTAGAGAAACTAGAGATACAAAGGATAAACAAGGGAGATAATAAGGACTATTTACACTGAACCTGACAAAAAAATAAAATAAAATGGGAAATAGTCTTGAACTCATTTGCACAGGGAAGGTCTTTCTGAACAGGATACTGATCAACAGCTAAAAAATGAGAACTTATGAAGGTAAAAATCTCTGCACGGCAAATATTGGACATATCATTTGGACAAAGCTGAAGGCTACGGAAAGGGAAAAGGTCTTCACAATTTATACACCTGACAGAGGGTTAGTATCTAAACTATATAAATAACTAAAAACTAACCATCAAGAAAAAAACCTTTCAAAATAAGGTACAGAACTAAACAGAGAGAGTTCTCAAAAGATGAAACATGAGTGGCTGAGAAACAAAGACATGTTCAGTATTTTTTTAGCTAGCAAGTAAATGTAAATTAAAACTACTTTGAGATTTCACTTTTCACCAATCAGAATAGCCAATAGCAATAAAAACAAACGATCGCATGTGTTGGCATGGGTGTGGAGAAAGGGAAATTCTACACCCACTATGGAAAACTTCCTCAGGAAGTTGGGCATAGATCCACCCAAAGTTCCTTCTATACCATTCTTGGGCACATATCCAAAGGATGCTTCATCCTACCACCGAGATATTTAACCCTCTCATTCAAACCACTGCAGAGGGACAAGGAAGTGATGGAAAGGGAAGAGTCCATTAGTGAATCCAGAAAAGGTCTAAGAGCTCAGTGATGATGTACATAGAAACTGATGGTTGAAAGCAAGCAATATGTGCCCTGCTTGCAAATGAGGAATTTCTCACATTTGACTGTGTAAATTTAAAAATAAAGGGACATTCTGCTTGGATAAAATAACAATGCTGGGAATTAAACATATGCACTCACCTTGTAAAGACTCCTCCTTGCAAGCAATGAAGTAGAAGAAAATAATGCTCATTTTCTTGTCCTGTTTTCTTTAAATCATCCTTCAACCACGAATAGCTAAAACACTGCACTATGAGTGTCCCACAGAGCACAAAGCTCAATGTTAAAACACCAAAAACATATTGTCCATTGTGGAAATACCTAACAGATAGGAGGATGTCTGCAACTAAATCAGTTACATAGATTATAATGCCAACAACTGACATTGCAAAATTGCATTTGGTATATTTCATTGTGAATGACTTTTAGTTAGCTACCCTTTTTCAGATATAAAAATAGGGGGGGGGGAGCCAGAATGACTATTCTGTGGCTTAGCACTGAATTTTAACTTCTATTCTCCGAGTCTACTTAGATAAAAAGAATATGGGAATAAAGTTCAAGGACATAGTGTTTATCTAACAGTCGTAACATCCTATATTCAGTCCCTAATGCTAAAAAAATGTAAATGCATGTTATGAAATTGGAACACTAAAGCAAAAGTA
This sequence comes from Cricetiscus sungorus, assembly GCA_030556225.1. Lineage (NCBI taxonomy): Eukaryota > Metazoa > Chordata > Mammalia > Rodentia > Cricetidae > Cricetiscus > Cricetiscus sungorus. The sequence continues at coordinate 7,775,951 of JANBXA010000114.1, forward strand.
AATAATTTTAACTTTTTTTAAAAAAAAATCTCTAATCCAGATCCAGTGGTACAAGAAGGCCTTGCTGTGTCTTCTCTTCCATCATGATCTTCATTACACATAAGGATGTCTAAAACAAAACAAAAACATGTTTCTAACTTTTAATGCTAAAGACTGGCTTATGATTTTATGATTCTAAAGACTGGCTTATGATTTTATGATCCTGTGTTTCTAAATGTAGACTATTTGCATGAAATATAATTTTTATATTTGGTAAAGTCAAGTCTCAGAAATATAGTTACTAGTAGATAATGTCATCTCAAACTCAAGTACTTATCCTTTAAAACTATGTTTCCTCACAAAGGTATTTATCATAGGACCATTTATATTGGCAAAAATGCAAACTACCTAAATGTTACTTGATCCCAAATCACACTACAAAGTCATAGTAGCAAAGGCACTACACCATTGGCACAAAAACATACATGAATCCCAACAGATCAGACTAGAGGACCCAGAAATATGCCCACAGCAGTCAGATCCTTCATGAGTGTCAAAACCATACATGAGGGAAAAGATAGCCTAATCAAGAAATCAAGACAGCTGGGATGTCTGAATATCCACACATAGAAGAAATTAGGTTCCTGTCTCTCACCTTGTACAAAAGTCAATTCAAAATAGATCAAAGACCTTAATAAAAGACTTGAAACTCTGAAACTAACAGAACTTAGGAGGAAAAATCAAAACACAGACATGGGCAAAGACTTTCTGAAAAGGACTCTCAAGACTCAGGAAAAAATAGCAAGAACTGACTGATAGGACAGAGTGAAACTAAAAAGCATCTTCACACAAAAGGACACATCACAGGAGTAAAGGTACAGCCTGCATAACAGCGGGAAAATCTTTGTCACTTATTAGGGATTAGACGCCATTAAAAAAAAAAAAAACTAGAAAAAATAAACATTAAAACAAATTAACCAATGGGTGAATGAATTTACCTGATAGTTCTCAAAAAAATGAATGAAACTAGTCGATAAATATATTTTATCCACAGCCATTACGGAAACATTCATCAACACTACATTGACAGGCCAGACAGATAACTCAGCCAGCAAGAGTGTGCATTACTACTCCAGCAGAGGACCTGAGTTTGATTCCCAACACCTACCATTTGTTAGTATTCAGGCATCTGTACTGACTGGTCCACCTTTGGAGTTCTGACAGGATGTACCCTCAGTTGCTGCCACTAAGAGTCTCTCTCTCTATCTCTCTCTCTCTCTCTCTCTCTCTCTCTCTCTCTCTCTCTCTCTCTCTCTCCCTCCCTCCTTTCCTCCCTCCCTCTGCCGCCCTCCCTCCCTCCCTCCCTTCCTCCCTCAATGGAAATCAGTATGGCAGTTCCTCATGAAGGTATCATCATAGATGTCTGTCAACAAGTGAATGGATAAAGAAAATGTGGAATAACTATACAATGAAGCCTTATTCAGTCATTTACAAGAAAATGATTGGAGTTGAAATGATCATGTTAAATAAATAAAAGAAGCCTCAGAAAGGCAAACATGCTTTCTCTCATATGCAGAATCTAGACTTTTAAAAAGTACTCAAAAGTGAAAGGAGTAGCATTTGGAAAGAGAAAAGGACAGTAGGCAAGGTGAAGAGGGGAAAGGATGTAGTTATGGGGAAGTGAATTAGATTGGTGCACGTGATGTACATGTGATGGGGAACGTCCTCCTGTATATGTGTTTGTCTTATTGGTTGATGAATAAAACTCCGATTATCCAATAGCTCAGCAGGAAGATAGGTGGGGCTACCAGACCAGGAGAAGGCTAGAGGGAGAAAGGCAGAGAGAGGACACACCATGCTGCCCAAGGAGTAACACGCTGTGTTACTGTCAAGCCACAGCCTCCTAGCAGTACATAGATTAATAGGAATGGGTTGATAATTAAGACAGAGCTAGCCAATAAGAAGCCTAAGCTACTGGCCAACAGTTTCATAATTAAGATAGCGTCCGTGTGTTTATTTGGGGCTAATCAGCTACAGGACCAGGCAGGAAAGAAACTCTAACTACATATATGCATAAGAATATCATAAGGACAGGATGATGGTGGTGCATGTCTTTAATACCCGCACTTGGGAAGCAGAAGTAGGTGGATCTCTGAGTTCAAGGCCAGCCTGGTCTACAGGATTCATTTCAGAACAACCAGGCCTATTACACAGAGAAACCCTGTCTTGAAAAAAAAAAAAAAGCCATTTTTTATAATATAATAAAAATAAGACTATTTAAAGGGTATCAAAAAACATTTAACAACAGTACAATAGCTGTGAAAATTCTTAATATGAGTTTGAACTAGAAATTCCATGCAGGATTCAAGCCTAGGGTTATATCTATCAATAGGCACAGAGAGATGTACTCTTTTACAATAATAAAAACTGAAAACTACCTAAATGAGAAGCCTGCCTCAATAAATTATTATACATATTGATAGCCAAAGGATACAGCCTATAAGAACACTAAATTCATTTGAGATGATCTCAGAAGATCTTTAAGATATATTTAGTGAGAAAAATGAAAGATAAATAAATGGTATATGGTTTTTAGAAAAAAAATATAATTTCACTCATTGACTTTTAGGTTCCTGTGTTGCTTGATTTTTTAGCATATATATATATATATATATATATATATATATGTGTGTGTACTTGTTTGTTATTTTAAGAGTAAAACAATAATAAATAACATGAGTAATTTGACTTACTAGAGAAAATGTTTATCCTGCCTCTGAGCTAACACTCACTTAGCACAAGATGCTGACCCTGAGCTAAATATAGTAAAATGACCCAACTTAGTTCTTTTAACAAATGTAGATACTATTTTGATCCCTATTGTATTAATGTTCTGAGTGCAATCTGATAGCAAGACCTATTTTCCCAAGCATTTTTGTTTTGTTTGGTTTTGTCTTTCCTAATTGCCAACAGTTCACCAAACAAACAAACAAATCCAGATTTGTCTGCTACACTTTGGCTCAGATTTGAGAATCCTGTAGTCTGTGAACTGTTACAGTCTTATCATTTATATGCAGTTTGCTCTTATAATTTATATGAAGTAAGCAATTATGGAAAGCAAAGATTTTGAACATTTTCCTACCTTCATTCTTTAGTGAGTAACTCTCAAGTTTGTATCTCTTTGGATTTTGGTGTGTTCTAATGTTTGATTTTAAAAATTACTCTTAGAGTTTCCTTAAAAAAAATAAAAAAGATGAGTAACTTTTGGCTTGGGACTAGAGCAAAAGTACTAAAGTGTCACTAAGCATATCTCCCCCATTATTTTTACTATTATCTCTGCAAAGTGTGATTCTCAGCACTGACAATTATAAAATATCTATAACTCCAAACACTTGAAGAGAATCGTTATCCCACAGTACCAAATATTCAGCCAAGATAGAGTTCCACATGTAAAAAGAAACAAGCACACCCATCTCATCGTTATTGGCATTTTCTTTCATCTTTAATAAAGGGTAAAATTATATGTCTAATAAAAATTATAGTCAAATAAATTTTCTCTGTAATTCACCGTCAGCAATGTCTATGTCTGATCTGATGTTGATTTTTGTTTGCCTAGATATATAAAGCAGCATAAAAAAAATTCATGGATCACAAATGAAAAGAGTTAAGCTTTGCTTTATTGAGCTGTCCTGCAGGTTAAAAAAGAAAAACCACACAGCCCTTAGAACCCCTAGAAAAGTACTTGGCAGAGGCACACACGAGTCAAGAAATGGTGGTTATGATTTGCTGTGTGCCTGATTGTCTGTGTTTCCCAAACTCTAACTTAGTTTTCTTTAACGAGAACTGAAAAGGTTCTTTTTCTTGGTGTGATCTCGGAGCTTTGAAACACAAAGGAAATATGATGAGAAAAAAAAATCAAATGTCAACTGTGGTTTTATCTGAGGAATGAATGACATTTCGGAGGATTGTTTTTTCTTCGTCAGTCTCTACCATATGCTATAAATTAAGCTTTTTCCCCTCAAAATTTACATATTGAATCCCCCCCAATCCCCAAATATGGCCTTTTAGGAGATGGGAACTGTAAGGATGAGCATGACTGGTTTCGGAAGGGTTGACAGCGATGCAGCTCAGTGTGGAGAAAACTTGTCCAGCACGAGGCCCAGGGGTTGGTCTTCAGTACCTTAAAATGGGGTGGGGAGAACGGGAGAGGGGCACAGGGGAAGGAAAAGACAGCAGAGAAAAGGCCATGTAAGGACAGAGGGTTAAGCAAGAAGACAGCCATTTGCAGAAACCACCCCTGCCAGCTCCCTCATCTTGGACTTTAGTCTCTAAAATCGTGATTAAACGAATTGTAATCCGATGAGTCTATGGTGTTCAACATGTGAACCAGAGGAAGCAGTATACTGCACCCTATAAAAACACTTAGCACTCTAAAAGGAAGGGAAGAATTACAAAATACACACAGACTATTACCTACTGTTTCGTATCATTTCCCAGTTATACAAATTTTGTCTAAAAGTCTACCAGATAATCCTTGGAGGAATTTACATTTTACTTATGAAACAAGAATAAAAATCTTAAATTCATTTTCCAGACTCTTCTAGCAGAACTATAATCAGATGGTTTCATGATATTAAAGGTTGAACAAAAGTGCAGTGGTTGAGCTGAAATGTCACATAGAATTTTTAATGTAACTTATTACACATAAGCAGTTTCTGTGTGAATTTATCAGTCCACCCCTAAAGAGAACTCCCTTTGTCTGGCATGAGTAAGTGAAACCCCAACAGGCTTTTGTTGATTTCAGGAGGTACAGTCATTTCTACAAAACAAACTCTGTATTATTGTCAGGACGTTACTTAATAGATTTGTTAACATTGTTGATTCAGTCAGATAGAACGGGAGTCCAACAGCAGGCAAATCTACATAGCAGGCTCACAGACAATGCAGCTATCATAAAGACACCCACAAGTCTCTGAATAACTATAGATTTATAGCCTGTATTACAGACAGCCCCTCTTTACCTCCGCAGTTGACCACCGTTCCGATGCTCCAATACCACCCGGGTGAAACAACACCACCTACGAAATGTGGCTGCTACTTACGAGCTTATTGCCGAGCTGTATGACTAGCTGACTGCCGGCTAAAATGTATAACCTTTGCCCTAGTACAGGATCACTCTGCAATAAAGCATATCTTTTAAAGAACTAAAACTAGGGACGTTTCACTTAATCAACCACACTTGATTCATGTAACGCTAGACTTACTTGTGACAAATCTAAAGGCTCTTCTTCAATGTCCCCTCTTTGAAGTCTTCACCTTAGGAATTTTATTTCTTCACTGAACACAAGGATAATGAGTGTATATTCCCTTTGGATCGAATACTAAAATGAAACCAAAATCACCTGTTAGTCACATGTAGCAGTCTCCAATCTGTTGATGAGTCCCTCATGATAAGTTTCCCTGATGAGAAACAGCATGGTTCCTTCTTTATGTTTACACTCTAAGTTTTGACATATTTATCATTTCATAGTTAGAAAATATCATTACGTGGGGAGGGGGAGGTATCCTATTCGCAACGGCTTCAAATAAAATTTTTTAAAAAATGCCTAGGAAAAAACCTAACCAAGGAACTAAAACTGAAGGAACTCTATGATAAAAGTCTCAAGGCACTGAGAGATGGAAAGACTGCCCAGGCTCATAGACGGGCAGATCTGCTTGTGAAAACGGCCATGTTACCAAAAAGTGATTGACAAACTCAATGCACTGCTATCGTCCACAGAATTAGGTAAAAGTCCTCAAATTCACAAAGAAACACAAAGAGCAAAACATTAAAGTAAAAAGAGTGATGCTGGTATCACAATATCCAATCTCAAAACAGTACAGAGCCAGTGTGTGAACACAAAAGGCAGACATGCAGAGCAGTGAGCAGAACTGATAGCCTAGGAAGAGCCACACTCACAGCACAACTTGAAGAAAAGACAGCCTCTTCAGCAAATGGTGCTGAGCTGGGGGTTGGTGGCCCACACCTTTACGCCCAGATTTGGGAGGCAATGGCAGGTGGATCTGTGTGAGTTCAAGGCCAACCTGGTCTACAGAGCCAGTTCCAGAAGAGCCAGCATTACACAGAGAAACCCTGTCTCAAAAAAACAAATGGTGCCGAGAAAACTGGATTTGCACAAGTAAACAGGTAGAGCTGGGTCCTCATGTCTCACTCTGCATAAAAATCCATTGGTAGTAGACCAAAGCTCTTGATGTAAGACTTGAAACCTTCGCATTGCCAGGGAAAATCAGAGGTAAAACACTTCCTGATGTTGGCAGAGGTAAGGGTTTTCTGAACTGGACCACATAAGAAATCAACCCAAGAGTTGGCAAGTTGCATTACACGACATTAATCCATTTATTTATTTGTTTATTTACATGAAATTAAGCACAGCAAAGGAAAGGACTGCCCCTCGTCATGTGGGCATGCCATGGCATACTTCACAGAGAACCACAACTTCACTGAGCATCTCCCACAGGCTGCCCGCCCAGGGTTTGCTTCTGCACCGACAATGCGGCCTTGCTTGTGTGTCTCAGCACTCGCTGAAGGGGTTGTGTAACCACTGGTGCAGCAAGAAGGCACACCACTATCTCACACAGGGTGAGAAAAGGTCACGGTGCTAGAGTTCCCTTGCAGACCTTCCAGATTCCTATCTCACTGCCTACAGACAGGAAAAAAACAAAACAAAACATGTAACCACTTGTAATGCAGTCTAGGGGTCCGGATCAGGTTTGTTTTCTCTGCCAGTTAAAGAACTAAGAGGCAGGAAAATCAGAGACATCTCAAGCGCTGCAGACAGAATCAGCAATTGAAGGGAGGTGTTTATCGGGGTTGGGGGGGGCGGGGGGGGGCAAGGAGACTCTCAGAGAAAAGGCCCTCTGCAAGACAGATGGCGGACTCAGAAAAAAAGAAAAATCCTGTCTCTCCTCAGCGGCTGGGGGTTTTAAAAGTTTTTCTCATGAGATTTCCTCTCCTAATTCAGGGTTGGTGGGTTTAAACAAAGCTAGGATGTCTGTCGGTTGGCCCAGAACTGTTGTGTCACATGTCCTGAGCAGGCCTTGACCTTGTTGAGCAAGTCCATTAGCAGGGCCCGCTGACAGGAGACTAGATCTACAAAACCTTTGTTTGAAGCCGCCAGGCTTTTGTCTCAAGTCAGGAAAGTGAGGGCAAACCTAGCCATCCTGAAAATTCCCCAGCCGAGGCCCCTCTCCCTATCTGTCTACCTAACAGACTCTACTAGTCTCTCAATAGCATAGCAGAAAGACACATTGGCACCAGTCATATAGAAAAGGACAGCTACACTGTAATTTCTGGAATTTCCTCCATGGAGATGTGCCATGGTCCCATCGTGGTTCATGTATTATGTCCGTCTATCCCCCCTGCCCTCCCCTTTCCTCCTGGCAACCCCAAGGGAGCGGGGAAGAACAACTCATGGGTTCATCAAGTTGGACACTGATGCAATTGTTACTTTGGGCTGTTGTGTTGTGTTTCCCCAGAAAAGTCTGTCACAACACTTTTTACCTGAACCAAAGATGGTGACACAGTCCTGGCTATGTCCTAGCAAGGCATGCAACCCAGGCATGCAACCTGAGGCAGGCATATGGGTGAAGGGTTATTTACAAGAGTCGGTGATGACTCAAAACCAGCTGCATCACCAAAATGCCCACCCCAAACTACAGAAAAAGCAGTTTGGACCACAGAGCCACCGGCAAGCTATGCTACAGTTTTCAGTCGTCATCATCCATATTTGCTATAAATAAATACTGGCAGGATGAAAACACCTGGTATAAATGATTTTGATGACTACCTCAAGAACTTTTTACAGGACGTACGGTGCATCACAAAAATGACATGTGATGATTTCAATAGCACTTTTGAAATTAATCTCATTCTTGAGACACAAAACGGAAACTTATTACCGCACACCAAACATATATTTCAACTTCTCTGAAATATTGAACTATTAATTTGTGAAGTCATTTCTTCTGTAAAGAAAGAATGTCTAAAACTGACTATCCTGAAAATCAGACCAAAGTATCAGAAGTATCAATCACTCTATTCTTTCTAAGAGGAGTAGGCTAAGCTAGTGAATATGTCTTTGGTTTCATCATTTGTTATAAGTTGATGGAGAGAACAGAATCTGGGCATTTTCTTGTGGGTAACTTATAACTCAAAATTTTAAAGTGGGAAGCAATAGTCAACACTTGCCAATTGAAAAATACTTCATTGCAGTGAAAATAAGTCACTTTCACCTGGAATACAAAACTGACATATTTCTCTGGACAAGTGGGTAGGATAGAGAGGAAGATTCGCTGGGCTACTCCAACCTCCACAAATGAGATCATGCATTAATGCAAAGCAAACAGAAACAGAGGCCCAACACAGAGCTGGGTTTTCCCAGATCCCACCTTACATGTATAAAATGGGGACAAATTGTGTCTGCTAAAGCGGTAGGGGATCACATGGGATTTTAAGGAGTTGAGGATTAATGGAGCTGGGGAAAGAGCTCAGTTGGTAAACAGCTTGCTTACCTTGTAAATGGTGATGACCTGAGTTTGATCCCACAGAACCTGCATGAAAGTGTGGGGCACGGTGTCACATTTTTAGAACTCGTGTACTGGGGAGTCAGGGGAATCCCTGGGGCTGTGCACAGGTGGAAGGTCCAGCCCGCGGCTACTCCGGGCTGGTGAGGGGCAGATGGATGTCATCCTAAAGGAAGACACCTGAAGTTGTCCTCTGGCCTCCACAAGTGTGCACACACAAAAAAATATTTTTTTAAACTGTTGTTGAGGATTAAAAAGGGGATGAGGCGGGGTGGGGTGGGGCTTGGCAAGAAACCCTCAGGTAGGAACGCCAGGTTAGCGTAAGTCCCGCCGGTTATTACGAAAGGCGAGCAATCTTTCAATCGCATACCCTGGCATTGCCTAAAACCGCCCTGCCCCTCCTTTCTGGTTTGGGTGCCCACTACCCACCCCCCCATACCTGCCTACCTTCATGTCCCCCCACAGGCTAACTTCCCAGCGAACTAATGTCACTCGTCCTAGTGCACATGCTCGACTACTCCCGGGCACAAAGTCCGGGCAGACACCAGGCTTCACGACACAGGATCAGACCTGGCTGGTCAGGCACTGTCTCTTCCTGCCTCATCAGGCCACCTCGGGCCACACAGCCACAGCGGGCGGGGGCCAGAGAGGCGGGGCCGGTCACGTGACTGCGGCCACGCCCTCCGCCAGCTGCCAATCCGCCCCGGGGGCCGCCTCCCACTGTCCCGCGTGACCGCCGCGGCCCTGCCCACCGCTGTGCGCGGTGACCTGAAATCTGGTCGCCGGGTGGCAGGCCGGGCTTGAAGATGGCGACAGCTCTGCAGCGCATCGAGCGGCTGTCCAGTCGGGTGGTGCGCGTGCTGGGCTGTAACCCGGGTCCCATGACCCTGCAAGGCACCAACACCTACCTGGTGGGGACCGGCAGCAGGTAACCGTCCCCTCCCGGAGCCTAAGGGAAGCGCAAAAGACTCTCCGCTTCGGAACCGCGGCTTGCTTGCCGCCTGGCCGCCCGTGTGGAATTGGGGTCCCCGGGAGTTGTTAGCTTGTGTGTTGGCGCACGGCTGGAATGCACAGGCGGGAGGGTCGCCACCAGTTCCAGGCCATCCTGGTCTGCACAGCCAATTTCAGGCTTGGTAGGATCATATAGCAAGGCCCTTATCCCAGTGCCCCAAAAGTTTGCAGTATTTGCTCCTCTGATTTTGCTTTACCCAGAGCCTCCCGTCGTGGCAATGCCGAAGCTATTCCCTTACAGTAGAGGGCAGAATTTTTACTTCCACGATTCAACCCGAGTCTGTAAAACCGAAAAAGCAACAACCCAGCGCGTGGGTAGGAGAAACTAACTCGTTTTGCTTTTTCTTCTAATTGCGTATGCTAAGTGTAGCTTGTTTGCCTCTGAAGTCTCTACTATATTTACCCTCCTTGAATAAAAGGACTTTACAAGAAGCTGAGTATAAGGAAATGGAAGTATTCCAGTCAAGTAGGCAAAAGGTTAAGCCCGGAGTGAACACGGCCAGGGTCAAGTACGGGACCTTTAAACTTCCTGCACACTTAAGGGGGATAGAAAATTAAGCAGCAGAGTGCCTCACCTCTAGGGTATAGTGTGAGCTGGACTGCCCACAACCCAGATTGTACACAGATATTCTGTTCCGCTTGTTACTTAAAATTCACCCTGATGGAAATTGCAGATAGTCCAAAAAACCCGAGAGTTCTCTAGGAGATCGGTGGATGGTCCCAGAAAATTCTACACAAACTGGTTTTCTTCGTGGGCTACAAATAGAAGTTCCCCTGCGTTTAGAGGCTAAACTGTGTGGAAAAAAAAAAAAATACATACTGTATCCTTAAATACTTGAATCACACTCAGTATCACAAAATGCTTATGCCAAAAGAGACTTAAAAAAACTGAACTGATTGGGGGAAAAACAGGTTCATAGTCTCCCATCATAAGCAAGTTACAATAAAATTGTATTTTTCCCCCATAGAATATATAAGTGATAAGTAAAGCTAAAATACAGTACAGATGATGTTCCGCAACATAATCTAAAGGGTGACTAGAAACAGATATTAACTGAGTTCAACTCAGCTGTTCCAAGATCTGTGCCCACTATTCCACTTCACAGAAAGGTCAAAGGTTATAGGTGGCTTCTGGATGGTTAAACTCAATGGCATTCTTATATTTCTGTTTCTTCTAACTTTGGGACCCATTGGCCATTCCCTGCTTGAGTGGCTAACACTGCATCCTCTGACTGCTTTTCTCACATTCTCCATCTCTTTAAGATATTTGCATTCCTCTAAATGCAATCTTACCATCATTTTTTAAAATTGCATTTATTTATATATGGGAGTGCTCAATACACCATGGCTGGAATATTGAAATTGGGAGAAAATTTTTAGGAGGTGATCTTTCCCCTTACCCTGTCATCCTGAGGTTGTTAGGGTTGGCAGCAATTATCCTTACCCACTAATGATGGGGGATGTCCTTCTGTATGTAAGTTTCTCTCATTGGTTGATGACTAAAACACTGATTGGCCAATAGCCAGGCAGGAAGTATAGGCTGGGCTACAAGAGAAAGGAGAAGGAGAAAGAGGAAAGCCACAAGAGAGACACCATGTAGAGACCGGGAAGATAGGATGCTTAACAGGCATTCTGTGGTAAGAGAAGGCCGAGTAGAAATACATAGTTTAGTAGTTATAGGTTAATAATTAAGAGAGAGCTAGCCAGTAAGAAGCCCTAGCCATTAACCAACAGTTTATAAATTGATACACTGAGTTATCTCCATCATTGCCTAATCCTAAGGTCTTATGATGACTGTCAACTTTACTGAATTTAGAATCATCTAGAATGCAAACTTTTGGGAAGGAATTTCAAGAAAGGTTTAACTAAGGTAGCAAGCCCTACCCTGAGTAGCAAAAACATGCCAAGTCCTAAACTGAATTTTAAAAAGAGAAAACAAATAGATCACCAAACTTCCACTAAGTCTCTCTCTGTCTCTGACTATGCACAAAATATCACTAGCTGACACTTCTGCCGCCAGAGCTAGAATGGCTGTTGCCCTCACATCTTCCCTTCCATAGTGGCCTTTGTCCTCAAACCGATCCACAGTAAACCTTTCATTCAATCGCTTTTGTTGGGCATTGTGTCACAGCAATGAAAAGAGTAACTTGTGCACCACTCATATTTGTACACCGTTGTTCAGGTGATCTTATCTGGCCCCTTGGTGTCACCTATCATCTGCTTGCTAATAACACATTTGAACAGAAGCCCAACTTCATCAGGCTCATAGCGTGGATGCATTCTTAAATCTCCTGTATTATCAGTTCTTCAGACTGAACTCAGCTTTACTGATGAAGCTAAGCCCAGGCCTTCCTGAATCCGTGGTCCCTGTTGTGGTTAATGGAACCATTTATGTGTTTGATCGAACAGAATACCTAAACACTCATTCACATTTCCCTCCTCCTGGCACACATCCAAGCCATCTTGGAAATCTGTGACTGCTATCAACCTGTTCAATTCTGTGGAGGCATCTGCGTTAGCCTCTGACTGGCTTTTCTGCCTCCTCTTTTGTCCCTCAGTCCATTCTCCCAAATGTAGCTATCTTGTCCATCTTAAATGGCTCTGTTCCAACCTTGCTGGCCTTCCCAGATGAGCCACACTGCTCCCTGTAGGCCGTGATTTACAATGTCTGTCTTCTCTGTGTAGTCATCCCATTGTAACATAAGCTCAGCCAGCATGTGTTTCTGTACCCTCCAACACAAAGTCTTGTACAGCAGAGGGAGTGCAGTGAATATTTGCTGAGTATTGCTAACATTTTTCTCTTAATTTTGCCTTTTTTTTATTCTTGAAATACTGACAACTTAGCATCATCCTCCCTGGTTTTGATCAATTTATAGATATCACAGTTCACTACATCCCTAATAGACCAACTTTGATATTTCATATGCAAGTACTCAATAAGCATTCTTCCTGTATTCAAGAACCTCTGATAGCTGAAATTCTAATCTTTCCTATCATAATTGTACATGCTTTGAGGACAGACTTTGTATAGTAATAGAAAAAGGTCATGGAGTTTAGAATAATTTCAGAGTGGATATTATATTTTGAGTATCTCGTATGTAAGTCCTATGTTTACATAAATCCCCCCACTTCTCCTGCATCCCTCCTCTCTCAGATTCATAGCATCTTCTTATTTAATTATTATTGTTACATATATAAATACAATCTACCAGGTCCTTTTAGTATTGCTCATATATGTATGTGTTTAGAGCTGACCACTTAGAACTGGGTCACCCAGAGAGCTGTTCCCTGGAAAAGAATGATTCTCCCTCTCAACCATTAACTGCCTATAGCTCTTTTTCTAAGAGTGAGGCATTGTGGGATTTCCCCAATCCACATAAGCATATCAACTGGTATCATTTTTCAGGTCTTCTTTGGATAATCATATTATTGAAATTTCATGAGTGCAGCTTCCCCATCATATATAGAAAACACTATCTTACAGCAGACATCCTGGTTCTCTTGATTTTACAACCTCCCTCTGCCTGTATTCCCTGAGCCTCTGTGTAGAGTTTGTATTGTAGATTTATCAGCTAGGGTTGGACACTCCATCCATGGTCAACTAACCTTTACCTGCTTTAGCGTCCTGGCTGTTGTTTAGCTGTGAGACTTGGAAAGAGATGGCTATCTTACTAGCATGTTCTTTATCCATACAATAGATTTTATAGTACCTCTTTGGAATATTTCGAGGATTGAGTGAAATCTTCTTGAAAGCATCTATTAAAAACAACAGAAGGTGATCATGCAGAGAGCATATTACCATGTTTGTTCTGGCTAGTCTTATGTCAGCTTGATGCACAGACTAGAGTTATCTGAAAGGAGTGGGCCGCGGTTGAGGAATTTTCTTAGTTATTGATGAGTGAGGGCCCAGCCCTCTGTGGGTGGTTCCGTCTCTGGAATGAGTCTGGCTGTTCCCTTTCAGTTTGAGAAACACCCATGTCAACTGTACTTTAAAGGGTTAGTAGACTTTAGTTAGTGAATGCACCCATTGCTAGGCTGAAATTTCTTTGTCATGGAGATATGTAAGAATGTGTCTATTTAGTCTAGATAATGCATGGGTTGTTTGGGTTTTTGGGTTTGTTTTTGTTGGGTTTTATTGGTTTCTGTTCTACTAATGGAATCTATTTTCTGTATTTGCTGCAGAACCAGCTTGGTGGTCAAGAACTTTAGTTTATGAAGGTTGTCCTGAGTTTCTGGAGGTTGGTGGTGCCTCTAGTGCTTGGGAGATGCAGCAGTACCAAATTTTCCACTTCTCCTGGAAGAGCAGTGGAAGGTATCTGTAGATGGATTTTTCTTTTGGGCTGCCAGTCCACAATAACAATATGGAGACTTAGTAATTATGAAAGCTCAGCTGATAGTGTAAGCTTGTTTCTAACTAGCTCTTACAACTTACATTAACCCATTCCTATTCATAGACATGTTGCTTTTACATCCCCTGCACATCTGTTACCACTGTCTCTGGCTGGCCACTCCCCCTTCCTTCTTCCCATAGCTCTCTCTGTCCAGAAGTCCTTTCTACATCTCCTGCCTAGCTATTGGTCATTTAGCTTTTTATTAAACCGATCACAGTGACACATCTCCACACAGAGTAAAGGAATATTCCACAACATTCTCCCCTTTTTGTCTAAACAAAGAAAAAAGAAAGACAGAAAGAAAGGAAGGAAGGAAGAAAGGTTTTAACTCTAACACACTAAAACTGTGTATAATGTATAATAAGAACGATTATCGGGTAAGAATTACATTTACAATGTTCAGTCCATTTGTATTTGGCAAATTTAGAGAAAATACTCCATTATGTTTTTATACCCTGTAAAAATATATTACTCTGATTGGTTTAATAAACAGCTGAAGATCCAATAGCTAGGCAGGATTTCTGGGCAAAAAGGATGCTGGGAAGAAGGCAGAGTCGCCAGCCAGATGTGGTATAGCCAGGATGGGCATAAGGCAAATGAATAAACGAGCATGTTGGAGAACCTAGATTTAAAATTATGGGTTAATTTAAATTATAAGAGCTAGTTAGAAACAAGGGTAAGCTGAGGCCAAGCTTCCATAATTAATAAGTTTCTGTGTCTTTTTTTTTTTTTGTGAGCTGATGGTCCAAAGAACAGCCCCACTACATACAGGTACCCTCCTTCATCTCAAAGCAGAAGCAAAGGGGGCAGCAGTGATGAGAAATCCCTTGGAGGGTCTGCTGGTCACATGTACATTTCCAGTCTAGTTTCCTCTTTTGTTTGCGGCCCTAGGCCAATGATGGATTCTTCATTCACTTCTCTTAAGTCGGAGCCTGCTGTTTCCTTTGTAAAGTTAACACTCAGTTTTTTCTGAATGTCTATTTTGGTTTTCTCCTGTTTACTGTAGCCTTCTTGCCTTTCCAGTTTGCACCTCACTGTTCAGTCATAGTTTGGTGTTTTCTTTTGTGGGGACACAGGAGAGTACAATTTGTCTGTTTTGCCATCTTCTTAGTATCAAAAGACATTGTTTCTGATTCTGCTTATTATTATCATTATTCCTACATTTCACCCTTCCCTCCCCTAAACCTTTCCATGTACCCTCCTCACTCTGCTTCAAATTCATGACCTCTTCTTTTCAATAATTATTATAGCATACACACATACACACATTCCTAATATAGCGAGCTCACTTTGTATAATATACTTGTATGTGTGCTTTCATGCTGCTTGGCACGGGGAAGACCATCTCCCGTGCCCAGCTTTCTTCGCTGTCCTATAGTTCTTATGTAGGCTTGAGGCCTGGCGGGGTCCTCTCTCTCCAGTTTGCCATGTGTGTTGGTATCACCCTTGCCCTTGTTCACCCATGTTTGGGAGTTGTCCGGGTGAGACTGTATGGGTGTCGCTTCTGGTTACTAGACACAATCTCACGGCAAACTCCCAGGTCCTCTGGCTTTTACAGTCCTTCTGCCCCCTCTTCCACAGTGTTCCTTGAGCTTTAGGCGTGGACGTGCTTTGTAGATGTATCCATCTACAAAGGAGGACTGGGCCCCACAACTCTGAATGCTGATTGGTTGTGGGTTTTGTAGCAGTCTTCACCTGTTGCAAAGAGATGTTTCCTTGATGGGGGTTGAGGGGTGTTTATCTGTGGTGGAAACCTGCTCAACAAGAGGGACTCCATGCCTGGTACTGGAAACCTAGCCAACTACTCAGTGCCAGCGAGCCGTTGTTGTAGGAGAATCTACAGCCTCTAATTTAGCCAGCCAGCACAATCCTAATGGCAGCCTATGAATGTGTCCTTGCACATGAAGAGAAGGCCACATTTCTCTAAGGGTGTTGTTGATTCTGTGAGATACTTGAAGAATTTATAGACCATCTGGAAGGCAGAGTAGATAAGAGCACACATTCTGGAATCAGCAAACCTGAGTTTGAATGCCGACTCTCCCGTTTTATTGCAGAGAAACAGTGGGAAAGTTATTTGACTTCTGAATGTAAGGATGAAAGACCTGCCTTAGGAATACAGTTGGAATGGCGTGTGTTTACTTTAATTGCTACACGAGTGCTCACGATGACTTCTGACAGCCCTGAGTCACATTTATCTTTAGCTGTAATTCCTTTCTAAGGACCCCCATGCAGTAAGGTCGCTTCAAACTGAAGTAATGTGTTAAAAGCAAACATTTCTATTTTCTCAAACTTAATACAGATTATCTGTGTGAAAAATATGCTAATGTGAACGCCAGGTTCCAGTGGTGATTCTCTTCCTTGGCATTTGTAGGAGAATCCTCATTGACACGGGAGAGCCATCAGTTCCAGAATATATCAGCTGTTTAAAGCAAGCCTTGGTTGAATTCGACACGGCAATCCAAGAAATCCTAGTGACTCACTGGCATCAAGATCATGCTGGAGGCATAGTAGATATTTGTGAGAACATCAGTAATGGTAGGTAAGCGGTAGACATGAAGCTCACTGAGAAAGGCTATGCTTCAGAGAGTTTATAATTTAAACATACAACTGTGTTCTTTTTTTTTTTAATTGATACGACTTGAATACTGTCAGTTTTAGCTTAGGTACCATGGAAAAACTCTGCTTTCTCTCAAATCCTTTCTCTCTTCCTGTACACTCCCCCCACCCCCACCCCCACCCCCGGTGATAAAGCTAAGCTTCAGTTTGGTCTCTGTGGCAACTCCAGTCTCAGACCTAATAAGTGACAACTGTTAAGCATTTACCGTGTGGCGGGTACTGCACCAAACACTTCCCTTGGGTACTGTAAGGTTGCTGTTATTGTCTATTCCCAGCAGATTCTCCAGGCCTCCCGGAACTATAAGACACCTGCTAAGATGTATGGAGATCTGGGCAACATATCAGTACAAGGAGCATTCGCTCTCCCTGAGACCTATTCGCTTAATTCCTTTATTCTACCATCACATTCCTAGATTGAGACATTCATTAAGCAAACATTAGGTGCCCGCTATGTGTCAGAGTACGCTGTCGGGGAGCTTTCATTCTACAGATTGAACATCCCTAATCCAAAATACCCCAGCCTGATGCCGCCACAGTTGAAAACTCCCATGCTGGGCCCCAATTGAAATACAAACGCCCTGAGATTATTGTAGAACATTGCCTTTGGGATTGCTCTAAGAGAACACCCGTTTTAGGTTCCATACAAAAATAACAAATATTTGTACAATTACCATTCAGTTGATGAAAAGAAAAGTAGAAGAGAAAATGTGACTTAAGTTTTTATAGCTACTGACAATTTAATATCGTCGTCTTGAGAAAGGTCTTGTCTGCCCCGTTTAGGCCTGAGGCTGCACATTGAAATGGTACCAAGAGTGTTTGTCTCATCACTGCCTTACTTCTCTAAATCCCAGTCACTACATTCTTACTCCCTTCGGTTGTACTGTAGTTTGCCGCGTTCCATGTTGCTTTACTGTTTAGTTACTGGTATGTAGATACAGTCAGGTAGTTTTCAGTGCTGGCTAAAATATATATATATTTTAGCCACATTTATTTTATAGGTCATACTAAAATATATAAATGCCACTTATACAGTTTCTTTGGCAAGACAGTAAATTTGAAGCAATGATGACAGATTTTTTTTTAAGTAGTTTAGGGCAGAAGATTTGGCTCAGTGGTTAAAAGTGTGTCCTGCTCTTCCGGAGGACCTGAGTTCGGTTCCCAGCACACATGTCAGGCAGCTCATAACCACCTGTTAAGTCCAACTGCAAAGGCTTCAGAGGCTGGCTGTCTCTGACTCACATGGGTATCACACACACACACACACACACACACACACACACACACACACACACACACACACACAAAAACAAGACAAATCTTTACATTAAAAACAACTAGTATGGGCCATGCCTTTAATTGCAGCACCCTGGAAACACAGGCAGGCAGATCTTTGAGTTTGAGGCCAGCCTGGTCTACAGAGCAAGTTCCCTCTGTTCCCAGCGCCACTGCCCTGACCTTTCTATTGCAGTCACCCCTCCAGCTTCTATTCCATCTTCCCAGTCTGCTGTCACGTTTACAGCTGCCATGTGGGCCTGTCAGTACTGCCACATGACCTTATTAAAACCTGTACAGTGGCCACAGTGGCCAGGTTTAAATTCCTCGCTTCCGGCAGCTGAGTCCACGTTACTCTGATCCACTCTTCCCAGCAGTAGTCCGCCTCAGACAAGATGGTGGCATTGTCATGCATGCACCACGGCCACTCATTGCCATACCTCCCCTTATGCTGGGCTCCTGCCTACAAGTCCTTCCCCGCACCTTTACCCATCCTACATACCCTGTAAATCGTATCTCAGCTTCCGCCTCGGTCCTGAATCCTTTCTCAGTAGCACGTTCCCAATAGCACGTCCCTTGTCTGCACCCCTGTAGCTGTTCTTAGCCGAGCTCCTCTTCAGGCCCGGAGTGTTCACTGTACGTCTTCATTCCCCCGACTCTCAGAGTTTGAGCACTGTCTGGTTAAGTGATTGACACTGCGGGCTGGTAAAGTATTGATTTTCCTTTCTATCGGTGAGGAGTCCCGTGTGTTAAATTGATCTTAAAGGTTTGCTGTCTTAGTGTCTGGGACCGCTTTTAGCACTGAGCACAGGCAGTCTTAGTATTAGCTACTGCCATGACTCCTTTATTGTTAAGTGAGTTCCCAGATAGGGAAAAGTGCTCACATCCCATCCAAGCGTCTCCTCATCACCTCCCTGGTGACAACTGCCAGCCGAGATTACAGATACTACTTTGAAATTCTTACACAGAATAGAAACGGACTAGAAAGTCACAGAGGCTTTTATGTGACCCACAGGGGCATGGGAGAATAGAGCGCTCTGGAAAGAGATGAGTAGTTTCATCTCAGAGACGCATGGCTTTAATTCTTCCTATCTTCCCGTTGTCTTGATGCCAGTGTTTTATGTAGCCATTAGTGGGGCGTGGCTTGCGTGGACGGACGCTGAACTCTTCAAAAGCTGCATCATTTAGAGTATGACTTAACACATTTGCATGTTTTAGGACTAGACACGACCTATTGCATTAAAAAACTCCCTCGGATTCCTCACAAAGAAGAAACGATAGGAAATGGAGACCGGCAATATGTTTATATAGAAAATGGGGAATTGATTAAAACTGAGGGAGCCACTCTGAGGTAAGTAAATGTCCCTTAGGAAGCATGAGGGGACTGCGTATATGTGTTACAAAGAGGAATGAGGGCGACGTGAGGTGTATTTGCCTGTACGTGTGAAGAATCACGAATGCTCTCAGGAAGGAGAAGGACTTGCCTGCTCGACCAGAAAAGGAAGACATTTCACTCTGTCCACTCTCTCAATTGTTTTCCTTTTCTTTTCTTTCTTCCTTCCTTCCTTCCTTTCTTTCTTTCTTCCTTCCTTTCTTTCTTTCTTTTTTTTTTTTTAATTCATACCACTGTTACACACAAATACAAATTGAAAAAAACTAGGCCCAGGCATGATAGCTCATAGACATGGGAGGCCGATGCAGGAATTTAAAGCTAGTTTATGCTAGCTAGTAAGTTCCAGGTCAGCTTGGCTACAGTGTGAGGCCCTGTCTCCCCCCTTGGGTGATTGAGGGATGTACCTGAACCCCAATGCAGGGCTTTCCTGATGCTCTTGTTTTGGAAAAGAGGCCCAGACCTATTGTAAATCCTTTGGGGTGGACCCAGGACCCCTGGCAGCCCGTGTCTGGGTAATGTATTTCCTACTCCGATATTCTGAACCTGAACTAGTAGCCATCCTGTCTCCTGGACGTGTTCTCGCCTTCGCTCTGAGAACGCCCCCTGTTCTCTGCAGGTGGATGTTATTCAGGGTAACCTCTAACCTTTTCACTCTTGTCCACCTTTACCATGCCCCTGCCTCCTCATCACACTGGGCTAGGTTCTGCCTCAGATGTGGTTGTCAGGGCAGCAGAGGCACTCAGTGGGTAACACCCTTGCTGTCAAGTGTGATGACCCATGTTCAGTCGCTTGGACACAGGGAAAGAAACTGACACTCAGAAGTTTTCCGCCTCCACACACACCGTGCCCCCACCCAACCCCACATACAGATAAATGAAAGTGTCACTTAAAAATGTTAAAGTGACTGTGGGGCCACTGGCAGGGGAGCCAGCATTCATCCCTAGTGCACAGGTGGGCTTTGTGAAGGATCTCTAGGGAGGGATACTCTCGACCTAGATACAGGGGCGGGCCTAGGTCCTGCCCCAAATGATCCCCCATGGGAGGCCTCCCTGAGGAGTGGACGGGGGTGGGATGGGGGAATGGTGGGAGGGGAAGGGAGACGGGAGGGAGAGAACTGGGATTGGTATATAAAATAAAATTGTTTTTAATTTAAATAAACATGAAAATGAAACATTTGTGACTGCTGTCCCCTCTTCATGTGTACTCTGCTGTTTTGTCCCTTCCATCTCCAGGTTCCCTCTTTCTAGTCTCCCTCATACCCAATTCACTTGAATCTTTGATGATTCCCACTAGCTACAAGACAATGTCGACTGTCCCTACAAGTTCCACCGTTGTGCTCTTAACTCGTGGGCGTGAGTGTCTTCCCTTTTCCTGAGTGTCGCTCCTTTCCTCAGACTTCTGTCCCTGGTGACTTTGTTTGCCCAGGCCACAGGTTTCTGTGAGCATCCCTTCTGACCAGGATCAACGGTCCCTCCCCCAGCCCTCCCTTAATTCTGGCTATTTCTTTAAAGCACTCAATAATCGTGCTGTAGTTTATGTATGTGCGCGGGTGTCTTCTGACAATTCACAGTAGTGGTTCGTGCCCGTTGCCATAGCTTAGAAATATAATGGTTCAAACATTAAAAGAAATTCTCAGTCACATTAATTCCTCCCCACAAAAGTTCCTGATTTGTGAGTGACCTTCAAAGTGTTCAGCGGGACCGTGGTTCGGGTTCCTTTGCTCTTGTGACTCCTCTGTACTTGGCTGTCAAAGTCCCCACGCTTAGCTCAATACAGCAAATAGAAAAGAGCCTAGAGCAGATACCATGTAGGAGGTCTCATGGGCCAAGCCTTCTATGGATTAGCTATGAATGCAGTCACATTCCACACCAGATCCTACAGATGCGAGGACAGTAGCCTCAAGAGAACGGAGAAGTGGGGTGGGTAGTCAGCTAGTCTTCCTCCCACACAGGCTGATACCAACGTGATCTCTGTTGCCTCAGTCCCTGGCACATAGAAGGCACTGAGTGTCCTAGGGACAGTGTCTTTAAGTAGGCAGTGGGTGTGCAACTGAGTGAACGGGGAAATGAAACGATGATTAGCCTCTGTGCTTTCCCGACCAGTATCTGCTTTTAGCCAAGGTGCCGTGATTTTTAAAGATCTCTGGAATAGCTTACATACCAGCTAGTTTTGGGTAGGCGTTTTATTTAAAATATTCCAAGCCCATGAAGATCAATGTCTAAGTCAGACAAAAAGGTAATTGAATTAGTTTCTGAAGCTAAGGAAAATTAAGTTTGAAATGTATTCTTCAGACATTTATTGCTGTCTTCTGTGATTCACTCATCTAAAATGAAAAAGTTAGTGCACAGACTAAATGCGCAATGCACACAAGCCTCTGAAGTCAGTGCCTGAGACATGGCAGGCTGTGGATCAAAATTAAATGCCACTAAGAGCTGAGTGCTGGAAATAGACCGTGGAAAGAAAGGGAGTCCTGCCTGTCAGCACACTGGATGGTAAACCAGTAAGACAGTGTGCAGCCTATAGAACACAAGTATGATTCAAGATATATGAGTAAAAGGGGGGGCGTGTGACCAGCCTCGAGGACTAAATGTGGCTGAGAAACCGAGAGGTCCTTTACACAACAAGCTAGTTAGACTTTTTGTTTATTGTTGGTATAAATATAAAACTTAATGTGAATATAAATACAAGCTCTTGCAGTATTTTTCATGGCTTAAAGATATCGCAGTGTTTTGAAGTTTAAAGGATTTTTGTTAGCAAATATCAATTATAGATATTAATGGGTGTCATTATGACATTGTCATTCATGTATGTAATACATTTCATATTCACCCCTTTATTTTCCTCTGTTCTCCCTCACTCCCTTCCCACCCTGCCGATCCTTCTCTAACTCCCAACTAGTCCCCCTTCTACCTCTACAGCATTTCTGTGTGTGGTGTACATGTGTGTACGTGTGCATGTGCGTACATGTGTGCACGTGCATTTCTACCAATGAATTTGATTAGGATTACTTACAGGAGTATAGATGAGGGGTTATTTAGAATTTGGGCTACCAAACCAGAGTCTGCACTCCCAAAGAAAAGCACATGTCAAGTTCTGTACACCTATATTCACGTTGTTTATGAGTTCTCGTCTGATTCTAAGGGCTTGTTTATCCTTGTTTCTGTGTCACATTGTTTTAAATATTTATGGTTACAAACCCTCGATATTAATAGGCGCCTTTATTTAGATGTTTAAAATCCGTTTGAGTGTGTTGCCATCATGTATGTATGTGTGCTGTATACATGTTTGGTACTGCAGAGGTCAGAAGAGGGTGTTAGATTCCCCAGAACTGGAGTTACAGATGGTTGTGAGCCATCGGGTGGGTGCTGGGAATCACACTTGGGTCCTCTGCAAGAGCAGCGGCCACTCCCCGCTGCTGAGCCATCTTTTCGGCCTCTACACTCACTTGAAACACGTGGAAACAAGTACATTTAAGAATATTTCCCTTAAACTTTTACATTCGAGTAAAATTAGTAATACTATTAGAGTAAAATTTTATGTTTGAAACATACAGCATTGTGTCAAATATTATGTAGTGCACTTAAGTATTTGCCTATGAAAATTATTTAACAATGTAGAAAAATATAATAAAGTGAAAACTTTAAAGATCAGTTTTATAAATTATTAGCATAGGAAATTGAAAAGCTATGTTCTCACTAAAAGCACTATTTCTCGGTAATCTTACTTTTTTATCTTTTTATATTTTCATGCATTTCAAATTCGTTGTAACCATCCTCTTTTTATTTATAAAATGAGAAGAAAATATGTTATTAAATTTGTACTCCTGAACAAAAAAAAAATGTGACCTAATAATAGGGGATATTTGTCTGTAGTCAGTTTGGGGGGGGGGGATGAGCTAATAAGACTTTTGACTCCTTAGCAACATGCTGATGTCTTGTCTAAAGGTGATAGAATTATTTACTTCTCAACATCTTCCCCAAGCCTAAGAATTCATACTTGTTATTTTATGATTCATGCCTTCCTTCCGCTTTTGACTAGAGTTATATACACTCCTGGCCACACCGATGACCACATGGCTTTACTCCTGGTAGAGGAAAATGCCATATTTTCTGGGGATTGTATCCTAGGAGAAGGAACAACGGTATTTGAGGACCTCTATGATTATATGAACTCACTAAAAGACTTGTTAAAAATCAAAGCTGATATTATATATCCAGGTGAGTGGTGTTTTGTTTGTTTTAATCCAGCAAGCCATCTTTTACCATGACAAAGGGCGTTCTCTGAATTGTCTCTGAATTGAAATATATGTAGACCATTTGAAGTCTCTGTATTAGCATATACTAACTGCTCAAGTTCTTGGTCTCGTGATGGCATTCTGATGCAAATATTACAAAATGTACCTTCATCGTATTTACCTGCATCACCCTCTTGCTCCCTGCTTCCCACTGCCCTCCTTCTGAAACTTTCATTGTTTTTAAGCTCTTATTTCTTATAATGTGTCCGTGCCTGCGTGTGGATCTGTGTGCATTGGTGCAGTGCATGTGGCGGTCAGAGGGGTCATCTGGAGCTGGAGGAGCTGTGAGCCTCCGACTGGGGGCAGGAGACTGAACTGGGGTCTTCTGTAATGGCCTGTTCTTCGCCTCTAGGCGTCTCTCCAGCCTCCTCACTGCTTATTTTTTAAACCCGGACTGCAGTGTCCCCTCCTTCCTTTCCTCCCAGCCCCCTCTCCTGAGTCCACTCTTCCTCTCTTCCTCTCCAGCAAAGGTCTTGTTTAATGGTTCCCCCCCCCCCCATCCTCGCTAGCATTTGTGGCCACCCAGACCGGAGTGAACTGGGGTCTCTGTGTCGTCTGGATTTGCATTTCGCTGGTGGCTGATGATAGTAAACATTCTCTTTGTGTGTTTATTATCTGATGGCACTTCCTTTAAAGTTCCGTGGGGCAGTATTGGGTATGATGGTATCTACTGCAGCCCTAGTACTTAAGGCAATGGATTACAATAAACTCAAGGCCATCTTCAGTAACAGAGCAGATGCCAGGACGGGTATGGGGAGGGAAGGATGTCCTCCTGGCCTGTAGGCTGTCTCTTCACTGTACTTACTTGTTTCTTTGCTGGCACAGAGCCTTTTTGTTTTTGGGGGGGTTTTTTGGTTTTTTTGTTTTGTTTTGTTTTGTTTTTTGGTTTTTGGTTTTTATTTTTTTGAGACAGGGTTTCTCTGTGGCTTTGGAGGCTGCCCTAGAACTAGCTCTTGTAGACCATGCTGGCCTCGAACTCACAGAGATCTAGAGATCCGCCTGCCTCTGCCTCCCGAGTGCTGGGATTAAAAGAGTGGGCCAGCACTGCCCAGATCATTTTGAATTTTTGTTTTACAAGTTAAGAGACGGGGTTTGTTTCCTTCATCAACATGTGTGTGTCAGCTTCCCCGGCTGTTTGCCGAAAGGCTGTATTTTCACCATTCTGTTTTGGCTCCTTCATCAAGAATCAGGTCGCATAGCTGTGGGGGTTCCCTTTGGGGTCTTTCATTGGTCTGTGTGTCAGTTTGGGTGCCAGAACCATACTGTTTTGGCCACAGTGACTCTGTAGTATGATTTGAAATCATAGTGTGATACCATCAGCATTACTCAGGTTTGCTTTGGCTACCTGAGGACTTTTGTCAATAAATTTGATAACGGTTCTTTCTGGTTGTATGAAGGATGTTACCAAAATTTTGATGGGGATTTGCATTGAACCTGTCTATCATTTGGGGTAATAAAGCTGTTTTCACAATATTAATTCTGCCAGTGCATGAGCATGAATCTGTGTCTCCTTCAGGCTATTTCTACGGGGCGTCATAGTTTCCATTATAGAGATCTTTCACACCTTCTGTTTATTGATTTTTGTGGGGCTGGGAAGGGTCGTTTGTTTTCTTTTTAACCGAGAACAGGGCTGAGGCTGCTATGAGTCCGTTTGTTTCCCTGAGTATTTCAGGGTGAATCCATTATTGACATGTAAAAATCACCTCTTGTCAGTTGACTCTGCTGCTTTGCTGAGAGCCTTCTTCAGCATGGCGCTCCTTTAGCCTCTGGAGTGTTGGCTCATGTCATCTGTAAACTGGGCTCTTTACTTTGCATCTCCTTTGGACAGGTCCTTTTATGCCACTGGGACTGTGGTACCTGACAGGAACCCCGAGAGATAAAAATATTTATTTTACTCGTGGTTGTAGATGGTTTTAGGCCTCGTGGCAGGGAAGGACCCACTCAGCTCCCCGCAGCCAGATTGCATAGCAGACACAGTTCATGCCTGAAAAGAAAAAGGAAGCAGGAGCCACGTGTGTCTTGGAAAGGCCCTCTCCTAGTGACTGACTTCTGCTCCCGAGCCCACCTCCCAGTGACCCCGCACAGGCCCAAAGGGAAGCAGCATGAGCTCAGACGACACGCCTACGGGCGTCTACCTGCATTTCTGTCTCTTTGCTCTTGGCCTGTGTTGAACTAGAGTGGGGACAGTGGGCATCCTTGTCTCAGCCTTGGATTTAGAGGAAATGCTGTGTGTTTCTCCAGTCTGCATGTTAGCCGAAGCATGTCACACACAGCCTTTATTTATGCTCAAGTCTGGCGATCCTAGTCTGTATTCATCAGAGCCGTTATCATGAAGGGATGCTGATTTTCACCACCGTTTTCTGCTTCTGATGATATGGGCATTTCATTTGTGTACTATGTTGTATTTGCTCACTTGTATATTTTGAACCATCTCTAGAATTCAGTCAATTTGATCATGATAATATATTTTAAGGTGTTACTGAATACAGTCTGCTGGGGTTTGTTTTGCTTTAGGATCTGGATTTATTAAGGACTTTTTTCCCTTGTTGTTGGATGATTGTCCAGCAGCATCAGTAGCAAGGTAACCCTGGATTAGTGTCCTGGGTCTGGAAGGGTTACCTCCTCTTCTGTTTTGTGGAACAGTTTGAGGATTATCTTAGGGTTTCTATGGCTTCGAAGAGACACTGAGACAACAGCAACGCTTATAAAGAAAGCATGTCATTGGAGGGGCTGGCTTCCAGTTTCAGAGGGTTAGGCCATTATCCTCATGGCGGGAGCAGAGTGGGAGACAGACAGACCGGGTGCTGGAGTAGCTAAGAGTCAGATGTCTTGCAGGCAGCAGGAAGTTGACTGAGACACTGGGTGGTACTGAGCATAGAAAGCCTCAAAGCCCGCCCCACAGTGATACACTTCCTCCATCAAAGCCACACCTCCTGAGAGAGCCACTTCCTGTGAGATTATGGGGGCCAATTACAGTGCAAGCTCCCACTAGGATCATGGGTGCTAGTTTCTCTTAAAGGACCAATACTCCTCAGTGGTGAACTCTTCAGGTCCTAGGCTTTTCTTGAGGGCCTCCAGCTCGACTCCAATCTTATTTCCCACCACACATCTATTTGCTTGCTTCTATCCTCTTGTTTAGATTTTGGTGTGTCATACGTGCCTAGAAATGGATCCATTTCTTTTTGATGTTCCAATTTATTAGACTAAGTTAACAAAATAACATGCAGTGATCTGAAGTTCAGTAGTCTCCTGCAGTATTTCCTTTTTTTTTTTTTTTTATAATGTTCAATTTTGCTTTACTCTTATCTCCTGCGTTTGGTTAGTTTGGCTAATGGTTTGAGAATCTTATACTTTAAAAAAAAAAAGCAGCTCTCTTTTTGGTCCTTTGGTCTCTTCATATTCATTACTTTCTTCCCTGAACTGTTGTTATTTCTGTATATTAATCTTGAGTTTGACTTTTCTTATTTCAAAATATCAAGGTGCTTAAGTTGGCTATTTGTTCTCTATCTCTGGTGTTTTAATGTTTATTTATTGTGTGTTTGTGTGTGTACGCATATGTGCACAAATGGCACACATGTCGAGGTCAGAGGACAACTTTCAGGAGTCGGTTTCCTCCTTCCGCCCTATGACCCAGGGATCAAACTCTGGTCAGCTGACTTAGCGGCAGGAGCCTTACCCACCGAGCCATCCTACCAGCTCCTCTGATTTGTAATGCAGAGCATTCATAGCTGTTATGTGACTTCTCGTGAGATGCAGATTAGTTTTAGTTTATGCTTGCAATGGGAAGTCTTTAAAAGACGACTTCTGTGAGTACACGATAAACTTGTTGACCGTTAGTATCGAGGCTTTCCGAGCCCTGCGGTTTCAGCTGACATGGCTGCCCTTATTCTATCAGACTTTCCTTTGTGATTTGCCGTACCCTGTGCAGCTTCAGTATTCTTTAACTGATGAATTTTCTCTGTAGTGTGACATGGGCTTGGCCTCTCTGTCTGTCCCGGAGACCTTGAGTGTTGTGGCCATGGTCCCTTTTTTTTTGGTTTTCAGTCTTATTGGTATTTGAATGTAATAATGTCTTAATGTCAGCAGCCCTTGATTCTTGCTAGCACTGGGGCACCCTTGGCGTTGGAGTTTTCCTTCGTATGTCTAGGGGCCACTGCCAGCTCCAGCTTCATGGCAGCTCCTCGCCTGCTTCAGATGTCCACCGTGTTTTGCACCCAGAGATAGCAAATTTCTAAGCCAGGAGGTATCCACACATGTGTCAGAGTCCCTTAGTGGACATGAACCACTGAGGGACCTCAGCGGTCTGACTGCTGGCCTCATAGAGAGCAGGAAGAAAGCAGCGGGGGAATCTACTGCTCTCCCATACCTGGGCTCAGTGCTCAGTCCTACAGTGACACATGCAGAAAGGTGGCTCCTAAGGCCCAGGGCCCACAGCTCTCCGTGAGCAATGTGCTAAGTTCCTGAACACACAGAACAGGGCCACCAGTCACAACCCCATAGCCCAACTCTGTCCGTGCTTCCTGAGCTGGCCAAACCCACATGTAAAACCCACCCCCATCTCTATTACTGCGCCTTCCTCCACACAGGCGGACACAGTGGCGGCCTGTCCCTGAGCTCCCTGACTTGTGATCATTGTTTGACGTCGGGTCCCAGCGTAGCTCAGGCCCTTCTCAAGCTCGCACTGGGCCGGAGCACTCCAGGTTTGGGAACAAAGTGATAGGTTTCTGCTTCACGGGTGGCCTGCTGCACAGAAGTCTCTGTCACACCGAATCCCCATGCTAGAGCTGTGGGTTTCCCCAGCAGCTGGGACGGCCGGTCAGATGGCATCAGGGCCTCCTGCCTTCCTTGCGGCTGTGATTCAGCTCCTCTCTCAGGAGCTTCTGTTGGGACTGGAGGTGGCTTCAACAGCTTTGTCTGTGTCCCCTCTGTCTCCCCATGCCTCTTGGGTGTTCCCTTACCTCGTCCTTGATTCCCAGGGCTCTGCACCTTCGTCCTCCCTTGCCTTAGTCTGCACTTTGTTGCCGAGTCTTCTGGCCCATGCAGTTAAACAGAGGGAGCTTCCAATGTCCATCTCACCTGAGGAGCCCTACCCTACGCCTTTAAATTACACCCCTGGCTCCTTCCTGGCAGAGAGCCATGCCCATAACATTGTAGGTTTTCTTCAGCGTCCACACAGCTGCTGACTGAACCAGTGAAACAAAACAGCCTTACAGGGGAATAGGAAAATGTCTCAGTCACTGTTGCTTTTATTAACCGACTTCTCTCGCAAACCACAGTTTAGCTGTGAAACTTTGGGTAGGGTCGCCCTTTGTACTGTAACTCGCCATGATGACATGTCAGGTTTCCATAGCAACCGTAAAATAGTACATTTCCGATCTCCAGAAGAAGAACCGTGTTATATTTCAGGTATCACTGCACTGCTTGCAATATGAGTGTTCCCTCCATCACAGAAGCTGAGAAGACCCCAGCGAGAGTCCCAGAAGGGAAAGGGGAATTGGTTGGTTTTGTAACTCACTCCCTGCAAAACCGCGCGGGAAGATCTGTCGGTACACTTGAATTGTCTGAGTGCTCGGTGCTTAGGGGATGGTAGACGCACTGTATAGCTGGGCGGGTATAGATCATGGCGTGAGAGGAGTAGTCAGGCTGCATGAAAGGCTGCTCACCGTGCTCCTAAGCTAGGCCACTGAGAGGCTGCCTGCACCGACCCTCTGTCTGCATCCAGTGAGCCTCTCATAGTGTTAGCAGGGCGGCTGTTTTTATGTAAATCATGCGCTGTCACCATAGCTACCATACAGCAAAGCCTGCTTCTGTGCAGGTACCATGCAGGGGCCTTTAGAGCCCTGTTAAGATGGGCTGGGAGTACCACACAGGCTCAAAGCTGAGGCAACGAACAGCCTGTTACAAGCCAAAGTCCAGCGCTCTCCATGTGACTCCAGGTTAGCCCGCGTCTGGATGTTTTGTTCTGGGAGACCTAAAATACCCCTTTTGTGGACTTCCGTGTCATACTGCACTGTTTAAAGCGCAGGCGATTTCAGTGTAGCTGTGTCTGGGTCGTCACAAGTTCCAACCTGCTACATTTGCTGGAAGGTTTTAGCTCTGCTATCTGTGGGTCTTAGAGTGCATTTGGATGCTCCCTTTGCGGTCTTTCGTTAGTGAGCTTACCACAGTAGTTAAGACAGCACCCACAGTGGTCAAAAGCTGCCCAGTAGGGATCTCAGCTGCGCCCCTTCTGAGCTATACAGCTGTAGGCAGATTATGTGCCTTCCCTGTGGGCAGTAATAATACCTACTTCACGGGATCCTTGAAAGCACGCGGTAAGTACTTCAAGTACATAGAGTAATACTGCGCCCATGGACACCATGCTACCCACCATTGCTGTTTTAGTACATGTATTATTGCTAAAGTAGATCTTAATATTTTAAGGTGCATAATAACATTATATATTTTTACTTGATATAGTTCTCTAAAGGTTTTTGGCATTATGCACAGTCTTTTACTGTTGCCATCAAAGCTTTAGTTTTCCCCTGGCTATCTATAACGTAGTACTTTTATTAGCATATGTTAACTACACCTAATAATCAGTTTCATGTGGCATTGTCATTGATTTATATAATGTGTTTAGAGGGGCTGAAGAAAGGGCTCAGTGGTTAAGGTGCTTGCTGCGCTTTCAGATGACAGAAGTTCAGTTCCCATGTCGGGTGGTTCGCAAGTCCTTATAACACCAGCTCCAGGGGAGGCAGGGACTCTGCAAGCGCCTGTACACTCACATACCCAGACATATGTACACTTAAATAACAGGACACATCTTTTAAAGGTACATTTTGATTATATTTACCTCCTAATACATTTCTTGACTCCTCCCTCTTCCCAAGCTCCTTCCCTCCCCCCCCCCACTTTCATGTCTTTCTTTGGTGGTCCAATGAGTAAATAAGGTTGCTTATAGGAGTTGGGGTGAGCTGGGCATTAGTGGTGCATGTCTTTAGTCCCAGCACTCGGGAGGCAGAGGCAGGCGGATCTTTGTGAGTTCGAGGCCAGCCTTGTCTACAGAGTTTCAGGACAGCCTCCAAAGCCACAGAGAAACCCTGTTTCAAAAAACAAAACAAAATAATACAAAACAAAACAAAAAAAAAAAAAAACAAAACAAAACAAAAAACCAAAATAGAAAACAGGAGCTGGGGTGAAAGTTTTTTTGCAGGAGGGGCATTAGCAATTTACCAGTAGCTGAATAGCTGGGAGAGTTTCATGAGACCTCCCATCAGAAAATGTCCTGTGTACACAGTCTTTAAATCTTAGACCTGTGGTGTAACTTTCCAAGAAATGAATAGTTGTGTGCTTACGTGCTTTTCAGTACCGCATATGAATTATTTTCAAACAGAGTGAGTTAACTTTGTACCTAGTGGTTTTTTTTTTTTAATTTAGTTACAGTAACTTGTATAATTCTTTTAATTCAGGACATGGCCCAGTAATCCATAATGCTGAAGCTAAAATTCTGGAATATATTTCTCACAGAAATAGCCGAGAAGAACAAATTCTGACATTAATCCGTGATAACTTTGAAAAATCATTTACGGTGACTGAACTTGTGAAACTGATTTACAAGGTAACTTTTCTTCCATCTTATCTGTACATGGCTACTGTTTACGAGGGTATCATTCAGTAAGCTATATGGTAAACTTAATATATCCCAGGTGAAAACAAGTCTTTTGATTATGTAAGTAATGCTAATTGTCTTGATTTGAGACAGTGGTTTAAGAAAGGAAAATGTCCATAGAGAACAAAAGTAGCCATCCTGGGCCATCGTTAAACCTTTCTTACTTGAGAAACTGACATATACTAAATAGTAATGACATATACTATCCTAGCCATCTTGGTTATCTGGTATCCAAACCTTCAGTAAATGACACAGAGTGATCTTCTAAGCAAAAACAAAATAAAACAAACAAAAAAACCAACTGAGGATAATGGCAGTGGGAAGTTGTAGCCTAACAGTGGAAAACTGTGCATCAAAACCATGGAAATACTTTCTCTAGGAAAGAACACTCACCTCAGAGTGTGGCCTCTAGTGTATCCCTGAAGCACTGTGTGGTAATAATGTTACTCAGTGTTTTAACAGGGCTAATGTCTGCTGTATGGGTGGAGCAGCTTAGTGGCTTAAGTGTAGGGTTAGGCAGACTGCCTGAGTTTTAAAAGCCCCTTTATGGGGGACACATGGCATACACACAAAGTCTTGGTACTCAGGAAGCAGAAGTGGGGTAATGAGGCTAGGGTATATAGTGTCGAGTCTATACGCTAGCCTGGAGATGGTAGCAATTAAAGGACCTGAAACATACCAAACTGTTAAATCATACAGTATGCCTCATTTCAGAAGAGGATGATGAGGAAATGAAAAAAAAAAATGCCTTTGACTGGGGGTGTAGCTACAACAGAGTGTTAGGCTAGCACACTCAAAGCCCTGGGTTGGGGCTCCCAGCATATCAGGAAAAGGGCATTTGGAAAAATGAATACGAGTATTTTCTTGTAGGGCTGACAGATCAGGTGTACTAGGGTGATGAGTGTGCAAGTGTAAGGACGGAACTCAGTCCCCAACAGCTAACGGTACAGAGTGCCTGGAATCCCAGGGGTGCAGAGGCAGGAGGATTCCTGGAGCTTGTTGCTCAGCCAGTCTAGCTGAGTGAGTGAGCTCCGGAATCAGTGAGAGACCCTTCAAAACGTAAGGTGGAGAGTGATCCAGGAAAACACACAGTGAAAATATTTAGCTTCATTATACATACGCACTCATGCGCGCGTGCTCGCGCACACACACACACACACACACACACACACACACACACACACACATAGTTGTGGGGGGGGGCATTGAAATTGTATGAAAGAGCTCATTGCCTCTCTAATACCAGTGTAGAGCCACTCTTGTTGGGGAATCCACCAAGAAGACAGGTCGCAGGAACACAGACTGTGGATGTGGGTGGACAGGAAGAGAGTCCCAGGAGCTGAGGAAAGAGGAGTAGACGTGAGCAGATCACAAAAAGACTTCACTGCCAGCTAAAATGTTAGATGTTACCCAATAATCTGGGAATGGCCACTTTCAGATCTTAGGCAGGTAACTTACATGATGAGGTCTAGAAAACCACCCTGATGGAGAGGTATATATGGTACCAGTGTTTAAAGGAGAATCGGAGCTGGAAATTCAAATGTGGTAGTCACCAGTGCTTATCATTTCTGTGTGTAAGCTGAGTGGAAATGAAAAGGGAAACTGAGTATGGGGTCCCACGCGTGTAATCCTGGACCTCAGGAGACTGTGAGTGGGAGGGCAGCCTTGCAGACGGTGAATAGCCAGATTGAACTGTCTCAAAAGAGGGAGTGAACCAATGACACAACCCTCTGTACACATCAGGGCCCCTTTGTAAATATCAATGTCTAGGGGAGAATTTGCTAGAAGACTATGAATGGTAAGTGGCCTGGAATGCATGCAGAAAAGGCTGGCTTCAAAAAAGCGAAACAAGCCAGCTAACGTCATGCACAGTGAGACAAACAAATCCGCTGAATTTGACTGAGGTGATTTGATAATCTTGGCAAAATTCCTTCAGGAAGCTGAGAAGCAGAGTATTCTGATTTCATTCCATTGCTGTGACAAATCACACTGACCAAAAGCTGCTTGTGGAGAGAAGGATTTATTTGACGTGTGATGGGAGATGTCATTCTGTAAATATATTTCTCGTATTGATTAATGAATAAAGCACTGTTGGCCAATAGGAAAGCAAGATAGGCAGGATTAGGAGACAAGGAGGAAAGGGGAAGAAGTAGGGAGGGGTCAGCATGTAAGACCAGAAGACCAGAGGTCCGGGCACTCTCTCCGGTAGGATAAGACCATGTGGAAACATTTAGATTAATAGAATGGGTTAAATAGAGCTAGCCAATAAGTAATGCTAGCAACAGGCCAACAGCATTATATCTAATACAGCGTCTCTGCGTGTCATTTGGGGCTGGCGTGGCTGTGGGAGCAGGCCGGCGGGAAAACATGCTCGTAACAGACTTGCAGGTCCATCTTCCAGGCGTCAGCGCAAGAGCTCAGGGTGGGAACCACGGAGGACCTGCTTCAGCTAACTTTGTTATTTTATAGACCCCAGGCCCGCCTGCCTAGGGATGGTACTGCCCATAGTGGGCTGGACCCCTAGGTCAGTTAACAATCAGGGGAGGCCCCGCAGACATGCCTACACGACAGTCCTATCTAGGCAGTTCCTCAACTGAGGCTCTCCCGGTCAGATGCCTGCGGGCTGTGTCAAGATGACAGCTGAAGCTAACCAGGACACAGAGATAGTGAATTTAGTCCTCATAATTATGACCTCATAAGTAAAACTAGAGTTTCTCTTTATTCAGATGGCATGTCAATATTACAGTATTGCTTTAGCATGAGTAGAGAAAAACTGTAAGTCAAAAGGCACAAAGGTATTACTACCGGAATACCTAAAAAAGCATAAAGCAGATTCAAAACTGTTTGAAAGCTAAGAATAATTTTTATATGTATTCACTGCTTCTTTTACAAATATTAATGAGTCTACTGTGTGTAAACACTAGTACTAAACACTAGGAATTCAGTAGTGAGCAAAACAAGACACCACTATTGTTTGTGTGGCATCTGATCTATTTTATCTATAGAAATGTAACAGGATGGTATTCTAAAGCAAGACATTGGCGGGGTGAAAACTGCTTAGATTGGTTTTGTATTTGATTTCACTTTTTTTGAGACAGGGTCTCATGTATGGCAGGTTGGCTTCAAATTCACAGTGTAGCCAAGTGTGACCTTGAATCTCCGACTGTCCCGCCTCCACCTCTGAGTGCTGAGATTACGTGTCTGCCACTTAGCCTGTCTGTGTGGTGCTGGGATGGGACCTGGGTTTTGTGTGCCCTGCAAAAGCAGTCAGCTGAGCCCCATCCCTGACCTGGCTCAGCACTGGTGTTCTTTAAAGGTTCCAGACAGTTAGGTATTCTTCAGAAACGAGATTCCTTTCCATCCCTGTTTTCCTTTCAGAATGTTCCAGAGAATTTACATACGATGGCGGAGCGTAACCTCTTGCTTCATTTGAAAAAACTAGAGAAGGAAGGAAAAATATGTACGTATACTTCTGAATTTTGATGCATTTACTACTAGCATTTAAACGTTGTGCGGGTGCATGGTTTCTTTTCAGTTAAACCAGCACCCAGCTGAGCTCTCCCTTAAATATCACATTCAATAGAAAGAGATGAATGCGAGGGAGTGGGGTCTGAAGCCCCCGCCGTGGCGAAAGTGAAACTGTCAGGAGATGACCTCCTCCAGATGCCAAGATCAGCAAGTGTGGCGCACTTTTAAAACACACTAGCATAGTGCTCAAGTGCCAGTAAAAATAGTGACGTCACAGACAGTAAAGTTCTATAATTATTTCCTTACGGTAGGTTAATTTGTCAAATCAGGCATTTTTATAAATGTTTGGTCATTAAAATCAAGAAGTTCTCCAAAGCTTGAATTTTGTGTAGAAGCCTCAGTCATTTGTTTACACACAAGAAGAGGCTCACATTGCAGACATCAACAAAATTCCTTTACGGAACTTCCTTTCCTGTACTTTTCTCATTATAAAACAACTTAAAATTCAATTCAGTGGCTATTCTTAGCTTTTGTTTTTACTGTCTGGTTTTCTTTCTCCAGTTTACATCACAAATCCTGACAAGAAGTGGAAGGCTGTGCTTTAGACAGATGAGTGGAGCTCCGGCTTGTTTTGCTTTTAGAGGATGGTGTGTTCTTTTAGCTATAGATTATTTATAGAGACTGTCAAATGTGGGACTTTGAAAATAACCTTGATACCTTTCTGACATATATAAATTACATTGTATATCTATAGGTTACCGATCTAACCTTGGCCTTGGAAATTTTTACCAAAAGTTTAGAACCCAGCACTTTATCATTTTACTATGGATTAAGTAAAATGGTTACTTAAGAATAACAAAATTTGCACAACTCAAGCCAGCTACTACTTTAGAGTTTGGTTATGTATCAGCATTTTCCAGTAAAACTGTTTTCTTTGCTACGTCAATCAACAGCACAGATGTCTGCACATTGTTTCCTTTTCTTCAGACTGTCTGTACCTTTTACACACCAAGTTTATTTCATGTTTCTGTGAATTATATAATTTAAGTGTTGATTCTACAGCTGTTACATTTTTTTCTTATGGTGGTGTCCCATCTATTATTAAAAGCATTAAATATACCAATCTGAAATACTATGTGATTAGTAATAATTATTTTAAAGATTTATTTATTTATTTTTATGTGTATGGGTATTTTGCCTGCATGGGTATCTGTGTGCTGCGTGCACACAATGTTTTGGGAACCAGAAGAGGGCACTGGATCCCCAGAACTGGAGTTATTGACATTATTAGTCACCATGAGGTGTTGCGAGATTTTCCACCTGGTTCCACAACCGCCTCTGAGAGCCCCAAATAAACACATGGGTGCTATATTAGTTATAAAACTGTTGGGCAGTGACTAGAGTTTTGTATTCGCTAGCTGTCTTAATTATTAACCCATTTCTATTAATCCGAGTATTTCCACGTGGTCTTGGCTTACGGGAAAATGCCGGACCTGTTGCTTCTTTGCCTGCTACGTGTCTCCACAGAGAACAGAATGACTTCCTGTTTATCCCTGCTTATATTCCTGATTCTGCCCAGCTATGTCACTTCCTGTCTGTTTGTACAGACCTGCAGACCTCTATGGTTAGCTAGTGGCAAGTTTCTCCCCAGGTATGTCACTTCCTGTCTGTCTGCACAGACCTCCATACCTCTATGGTCAACTAGTGGCAGTTTCTTCCCAGCTACGTCACTTCCTGTCTGGCCAATCAGCCAATCAGTGTTTTACTCATCAACCAATAAGAGAAACACACACAAGGACAACCCCATCAATGTGGGTGCTGGAAGCAAACCTTGTCCCTTTAGAACAATAACCAGTACTCTGAACTGCTGAGCCACCTACCTCTCCAGCCCCCAAATAAGTATCTTTGTAATCCATTGATTGGTACAACTGACATACTTTGCAAGTTTAGATTTTAGTATTAGTGTAGAAATAGTCATCAGTTTATATATTAATTATATTCCAGAAAGTGTTTTCTTTTAATTAGAAGAATGTAAAGTAGGCCTTTTAAAAATACAAACAGCATTCTTAAGTAATGGTTAGATTAGTGGAGGGCGGAGTTCCTAACACTCAGGAAGCAGATTAAATTTACGGGGATCAGGAAGTAAATAACTCAAAAGTCTCAGAAAGTTCCTGAAACAGTTCACTAAGTCCCTTCCCAAGGTCATCTAAGCAGTAGCGGTTGCTGGGGAGAAGAAACTCTCTCATCTCTTGAGCTGCCTCCACGTGATACAGCAGTGCTCCAGGGATGCAGCCCTCATGGCTGGGGTGGGGTTTTCAATGGCGCAGCTGCCTTTGAGGTACCTTCACCCACCCCACTGCTGTAAGTAACCCCAGTAAACTCAGGTTCATCAAGTGAGGCTTCCAAGAAATCTTTTGTCTGTCTTTCTCTTCTGTTCTCAATAGGTAGACATCACATCTCCACAGACACTCTTGTACGGTACAACATAGTTCAGTAATGCTTAATTGACCCATATGGGTGCTGAGCAATAATACCAAAATAAACTTAGAATTCTAATTGTATATTTTTCTTACTCTTCCTTTAAAGTAAGATTTCAATTTATTTTTTTTTTTTAAAAAAAAAATGATCTTTAGCATCTTCACTGCCTGCTCCTTTTCTCAAAGACCCCAGCATTTTTATGTTACCTTAATTCATGTGTTCTTGTCCCATGGAAATAAGTGTTCCATTCTACAAAATAACTATAAACTGAACAATTGAAAGGCAATGACCCAATTCACAAATGGACAGTTTCTCCAAAGAAGATATCTACGTGAAAAGATGTTTAGCATCACTCATCAATACGAATCAAAAGCAAGGGATACTGCATCCTGCCCATTGGGATAGCTGTTGTTTTCCAAAATTAACAGCTGAGGAGGTGTGGCGAATACAGCTGGTAAAATAGGTGGCCCCCCTCAAGAGATAAAAGAGAATTGCAGTGTGATTGAGCATTCAGCTTCTGAGAATTGTTCCAGAAAGCTGACTTACAGGGGGAGGAGCAGAAAAACATCTTAAAAAACAAAGCAAAGTCTGACATATGCTGCACCATGCATGAATTCAAAAGAAAATATGCTAAGTGCAATAAGACACCAAAAGGACAAATACAGTGATTCTACCTGCACGAAGCACCTTCCGCAGCCAGATTCACAGAGACAGGAATTAGAATGGCGAATGCAGTGATTTGAAGGGAAGAAATGGAGAATGACTCAAGTGTCAGTAAGGGACAACACAATAGGGTCAGGACATGAATGGTGATGCCATGTGGTATCCCTAAAATGATCAGAAATAATCATGTGTCCCCCATAATACCCCCACCAAAAAACAAAAAATATGAACACATATCAATACACTTTAGACAACGAGAATATAATTTTATTGCCTTACTTCTTTCTCAGAAGGTTGAATACAAACACCGTTCAATTGGTCAGATCAGAAAGCAAAAGTATCTCTCTCCGTCTGCCTCCATCACCCATGTCCAACTCTTCCCTAGTCTACCTCCAGAAGCCATCACTGTCACCCAGTCTGTGCTGCTCGGTCCTAGCGACCATCCTTTCCTCCTGTATCAATAAAATGCCTGTTAACTCTTAGCTCCCTCTTCTGTTCTTCAAAAAGGTTGCGAAAGAAGATGAAAAGGCCATTCTGACATAAGGAAATCTCTGTATTTTTGGTTTTCCAAGACAGGGTTTCTCTGTGTTGCTCTGGCTGTCCTGGAACTCACTTTGTAGACCAGGCTGGCCTCGAACTCACAAAGATCCGCCTGCCTCTGCCTCCAAGTGCTGGGATTAAAGGTGTGTGCTACCACCACCTGGCTAAAAATTCATGGTTGTTACGTTGCTATGGCACACTTCAGATACTGCACCTTGCAAGTAGATCTTTTCAAAGAAGGGGAGGGATGGGAGGCCACTGAATGTATTAGTCATTTAAAGAGCCTAGCAACAGCAGTGGCATATATTAAATGCTCTGTGCTGAGGCCTGCGCCAGATACTGAGGAGACAAAGGTGAACAAGACAGCATCTGGACCTCAGGGTGAGCTCGTTGTCTTCTTGTCAAGACAATGTGAGGACTGTCACGTTTGTTTGGAGCAAAGGAAGAATATATAACCTGGCCGGGTGTTGGATCCTGCTATAGGAAACCTGAGTTCAGTCTGCACAAAGTGAGGAGGAGCCACATGGAAATGCAGTATTTTTTAGATAAGGAAAGTAGTTCCGGTGCACATGAACAGAGAACGGCATTCTGCGGCTGAGCTGACCAGAATCTCATGGGAGCACTGAAATCACAGGAGCCAGTGTACTAGAGTCACAGATACGGGGCTAACTGTAATTCCAGTGGTGCTCAGCAGGGTGATGAGGAAGCCGGAGGGTTTTAGTTTCAGGTCAGCCTGGGGCTTATAGTGAATTCCCTGTCTCAACACACACACATACACACACACACATACACACACACACACACACACACACACACACACACACAGGCATGCTTGTGCACACATGTTTACACATGTGTACTCCCACACAAACCTACAATAAAGTTTGATTTGTAAATAAACAGATTAACAACAATGACTAGTAATAACACAGCAGGACTATACCAGTGCAGTATAATAAACGCAGGTGCACAGCTAGGTATGGTGACACACGCCATTGATCCCAGCACCTGGGAGGCAAAGGCACATGGATCTCTGAGTTGCCGGCCAGCCAGGGCTACATAATGAGACCCTATTCAAAAAGAAAGGAAAAAGGTGAGTACTCTTTGTCCCCCACCTCCAAATGTCTTACTGTATTTCCTCTTAAAAGAAGTACTTGCCAGCTCATCTTGGGCTTCCGTTGAGATGCCAGCATCACCACTTTTACGGTTTGAACATGTTAAATAAAGTAAAGGTTACCTGGATGCAAGCGCTGATGGTCAGCCTGTAGCGATCTGGTAATCCACGGGGCCACAAAGTGACTAACAGTCACAGCATAGACAGTGCACATAAATGGGATCAAGGACGATTCACGTCCTGAGTCATTCAGAACAGGACAATATGAGGTCTCACCTCATTACTCAGAACAGCCCGCAGTTCAGGTTCCAGGGCCTAGCGTGATTAATATAATCATCTAGTATTATTTTTGCCTCAGTAGCAAATGTTTGTCTCCAGCCATCATAGCAATGCCGTCCCTGCTTCTAGTACTTTGCTCTCCGGTTCGGTATACCCAATAGCTTTGGATTACTCACAGCTGCTTACTCATTTGCTATTTACTTGAGAGTTGCACAGTCCCTTTCAGTATCTCTGCCTTCTCAATATTATAACCTTAGATTGTTGGCAACTGAGTAGCTCTCTGTGTCTCACACAGAACTGAGAGGAATGCCTAAGCAGGTAATTACTTTTTAGTTTTTGCTATGTTCTCTTATATGTTAGCCTTTTGATAACTGTTCCAAACCAGCCTGGAACCTTATAAGCACAGACACTGGAGATTTGACTTTTTTGCACAGCAGATTGGGAGAGACAAAAGCAGAGAGTGGTTTCAAAGGAATCGAGAGCAGCAGATATGAGTGCTACTTAAAAGCAGAAATAACACCCAGATGAGCTGGGTTTACGGCCCTATAGCAAAGCATGAACACCCTGAGTTTGGCTTCCCAGCACCCATGTAAAAAGCCAGGCATTGCGGCCTGCACCTGTAATCCCAGCATTGGAGAATGCAAAGGAAACAGGTGGTGCAGCCTTTGACCCCGTGTTGGTGGCAGGCCTACCCTATGGCTGGAGCGAGGAAGGCACAGTCCCAGAAACAGTGCCACGGGGATTGTGGACAAACACTGTTGGCTCACCACACAAACTTCCTTTCTGAATGTGTGGACGCCACTTCATGAATCAGCTGTGTGCTG
This sequence comes from Cricetiscus sungorus, assembly GCA_030556225.1. NCBI lineage: Eukaryota > Metazoa > Chordata > Mammalia > Rodentia > Cricetidae > Cricetiscus > Cricetiscus sungorus. The sequence continues at coordinate 7,816,507 of JANBXA010000114.1, forward strand.
CAACTCAGCGGCTGGGCAGCCTGAGCCTTTTTTTAAGGGTCATTCATGTGACCCAAGCTCATCTTGAACTCTCCGTGTAGCTCCCAGATGGCTGGCAACATTTTCAGGCCTCACTCAGCCTCTGAGGAGGAATGCAAGCAAGTACTACCATGCCTGGCTCTGCAACCCTAATCGTGTGTGTGTAGTGTGTGTGTGTGTGTGTGTGTGTGTGTGTGTGTGTGTGTGTGTGTGTGTGTGTGTGTGTGTGTTTCTGTGGCCTTTTTACCTCTGTGAGCATTTTTACCTCCATGTTGTTACTTGAGGAAAAAGTTTATGAAATAGCTAATAGTGGAAAACTAGAATCCTGAAAAAAAGTGAGAGCAGGTTTGTGTGCTAAGATTCTTAATTCTGTCAGTTAGCCAGTACCCCCTTCCTCCAAGTCAGCATGTTAATCAGATTGAAACTTGCTACCAACTTCTAGGCAATGATGGAATAGTAATGTTCTCATTGTTGTCATGCTTTCTACCCTAGTCTGTTTGTTAAGATGTTGGGATATTTGTTTTAGTTGGGGGGAAAGTTCAGAATTGGAAGTACTGACCCAGAAAACTCAGTTTTCTGGGGGCTGGAGAGTTGGCTCGGTGGTTAAGAGCACCAGCTGCCTCTGCAGACAAGACTGGGTTTGATTCCTAGTACTCACATAGTGGCTCACAACCATTTGGAACTCCAGTTCTAAGAGATTAGATGCCCCCTTCTGGCCCTTGCAGGTACTGCATGCATATGGTGCACAGATATACATGCAGGCACACATAGAGAGACAAATAAAAATAAATAAATCTTAAAAAAAATAAAAAGTAAAGAAAATCAGTTCTACCTGCATGAGTAGACAGATTCAGAATGATAATGAGAACCTGGTAAGGGATGGGTACATACATGTGCTTGCTTTTTTGTTTTGTTTTGTCTTTGAGACAAGGGTCTTGACCCAGACCCCAGCACTCTCTCTTGCTTCCTGGTCGGAGACAGAGAGCATCCGGAGGCATCCTTGGGACGGGAACCTGCTGGTGGCCATCTGTTTCTGGTATAAGTGATTTCTCCCCGAATAAACATCCATCAGCCTATTTGTTTTCCCAGATTCTTATTTATCCAACCCCTTTCTGAGATCCATTATTAAAAACAACAAGTAGGGATCGTTGCATTCAAACATGCAGAGGCTCTGGGTTCCATCCCAAACACCACAGAAGAAACAACAAAAATAGCAAGTATATAGAGGTAGATATAAAAGCAGACATAAAAATTATAGGCCCATGTGTTAGTTTGTTTTCCATTTACTGTAATCAAAGTAAATCAGATTTTAAAAAAAGAACTGACCTGAGTTTTGGAGTTTCCAGTCCATGGTCATTTGGCTCTTTTTTTGTGGCTGTGGCAAGGCAGTACATTACCGTGGGAACACACGGGAGAGGAAACTGCTTACCTTATGAAGACACACTGTTATAGCAGAGAACAATGCACCCTACCCATGCCTTGAGATCAGGACCCTGCAGAAGATTCTCATCTGCATGCTTGTTGCAAGTTTGTATGTGCAGTGTACCCCAAATCGCCTTACTACCACTGTGCAGGTAGACAAATACCACTTTAAACAATACCCCAGGCAGAAGCCTGAAGTTTATTCTTAATGATGAAAGGTGGGAGATTAACAAGACTAGGGTTCCATTCTCCTCTATCAAGCCCCAGAGTACAGCCTTGCAAGTATAGGAATGCCAGAATGAAGACAGAAAAGACTCCCTGGAGAAAGGGAGCCTTCTTTCATGGAATGGTCCATCCCTCTACAGTGACACCTGCTGACTGACAGGCATTCCCACAATGATGTCAGCATTGTAAATCCAAAGAGTAACAGGTATGAAAACATAAAACAGGCTTTACGGGTCAATGATAAAGCGGAGGAACATTTTAATTAGTACCCTTAGGTTAAGGGGGAAGTGTTCACAAAACAAGAATAGTACAGTGTAAAAAGGCTCCACTCAAAATCATTAGGAAATAAAACTGACCCAAATGAATAAGATTTTGGAAAGTGATTCTGGGTGGTGGATTTGGAGTCACAAAGGAGTGTGAATAAAATTGATATTATAAGTAAAGTTGATGGTAGTTTTCTTAGTGGGAGAATTGCTTGCATACTAAAAATATTTAATCAACTAATTAATCATGTATGGATGTAAGGAATCAAAAAAAAATAATAACCTACCACCAATTTAGGTCCTGGATGAAATAGAGAGAAAGTAACACACACACACACACACACACACACACACACACACCAGAAGGCAGGTCTCAAACAAAGATGTTCTGACAAAATACCTTAGGGAATCAGCCATTAGGTAGAATGGTCTACCTGGCTCCCAGTTTTCAATGGGATGCCTCCCCCTGGAGGCAAAACACCAACTCCTAAAGATTCCAGCACCTTGCCATAGGCTGGTGAGCCTTTGGGGAAATGTCATACTCAGACCATCACAGTGCACCCAAAGTCAGATCCAGATTAAAGCAAGAGGAGGGGGATTTCAAGTAGAGAGTTCCCAGGGCTCAGCGAGATGGAGTGCTAGGTTACGATTTGGACATGTAAGAGAAAGCAAAGGTCGTCATAACCAAAGCTGTGCTGAGCATCTGAAACTGGCGAATTCATAGAAAGCCAGACGGGTACATAAAATGAAGCAATTATTGATCCCAAGAAGCAAGTTATGCAAGAAGGGAAATAAATACAAAATAATTTCTCTCTGAATTTCTGTGGACATTTATAAATAATGACTAAATTGTTATCATAAAACAAGATTAAGGAAGTGGGGTTTTAGAGTTCTTCCTTCTTTATTATCTCCCATGATGGCATAAAGTCTGAAATTGGCAAATACAGCCAAGAAATAGCTGTATAGGGCTGGAGAGATGGTGCACTAGGGTAGAACTCCCATAATTAAATCACAAAGGATTTATAGCAAGTGAAAGAGACCAGGAGAAAGAGACGCACAGGTTTACAACACTTTGTCATGCAATGTCTTATCCTGGCTTTAAATTCTGCTACAAAAAGCCCTGTGCAGCCCCTGGACCTGCAGCTCCAGAACTGTGAGCCAAATAAACATCTTTTCTTTATATGTCTCTGAACTGGCTAATTCTGTGCAAACTTGACACGAGCTAGAGCAAATCATCTACAAGGAGGCGACCCCAACTGATCTATGAGATCAGGCTGCCACAAAGCCTGTAGGGCATTTTCTTAATTAGCGATTGATCGAGGAGAGCCCAGCACGTTGTGGGTAGGGTCACCCCTGAAAGGTGGCCTTGGGTTCTATAAGAGAGCAGACTGAGCAAGCCAGTAAGCAGCACCCCACTGTGGCCTCTGCATCAGCTCCTGCTTCCTAGTCTGTTTGAGATTCTGTCCAGGCTTCCTTCAGTGATGGACTACAATGAGGGAGGCAGTGTGAGCCAGATAAACCCTTTCCTCCCCGACTTGCGTTTTGGTCATGTTGTTTTGTCACAACAACAGAAACCCTAACAAAGACACTCTCCATTGTGCCATTAGCAAAATATATATATATATATATATATTTTAATTGTATTTCCTCTCGATCTCCTTCTCTAGGTTAATACTCCATCCCAGCTAAAATAAGCTACTAATCAGTATCCCTTTTTGTAGCCTTTTTGTGTTTCTACTCAATGTGGTAGTGTCGGTCCATCTGTCCAGTCAACTCCTCACCTGTACAAAACAATGGCAGTGCCTCCTTCAACAGCTTGTCAGTATGGAGTGATTCCTTGTGTTTAGCAAGGGAGGTTGGTGCCTAACACTTCTTAGTTGCTTGTTTCTTGTTGTCATTCTTAGTAGTTTTATAATCACATGTGGCCCCTTATGATTCTTTCCATTTGAGTTGGCGCTAAATGCCACAATGGGACAGATTTAGTCTCCATCATGGAAATTCTATCCACATTTTATGAAATAAAATTTACATTCAGGATATTGAAAACTTAATACAATAGTTTTCAGACCTTAAACCAGTGATTTTCCCTAGCCTGTCTCCTCACTTGGAATGGGCACAGTACATTCTATATTGATAATAAGGTGAAAACTAATGATGTGTACAAACTGTGCTTCAAGGAAATGAGTGTGCTTTAGTTTATTCCCTTGTGCTGTGAGCTTTGTCCCAGAGCCACAGGATGATGCAAACAAGGAAAAAGTTCCAACAATCCTTGGCCATGCTGCCAAGACTTTGGTTCTTCTAGGCACTGAGCCATGTACCATTTTTGAAGATTACAAGATATCAGCTTCATTCCATCACTCACGGATTGCAGAGACATAGTTCCTCTCGCTGTGGTGGCACTTTAGGGATGCACTCTGCAGAGAACAATGCACTTTGTGCTAATTGAGATGACAGTGACCCTCCAGGTGTCCTCCATGAAGTAAGTGAAGCATCCCCAAAAGCTGCTGCCGCCTCAGGCAAGTGCCAGCCTTCCCAGGAAGCTGTTGTGTCATTTCCTGTTCTCTCTCTTCAGGAGAACCAGCATTCAAATCCAACTAAGGTCTTTCTGGTGGCCCATTGTCTTGCAGATCCACCTGCCACACTCGACCTCCCTCGGCCATTTTCCTCATATCTAAATTGTCCCATACTTTCTTTTGCTGACTCGTGTTCATGATATAGCAACTTTTTTTTTTAATCCCACGTCTCACTGTCCCTTTATCGCTAAAACCCTTCATCGTGTTCTCTGAGACACCTGAAGTGGTTCATGTTCTATTTGCCCAAAACACCTTCCTGTTCATTTAACCTCCTGGGCAAACGCATGATCAGGACGGAACACGGTACTTGACCCAGTAACCTAATGTTATCCCTATTTCAGATGAGGTGGGGTTCGTTCAGGCTGATCTAGTCATAGACTTTTATCACTGTCTCAACCAAGAACCCAGGCTCAGTGAAATCCCTTGGTTAAAGTCTAACAGCTACTATATTAACTTTCACCTTCCATCATGGAGAATGTGAATTTTGTAGAAGTCAGGGGGAGTATACTGATATTTTGTGGCAGTTAACTGCTAAGTTACAGTGTCATAAAGGGATATGTGAATATACTGTTAACAACAATGTAATGACAACATCTGATGCCTGTGCTAAGCACCTGAGACCACCTATGTAATGCAAGTCACTGAGTAAGGTCAGTCAGCTTCTCATCATTGTGAAGAAATGCCTGAGACAAATGACTTTAAGAGGTAGAGGCTCTGAAACCTGGCTCCAGAGGTTTTAGCCAAGGGTTAGCTTGGCGGCTCAGTTGCTTAATCCCGTGGCAAAACACAAATTGCATGATGGGAAGACATAATATAGGCAAGCTGCTCACCTCACGAGAGCTGGAGCAGAGCAATCAGGATGGCCCAAGCACAGGCCCTACTCTTCTAAGACATGCTCCAGCGACCCATGCCCTAACAGCCATTCAACTTTGAATGCATTAATTGATAAATTCATTGGTGTGTTTCATGTTCTCATGAGCATCACCTTTCTAAAATGCAACCAGCAGCAAACCAAACCCTCAACACACGGTTCTGTTAGGGGGCCACTTCTTATCTAAACTTGTATTGGTTAAGTTCTTATCACTGTAGTGTAACGTAAGGGATGGGAAGTTCATCTTGGCACACAGTCTCACGTCAGAGAAAAAAATTACAGTTGACGCAGCTCAACCTGGAAGTGGACGCTTGTGGCATAATTGCATCTTGATGAACATGATGAGGGAAATTAAGCCAGGATCAGATGTAGCATCACCTTCAAGGCCTGCCCCATGGTGGGCTACCAATGTCATACAGGTACTGTGTCCGAAAGGTTCTACAACCTCACAAAACAGTACCACCAGCTAATAATAATGAGCCTATGTCATCGGCCTCATTCTAATAATGAAGAATGCATTTAATCCATCGCCAGGTATTCTCTAATAGCTGGTGTTGTCAACTTGACACCGTCTCGCATCACCTAGAATGCAAGCCTCAAGACACACCTGTGAAGCGATTAGGTTAGATTGGACTAGGTTAGCCTCTGGCCACGCCTTTGAGGGGTTATACTGAGCTGACTTGAAGGTGAAAGATGCTACAGTGGATGAAGCCATTCCCTGGTGGGGTCTGAACTACACAGAGAAAACCAGCATCCTCTGCTTCCTGAATGCAATGTGAGCAGCTTGCTCCACCATACAGGCAGGATCCTCAAAGAGTGAGATGAAGTAGCCCTCCCTCCTGTAAGCTGTTTCCCGTGGTGTTTTATCACAGCACCAGGAAAAGGAACTCAAACAGCCCCACGTTCTCAGGAGTGCCAAGTCCAGAGCCTCTCTGAGACCCAAGGCAAATTGTGATAGTCACTATAAAATTCAAAACAGCGACTCAACAGTCTTCCAACATGAAATGGGCGCAGGGAAAACAGCTTCATCCAAATGCGATGGGGGTGGGGGACCAAGCAGAACTGAAACCCTTAAAGGCAAACACTAAATCCTACAGTTCTGTGTTGAACAGCTGGACACATGTCAGCATGATCAAGTTCCAGACACTAGGGCACCCCACCCCACAGCCTTGCCGGTCGTTGTAGCCCATGTGGCCTGGGATGTCCCTGGTCACTGCCTGTGGCTTCCTTCAGTGGGCAATGCACAGTCCTTGGGTGATTATTTCTTGCTGTCTGTACTGATGATTCAGCTTCATTCCCACGGTTCAGTTTCTCCATTCAGGGATTACTTGCAGGGATTCCTAACCCGGCTAGCTGTTCATTGCAGATCCCAGACCTCCCTTGCAAAGCTGGGAGGATTCTTCCTTAACTCTTGCCTGTGTATGTGTGTAAAACCAACCTCAAGTTCCACCACCAGATTCAATTGTAGCCGGGTCCTTTAACCATGGGCACACCGCCTCTGGCTCTATAGAGGCCTAAGCACCCCTGCGACACATTTCTTCAAGCAATCCTGGACTGGCTGTCCTACCTAGCCTTATTCTGTCCAGCTATTGGCCAGTCACCTTGTTTATTAAACCAATCATAGCAACGAATCTTCACAGTGTACAAAGGGATCATTCCACAGAACAGAGCTCTCTTCTTGCTTTTGTTGTCCACATAGCTATTTTTAACCTAGGTCTTATTACACAGCCCTGGCTGGCCTTGAACTTTCATAAATAGGCCCTCTGGCCTCTGGACCTGCCTCTGCTTCCCCAGTACTGGAATCTTTTTGAAAAGCAAAGGCAATTGGTTAGTTTAATCTCCAAAACCTTACATTGTCGGAGGACAACTTATAAGAATCAGTTCTGTCTACCCCGTATGTTCCAGAGACTGAACTCAGGTTGTAAAGTGTGACAGTAAGCACCCATACCTGCGGAGACATCTAGCTACCTCTGAGATTTCAGTTTTAAGCATGCTGGGTTTCCTCATGCTTCCGTCTGATTTTAGAAGACAACCAAAGGGAGCATCTCCATAGAGCGCAAAAGCCGAGGCCGGTGGCTAAAGAATAGTTCCAGATCAGCCCAGCAGTAAAAGCCACTGGAAATGAAAGGCAGCAGCTCTCGAAGTAAAAGAAAGAACAGCAAAGTCGGTGCATCTATCTCATCGAGGCTGATGGGGAAATAGGGTGCTTAATTATGTGGATGGTGCTTTAATAGCAATTATTTTCAAACAATAGAGTCTTACAAATTTCCAAAAGTCTGGATGATGAAATTTTTGAAAGACCATAATAGCCTTTCATGCTAGAATCCTAACAACTGATTTATCCTGGGCTCAGATGCCATTGTGCTGGCTCAAATAGCCGTGTTAATACAAGTTATAGCCTGTGAATCTGAAACGTATTAAAGACATATTGAATAAGTCAAGTAGTAAATGGGAAGAAGAAAAGGATAATAATTTTATTAAAGAACTTAATCCCAAGGAAAAAAAAAAACTGTGCTCTAAAACCAGCTTCTGTGAAGCCTGGGCAAAAAGTGACAGAGTAAATCAAGCAGATGGTACTCCAATCGACCGCAGCCCTGGCCAACCATGTTCAGGTCCTGTCTCTAAATGTTTGATAGCGCTTGAAAGTGATTGGACTTTCTGTTATGTAAATAAAATCTTTTTACAACACAGAAAAATGAAGCCAAGTAGGAAAGAGAGACACAGAAGAAGGGAGGGGGAGAGGCCAAGGAAGAGAGAGCCCAGTGGGTTTAAATATAGAGTTCTAATTCTTAAGACCCACCATGCATCCTGGCTCCTGAAGCTTTTCCTTTGTCTTTTGAATTGTGGTCCAATATATGCCCTTTGTAGTCACTTACAACTAAAGGGATTGCAATGAATATAATCTAGGCCATTAAAAGAAGAAGGAAACCAGCTCCTCTCCATCCTCCAGCATTGCACAAAAACGTGCTTCCAACAAGCTTCTGTGTCCTGGACTTCCAGCGAAGCCATCAGTGTCCTTCATCCGGGTTAAATGAACACTGCTCCTTATCTTGAGGTCTCACCATCTAGAGTATGGCTCCAAACCATTCTCTGATCTCAATACTGAACCATGGCTGCCTTTCCAGCCGTCTTCCTTTCCCAGCTTCTTACTATCGCTCTCTTTCTCACTCTACCAAATGACTCCTGGGAGGTCGTTAAGCTGAGACGGCTCCAGCACGCGAGGTACCTATGAAAACAAACCATGAACTCACCATAGTCAACAGTGAAATGCAACGTAAGCTTAGCCACTCAAAACTGTCAGCTAACCTTAGGCTAGGGGCTGTACACTGCCACGGCGTGGACAGGCAGAGCAGGAGACAGTCAGCTGTCCCCACGCACCTTTAGGTGGGTCCTGGGCACTGAACTTTCGTCTCCAGGTTTGTGTGGCAAATTCTTCTACACACTGAGCCACCTTGCCTGCCCAAAGATAAACTTCTTAAAAGTACTGACTATATTTCCTGTTTTCCTTTCGCTGTTATTCATCTCTTTCTAAAAAATGATCTTTCATCAGAGAAACCTTAACCTGAGCCCTGATATGCTTCATATACCTTGAGTTCATTAGCCCACAGGGTCTTAGGCCAGAGGGGTGGTCAGGTGGGGGTGGCCCACGATTTTCATGATCATAACCAGCCAATGGGCTTGCTTGTTCATGGTCAGGCCCACCTCCAAGTATGTATCATCCCTGCCAGTCTGTTCAATAATACATCGTAAATTGCAGTATGTCAAGGAAGTTGTGTAATTTCAAAGGGCAATCGAGTAGGTAGGCTTCCTCGGTGAAACAATTTCTATGAGTTTAATTTTCCCCTTTCAGTAAGTATATAATGATAACATGGGAATAGATACATAGTTTGTTGTCCAAAAATAAAAACCAAAAAAGTAGAAAATAAAAAATAAATAAACAAAACAATCTCCTGAGTGGGTTAGGCATGAAATAAGATTAGGAACAACTGTTCAGAGTCACTCTAGCAAGTGGAACAGAGAGGACTATTTATTTGCATGGAGTAAGAATGAGTCTGAGGGCAGGCAGTGGTGACACACACCCTTATCCCCAGCACTGAGAAGAGGGCAGGCGGATCTCTGGGAGTGTGAGGCCGGCCTGGTCTGCAGAGCTAGTTCTAGAACAGCCAAGGCTACACAGAGAACTCCTGTCTCAGGAAAACAAAAACAACGACAATAAAAAGCTGAATAGACAAACATATTTCTAGCCCTATTATCTCGGGCAAGTGTCTTTCTGAGCCTTGGTCTCCATTTTTAAAACTTTTTAAAATGTGTATGTGGGAGTGTCTGAGTCTGTGTTTGCCACAAGTGTGTGCGTGTGCCCAGAGAGGTTAGAAGGACTTGGATCCCGTGGAGCTGGAGTTACAAGTGGTTGTGAGCCCTGGATGTGGGCTGCGGGAACTAAGTTCACTCATCTGGAAGAACAGGCAAGTGTTTACCGAGCCATCTCTCCAACCCCCTGTTCATAGTTATTTTTATTTTTATGGGCACTTTTTTTTTTTTTTTTTTTTTTTTTTGGCAGTTACTTTCACATCATCTCAGAATTATTTCTCCACTCTTCTGTTTGTCTCTCAACAGCTTACATGCATAATGTTGCTCGGGTGTTTGAATACCTCATCCCCAGCTTCGGGAGTGCTAGCTTAGAAGGCTGTGGAACTTTGAGGGGTTAGGACCTAGCTGGAGGAAGTGCTTCACCGGGTAAATTGTAGGGTTATAGTTTTACGCTGGCTTCCCAGCATCTCTCTCCTCCTCTTTGGTCCACTGAGGTATGAATGAGCCACATCTCACATTCCCCACTGCTCTGACAGGAAGCCACCAGGATTCCCTTCATGCCTGCTCCATCACGATGGACTGTCTTCTCAAACAGGAGGAGCTAAAAGCAAGCCTCCCGTAAGCTGCTTCTTTGGGGCATTTCATCACAGGGACAAAGTCTGCAACTAAAGCAGGATCACATATAGTCAGGTAGACCTAACTTCTCTGTACCAGGTACTTTGTTCTGGTGACAGAAAGCTAACTAACACTGCCACCTTTCCCTATACATTTCTTAAGAAGGTGCTCCTAGAAAAGAAGCTAAAATTAGAAGTCATTCACCACTTCCCAGCAAGGCCACAGATAATCTCACTGTGCTTCAGAACCCTTCCTCCCTGAGTAAATTCTCAGTATCAAATAAAGCCATCCATGTTGTCCCTATCAAGATGGCACATTCTCTCATACACATGTACCTATGCCAGAAACCATGTAAAGAACTCATCAGAGCTACACCAGTCTTGACTAACAGTGACATCTGCTAATGCCAGCTCCTGCAACGATCGACCCTTGGAGCCAATGGCATTTGCCTTAAGGTAGCTTAGGTGACTTCTTTTTGTCTTTTGTCCCCCTCAGAGGTGCCTGCTCCAGCAGAGCAGTGTATCCAGGATCGTAGTCCCCTTGCTATTCCCATATAAGTGCCATGCAGTGGGAAGTCACTCTCTCACACAGGTATGTGGGGTTGATATGCCTTCCTCCCGCCATGGTCAAACCTTTTGTGTCACCACACTCTCTCCTTCCATTCTGTGCATCCCTTTGCCTCAAGCTGAAAATCCCCTCTCTGTCTCCAAACCTTCCCCATACTTCCTCAGGGGTGCCACCTGCAGAACCCTTCCGAGCCCACGCCCCTGCCTCTTCCTGGATGTTTCCTTCCTCGCCTTTCTTAGAAGTTAGGCTCCAGCCCTGACTGGAGACTGAACCCTGTTTTCTCTAGAGCATTCTCTGCCGAGCAGTGCCTGTTTTCCCCCTCCCACGCCCCACATACCACAGAGCCCAGGGGCAGAGCCCGTGTCTTTCATGGATGTCGTGGCTGCCTCCAGGCAATTCTTTTTTTTCCAGCTGAAAAGCCCCAGTTCTTCTGAAAACCCACACCCTCAGATTCTATCACCCCCTCAGCCCCGAGGCGGCTGTCTGCCAGCCTCCTGTTCCTGGTTCACAGCAGACATCAGTGCCCGGGCTTACGAGCTGCCTCCCTTGACATCATGCACCTTTAGTCATTCTTTGTGGCTTAGTGGCCGCCTAAAATCCGAGCCAAGAGATTAGTCTCCTATAGCGTACTCACTTCCATGGCTTTCTCCTCCTCAACCGACCTCAGCAACCACCCCCTATGATCCTACCCAGTCAACCTCATGGTCAAGAAACAAAGTCTGCAATCATGTCTACCATCCCTAACTCTGACCTTGTCCTCCCATCAACTCCTCAACCTCACAGGGGCCTCCAATTGAACGCCCCTGGCACTGTTTCTCTATTACCACCCTCCCACACTCTTGTCAAAGAAATGACATGGAAAAGGCTACCCCTATGAAATGACTGGAATGGAAAGAGTTTCATGGAGGGCTTATTCCCACAGTAGCCTGACGGGGAATACCCTTCTGTATGCTGTGACTGTTTCTCTTATTGATTGATGAACAAATCCTGTTTCAGCCAACAGACAGGCAGGATTTAGCCAGGCAGGAAATACAAATAGGGATAGAGAAAGGTAGTAGGCAGAGTCAGGGAGACTCATGTAGCTGCTGAGGAAGCAAGAGACCCGGGCATCACCAGTAAGCTAAGACCATGTGGAGATACACAGATTAATAGAAATGGGAGATACACAGAGTAACGGAAATGGGTTAATAATTAAGAGAGAGCTAGCCAATAAGAAGCCTGAGCCATTGGCCAAATAGTTTATAATTAATATAAGCCTTTGTGTGCTTATTTGGGACAGGACCAGGCCCGGGTGGGACAGAAACTTCTGTTCAAGGTAGCCAGTAGACCAAGAGACCCAGAAGTGGTAATGGAGTGTTCAGAAACAAGACATGGGGTAAGTAAGTCATTGCTACCAACAGCCTGAAGCAGAGAGAAGGAGGTCACTGAACTAAGTGTTTGTGTGTGGGGGGGACATGGTAAGAAAAGTACACGGAAGGAAAGTACATATCCCACCCTCTGACTTTTAGCCAGTGTCTTCCATTTAACTTCCAGTTTTATCCAGCTGGAGGCCAAGAGCCAGGGAGCGCCAGTAATGCAGTCTACAGATATTTGTCTTTCAGCACAGTGGACGGATGAAGTGTGTTGCCATGGAAATAGGAGTCGGTGTTTTAAAATATGGCCACTCCTCCATGGCCCTTTCTTGATCATCCCTGTCCTCATATGCCTACATGTTTAGTATCCTTGTCCCACTGTTATACCAGCCTGATAAGAACACTCCTACTTCCTCTGTGCCTATATTCAGGCAGGAAAGTGTAGCTCCAGAAAAATTATGTAAATCTGCTCACGAGTTCACTTTAATTTCATAGCCAAAAATCTCAAGAGGGCCCAGGGTTATGTTCCTCTATCCACTCACCCTCCTGTGAGTTTTTCGAGTTCTCTTCCCAAATATCATCACATTGCCTCTGGGTCCTAATCCTTTCCAGGGAACACAGAAACAATCAAGGGAAGATAAGTGCATCTTGGCATTGTGGCTACCCTCTTAGGTATGGGGCAAGCTCATCCTTATCACTCTGAGTGAGTGGCCGGATGTCATTACCTTTGACCCATGCAGGGCCTTTTTTCCTGCAGTCACTTTGGTGGAGGAATGTCATCCTGTAAGCCATTCCATTTGGATCCAGAATGTGATACTACATTACAAAGAGAGAAGCAAAACCTTTCCTAGGTCCTCTTGAGAGTCTTGTTCATTCCCAGAAAAACAAAAACAAAAAAAAAAAAAACAAAAAAAAACCCAAAAACAAAACAAAAAAGTCTTTAGTTCTCAAACTTGTGTGTCTGTCACTTCCCATCCTCCCTGACCCCCACGCTAGCCAGCCACATGTTTGTACTATTCCAGAGAAAATCACTATCTTGATATCAGCCAGGCTGCTAGCAGGAACAAGTTGTACATTCAGATTGATGATTTGGGCAAATTTTCATAAAAGGTATCGGCAAGGGGAAGGGGCGCCATATGGGATAATGCAAGGTCTGAAACTACGTCATGAACAGAAGGGACAGAAGAAGAAGAAATGGCAGAGACTCTCCTGACAGAAGCAAGGCCGGTGGCAGATGGCTGGTGACATGGCTGTGTGGAATCTTCAGTGTTTAACTGAGGACAGGAGGGACAGGGTGGGACTCCTCCAGCTGTTCTCCCAGGGATGGTTACAACTCCCTGGACCACATCTCAGCCTGAAGCCCTCCCTCCCTAGCCTCCTGCCTTTCCCAATTGTCTGACCTATGTCATGGTCAGAAAGTTTTCCCCGCTGACTCTGCCCACTACCACAGTCATAAATGTTACCCAATAAGCTAGATCTCTAACTCTATAACCAGAGTCCCGGATGACCGAAACTGACACCCCATCTTGCCAAACCCAAAAGCTGCTTAAAGTCTCATGGCTAGCCAGATGTGGTATGTTTACTCAACTGGAGTCAAAGCTGCATGGAGTATTTTCTCAAAAATAAAGAAGTAAAAATAAATACATTTCAGGTTTGCACACTATATTTTAGCAAATGAGATGCCAAAGTAAGCACAGCCAAGACAGAAAGGGCAGAGAAAGGACTACCAGACCAGGTAAGGGGGCATAGACGCCCTTTCCAAACAATATCCTCCACGAAGAGAGGAAGATAGGGGTTTTATCCAGGAAGCTCTCTGTGTGTGTGTGTGTGTGTGTGTGTGTGTGTGTGTGTGTGTGTGTGTGCGCCTGTGTGTGTGTGCCTGTGTGTGTGTGTGTGTGTGTGTGTGCCTGTGTGTGTGTGCCTGTGTGTGTGTGTGCCTGTGTGTGTGTGTGCGCCTGTGTGTGAGTGTGTGTGTGCCTGTGTCTGTGTGTGTGTGTGTGTGTCTGTGTGTGTGCCTGTGTGTGTGTGTGTGTGTGCCTGTGTGTGTGTGTTTGTGTATGAGTGTGTGTGTGTGTGCCTGTGTATGTGTTTGTGTGTGAGTGTGTGTGTGTGTGTGTGTGCCTGTGTGTGTGTGTGCCTGTGTGTGTGTGTGCGCCTGTGTGTGAGTGTGTGTGTGTGCCTGTGTCTGTGTGTGTCTGTGTGTGTATGTGTCTGTGTGTGTGCCTGTGTGTGTGTGTTTGTGTATGAGTGTGTGTGTGTGCCTGTGTATGTGTTTGTGTGTGAGTGTGAGTGTGTGTGTGTGGTGTCTGTGTGCATGTCTTAGTTTGGGGTTTGTATTGCTGTGAAGAGACACTGTGACCATGCAAATTCTATAGGATAACATTTAATGCTTACATCTGCTGAGGTTTGGGTCCATTATCATCATGGTGGACAAGGCAGCATGCAATCAGACTTGGTGCTGGAGCTGAGAGTCCTACATCTTGATCATCGAGCAACAGGAAGGGAACTTTCTCTCTGGGTGTGGCTTTAGCATATATGAGACCTCAGAGCCCACCTCCACAGTGGTACACTTCCACCAACAAGACCTCGCCTACTCCAACAAGGTCACACCCTCTAATAGCACCACTGCCTTTGGGAGCCATTTTCTTTCAAACCACCACATTCCTCTCCCTGGCCCCCAAATGTTAGAGGCCATAGCATAATGCAAAATGTATTCAGCTGAACTTCAAAAGTCACCATAGTCTATAACCGTCTCAAACTCATTTAAATGTCAAAAGTTCGAAGTCTCTTTCTGAGATTCATGCAATCTCTTAACTATAATTCTCTGCAAAACAAAAATGGGGGAAAAACCAGACCATATACTTCAAATATTTAATGGCATAAGATACACATTATCATTCTAAAACATAGGGAAGGGAACATAGTGAGAAAATGCTGAACCAAAGCAAAACTTCATTGCCTAAGGTTGACTGTCCTGGAACTCACTCTGTAGACAAGCCTGGCCTCAAACTCAGAGATCCACCAGCCTCTGCCTTTGGAGTGTGCTGGGATTAAAGGCGTGCACGACCATCTGGTTTTTATTTCATTTCTTAATCTGTTGTCTCCTTTAACACAGGACTCAGCTCCATTCTACTCCCTGGTGCTCCTTCCCCCTCAAATTATACACTTTGTAATTTACCTTGCTCAGCTTGCCCCTTTTCATTATAAATCTTTGTTAGCGTTAACACTAATAACCACACCAGAGATTTCCTCCACCAATGGAATTAATCCAAAACTCTTTACTTTAGCCCCAGGCAGACTCTTTGGACAAAGGCAAAAAGCAGCCACATTCTTCACCAAAATATCAGAAAAACAATCTCTAGGCAACACAGTAAAATTTTTCTCTGAAACCTCTTGAGCCAGCCTCCAACACTTAAACTATTTTAGCACCGCTGTCCTCCACACTCCTATTAGTATGGTCTGTTGAGTAGTGCACTTAAAGCATCTCATTGCTTACCTAACCTGTAAGGATGGAAAAATGTAGCCTAATCTCCACCGACCTCAGGAAGCTAGAAGTTTAAATCCCAGACCCTGTCCCCTGGCAGTGAGTAGGCAAAAGGTCACATTCTTTGTTTATGACAGCACCTGTGAGTGAGTGAACACAGGAAATGAGCCTTGTCACCCCACCAGGGAACCCGCACAAAAGCAGACTTCCTGGGCTAAGCGCTGGCTTGGATAGTTTAAATATCATTCAGCACTGAATGCTATGAGATGATTGGTTTACAACGGGCTTTGTTGTAACCCTGTAAAAGCTGTCTCAATTCTGTGCCCAGGGTCCCCAATCCTCTACCCCTGTGTGGCGTATGGCTGCAGACCCCAGTGCACTTGGAATATAAAAAACCTCATGCTTTTGCATCAAGACCGCTTCTCGTGAGTGATTTGGGGCATGAGGGTCTACGCTCTCCAGGTCTTTCAAACCCAAAGTACCAAAGTCCTAATTCCTGCAAACAAAAACATAGTCAGGCCTATCATAGCCATACCCCAGTCACTGGTACAACTTCTGTCTTAGTTAGAGTTTCTATTGCTATGACCAAACACCATGATATGATCAAAAGGCAAGTTAGGGAGGAAAGGGTTTATTTGGCTTCCACTTCAGCATTGTAGTTCATCATTGAAGGGAGTCAGGACAGGAATTCAGACAGGGCAGGATCCTGGAGGCAGGAGCTGATGCAGAGGCCACATAGGGGTGCTGCTTTTGGCTTGTTTCCCAAGTGTTGTTCTCTCTACTTTCTTACAGAACTCAGGACCACCAGCCCAGGGATGGTAGCACCCACCATGGCTGGGCCCTCCACCAATGATCACTAATTGAGAAAATGCTTTACAGATGGATCTCATGGAGGCATCTCCTCAGCTCAGGCTCCTTCCTCTCTGATGACTCTAGCTTGTGTCAAGTTCACGCACAAAATCAGCCAGTACAATGTGTGTGTGTGTGTGTGTGTGTGTGTGAGAGAGAGAGAGAGAGAGAGAGAGAGAGAGAGAGAGAGAGAGAGAGAGAGAGAGAGATGAAAGGAAGCCATACAGGATAATGCAAGAGAGAGAGAGAGAGAGAGAGAGAGAGAGAGAGAGAGAGAGAGAGAGAGAGAGAGAGAGAGATGAAAGGAAGCCATACAGGATAATGCAAGACAGATAGACAGACAGATAATCACTGTCAACTTGAAGAGACTAGGGATCATCCAGGAAACACATCTCCAAGTATGTCTTTGAGGGAGTTTTCAAAGTTTAACTGAGGGAAGACCTACCTCGTATGTGGGAGGCATCATTCCCCATGGAGCTGGGATCCCAAACTAAATAACAGGGGCAAGAAGGAAGCCAAACAGTGTTCATCTCTCTGATTGCCTGTAGACACGACGTGACCACCACAGCCACACCTTCCTTGCCATGGCAGATCCTATCCTGTCTTCTCAAACCGCGTGCCAAAATAATCCTTCCCTTCACTTGCTTTTGTCAAGAGTTTTATCACAGCAATGATAAAAGTTAAAAGCTACAGAAAACCTGCCGAGAAGCAGAGCTGTGTTTGTGACTGCCTGACTTAACAGTTTGCAAGCCTTTTTCACTGGTTTGTGTGAGGAAATTATAAATAAGTGTATGCGCCTGTGGTTCTCAACCCTCTTGGGGAGTCAAATGACCCCTTTACAGGGCTCACATATCGGATATACTTCGTGTAAGATGCTTGCATAGCTATCACAACAGTAGAAAAAGTACAGTTAAGACGTAACAAGGAAAATAATTTTGTGGTTGGGGGTAACATGAGGAATTGTATTAAAGGGTCACAGCGTTGGAAGGCTGAGAAGCACCTTCGTAATCAAAGTCGAATGGGATATGTTGGTGGGAGTGTGGGAGAGTATGTCAATAGAAATAAAAATAGCCAATAGAAAGTTTAGGCAGCGCGATTCTGGCTCATAAGGCTTCAGAGGGTAACAAGGACTTTTTGGAACTGGACTAGAGGCTATTCATGACATTCTGGCAAGGAATGTGACTGCATCCTGCCTGTGTCCTGAGGACTCAAGTGAGACTGAATTCAAGTGGTCAGCCCTGAGACGGTAAACATGCAGCTAACATTATACAGAATGAGCGGGTTATGCTTATGCACTTAGGAATATGTATATTATACAAGTAATGACAAGTAAAAACAAGGAAAAAGAGGCCGTGTATTTAAGAGACAGAGCATGAGAATACATAAGAGGGCTTGGAGAGAGGAATTAAGTGTGATATATATATATATATATACATATATATATATATATATATATATATATATATATATATATATATATATGTTTTTTCGAGACAGGGTTTCTCTGTGTAGCTTTGGAGGCTGTCCTGGAACTCTGTAGACCAGGCAGGCTGGCCTCAAACTCACAGAGATCCGCCTGCCTCTGCCTCCCAAGTGCTAGAACTAAAGGCATGTGCCACCGACACCCGGCTGTGATATTTTTTTTAAAAAAATGGAAAATAACTATAAAAAGGGCAACAAACAAATTTGTTGGGCAGAGGAAATCCCAAGGCAGCATAGGACTCGGGCTATGATAAGGTTATAGCCCACTACTTTAAAATTTTATTTTTAATTATATGTATGTGTGTGGGAGGCATATTCAGGTATATGCATTTGAATGCAGGTGCCTACCAAGGCAAAAGGCAGAGTTTGGGGTAGCTAGGAGCTGCCCGCTTTGGGTGATGGTAGGTGGTCTCAGGTATCCTAAAAGGGCATTACTAACTCTTAACTGCTGAGCCATTTCTCCAGCCCATTACTGCTTTTACTCACATTTTCTATAAGAGAAAGCATCACTTAGAGCCAGAAGTGGGGGGGGGGGTGGAGTACAATCTGGCAAAAGTAGGACTATCTTTGTTACTTTTCTATTGTCCTGATAAAACACCATGACCAAGGCAACTTATAAAAGAATGTGTTTAATCTCAGCTTATGCTTTCAGAGGGTTAGCGTCCATGATGGTTTAATCTAAGCTTATGCTTTCAGAGGGTTAGTGTCCACGATGGCCTAGTGGCAGCGACAGCTGAGATCTTACATCCTGATCAGAAGTAGGAGACAGGGAATGACCCCCTGGGGATCAGAAACCTCAAAGCCCGTCTGTCACAGCTCCTCCGGCAAGGCCACACCTCTAACCCTTCCAAAATAGTTTCAACAGATGGGGACCAAGTGTCTTGACACAGGAGCTGGTACAGGTCATTCTCGTTTAACCCACCTCGGGGAGCAGCAACAAGTTCAAAGTTGCGCCCAAGGTAGGTGCCAGGAAAGGACAGGTAATGTCGGGAATGCTGCTAATCTCAGCGGAGACTGGGCTTCTGAGCATGCTCCAGTGGGAGTTATCTTAATTAGGTTAATTGTGGGCGTCACCATTCCCTGGCCAGGGTCCTGAACTGTGTGAAAAGAAGAAAAGTGAGCCGAGCACAGGCATTAATCTTCCTCTGCTTCTTGGCTGTGGATATTTGGATATACGCAGCTTCAAGCTCCTGCTACTGAGATTTCCCCATCATGACAGGCCGCAAACTCAAACTGCAAGCCAAAAAGCTCTTCCTTCACTTAAAGTACTTTTGTCAGAGTAGTTTATCATAGCAACAAAAAATAAAAAATAAAGTAAAAAGCAACTAAGACAGGTGCCCTGGAGCAGGATGCTCCTGGAAGCTTTAACTTGTAAAACAATGTTCATCAATTTAAAAGGAAAGATACTTGGGGGGGGGGGAGAAGGAAGCAAAAACAAAACAAACAAAAAACAAAGAAACAAACAAACAAAACCTGCTAAAGGGGCACACAGAGAAATGTTCCCTAAGTTCAGTCACCAAGGTGCAAAGAGGCTGGTGATACTACAGTAGAAGGTGCCAGAACACAGCTCAAACTGGCAAAGGAACGTGGCAGCAGAGTCACAGGGTGCTACTTCTGCAATTGTGCAAAATTCAAGAATCACAGGGTCATAAGGGTTTGCATTAAGGTTCCAACAAGTGGCCAAGGACAGGCAATGTGTGGCGAGCTTGGATTTCCTCCCAGGACTCCTTGAGAGGCCATTGTCAGACGCTACGAAGGTAAGACCTAAGGTATAATGGAAACACGGGGATATTGGAGGTATCTGGATCACAGATTCCTGAGGAAAGCTGCAGGCACGGAGGGAAGCTGGTCTAAGAGGGAAGTCACAAGTATGACCGACAGAAGAGCTGAAGTTTTCGGCTACATGTTTCTGTTACTGAGATGAGACACCAAAAACAAGTTAGTGAGGAAAGGGTTTATTTGGCTTATGTTTCCAAATTATAGCCCATCAATGAAGGGAGGCAAAGATCCTGGAGGCAGGAGCTGATGCAGAGGCCACGGAGGGGTGCTGCGTCCTGGCTTGCTCCCCTTGGTCTGCTTTCTTATAGCATCCAGGACCTCCCGTCCAGGAATGACACCACCCACAATGGACGGATCCTCCCACATCAATCATTAATTAGAAAATCGCCACGTAGGCTTACATACATCCTGATCATGTGGAGGCATTTTCTTAACTGAGGTTCCCTCCCTCGTGTGACTATAGATTACATCAAGTTGACACAGCATACCACCCAAGCCCACTGCAGTGCAGATGATGCCTCCACCAGCCCCGGATGCCAGACGCAGACCTGGCATTTTGAGTCTACTCTGCTGAGTTTCGGCCTTTCTTTCCCTACTACACCCCCATTCTCCCTTAGGAACTGGGAGGTTTGCCCCATGCCACTGTGCTCGAAAGTATGCACCTAATGTTTTTATAAGGGTCCACATTTAAGAGATTGCCTTGAGTCTTAAGAGACTTCAAACTTTGACCTTTTATACAATGTAGGGATGAAAAGGATTTGGGGATTTGGGGATTCCTTACAGTTGAACTAAATGTATTTTGCACTGTGAGATGGCCATGAGTCTTTGAAGACCAATGGGACGCTATTGATTAAAGGCGATGTGTGGGCAGTAAACTGACAATGGGTCGGTCTTCATTCTTACCTTGACTGGATTTGAAACCACACAGGAGACATATGTTTGAGTTTGTTTTTTGAGGGAGTTCCCAGAGATTGTAACTAAGAAGGAAAGACTCTTCCTGAATGTGAATGGAAGAAGCATTGTTATAGGTAGGGATCTCAGAATGAGTGAAGGAAGGGAGGGGGCAACTGTCTTGCTTACTTTTGTTGCTGTCATAAAATATCATGACCACGGCAACGTATAAAGGGAAGAGTTTCTTTGGGCTTAGGTTCCAGAGTGGTAAGAGTCCAACACTGCAGGGGATGTGGCAGCAGGCAACAGGCATGGTGGCAGGAGCAGGAAGCTGAGAGGCCACATCTCAACCCCAGGTGCAAAGACAGAACTGAAAGTAGGTGCTCATTCTCTCGGAGCCTGTTCCCAGTGATACCTTCCTCTGGGAAGGCTGCATCTCCTAAGTCTATCCAAACAGCGCCACCAACCGAGAAGCAAGTGTAAACGTCTGCACCTCTGGGGACCATTCTCATTCAAACCAACTGCGAGCATCTCTCTGCCTCCTGACCACTGATGTGATGTGACCAGTGGCCTCACATTCCCACCCACGACTTCCTCACCATGATGGGCTGCATCCCCTAACCCAGGAGCAAGAGCAAGCCCTTTCCCTTCATGTTACCTTGGCTGTGCATTGTGTGACATAACGAGACACAGCACACTTGCTTACATTCTAGCTCCCATCCTAGTTATGAACTCTAAGAAGGAAGACTAAGTCTGTCTTATCCACAGACTGGTACTCAAGACTTGACCATGCATCAAAAAGTGCCCCTTTGGCGTGGCTTAAGATTAGTATGTTAGTAGACTATATATCAAGTCATTTTGATATTTGACTCTTAGGTAGAGTGTCTTCAAGTTTCATTCTAGTCCAGGTAAAGCCTCTTTTGTTTGTTTGTTTGTTTCAAGGCAGGGGTTCTCTATGGCTTTGGAGCCTGTCCTGGAACTAGCTCTTGTAGACCAGGCTAGTCTCAAACTCACAGAAAGCCGCCTGCCTCTGCCTCCTGAGTGCTGGGACTAAAGGTGTGCGCCGCCACCACCTGGCTTGTAAAGCTTGTTTTTAATGAAAACTGATTGAGTTTCAAAAAATTTCAATTACATCCTGAAGGCCAAACGTGCAGTGCGCATACCTTTTATCCCAGCACTCAGGAGGCAGAAACAGGCAGATGTCTGGGTACCCAGAGCAGCATAAGCGAGATGCTGCCTAAAAGCAAATCCACATGATGGTATAGTGCCAAGCCCTAAGAGATTCAATGAAAAGATTCCACATTCCTTTGCAACACTTGCCTAGTGGGAAGGCAGATTTTTAATCAGAGTACGGCATGCCACTTCCTAAAAATGAGTATCCTAATCAGTGTCCTGTCATTGTGACAAATAGCTGGCATAGACAACTTAATCTCGATTCCAGTCCTCGGTTGCTTGTCCCCATCATGTCTGTCTCAGGGTGAGGTGGGGTGGAGCAAAGCTGCTTGTCTCAGGAAAGAGGACAGGGAGAGACCTGAAGGGAAAGGAAGTCAGGGACTTAGGAAGGGCAGCCCCCCACACTCTGGGACTCGGGCGTGGTGGTTCATGCTTACAGTCAGCATTCAGGAGCATGAGGCAGGGAGGCTGCTGTGACTCTGAGGCCAACTTGAGTTAAAGAGCGAGACCCAGTACAAAATACAAAACAAAAGCAAGAAGAATGGGAAGCTCCCAATGACCTACTTCCTCCAACTGGGCCTCCCCCCAGAGTTTGCATTGCCTTCTAATGGCCCATCTATTGGAAGTGAAACTTTTGGCACATAGTTTCACCAGAACATTGGCAATCTGCACAAGGTTTCTTTCATGTGTGTGTGTGTGGGGGTGAGAGTTGTGCAAGTCTGTAAATATATGATAAACCAATCAGATTATACACCCTAAATAAGTGACCTCTATAATTTTCATATCCAAGCTTCTTCAGAATATAGCTGAGCCATAAGATAAGATTGGTTAGGTCAGCCACGAAATCCATGAAGGTTTCAAAAACGTCACTCATCAGCTAGACTTGAAGGAACCACAAACTCTGCTAAGTAGAAAAGACAAGCAAATGATCCAAAGACAGAGGCTGACACAAGGGCAGAAGGGAAGTGTGCCATTGCTCCTTAGCATGAGCATTCAGTAATGCAGGGGTCGGAGAGTGCTGCAGGACAAGACCCAGCCTGTTTGGGTAGGCAGGACCAGTCATGAAGGGGTGTTTATAGTCGAGCTGCCTTTCCACGAGGAAAAGGGAAAACAGTGAAGAATGATGCTTTTTCAGAGAACATTCTAGAGGGGAACATTGAAAGGTGGGGATGGCTGGGGGTGGGGGGAAGTGAAACTGGCGATTTTAACCTCAAAGGAAGATAATAATAACTAAGTCTAGTGGCCTCTCTGCTAAACACCTCACTTGAATTGCTAGGGAGAGAGCATCATCAACCTCCCAGCACAGACACTCACCTGGTTTGCTTCCTCCCTCTACTCATTCTGGGGAAGCGCAGCTTGTTCATGCCCTTCTCCCTATGTTTTTCTCCTGGTGCTTCAGCTCCATTTAACACGTTTCATTTTCAATCCTTTTTAAAGATTCTCCCACTGCACGGGAATGAAAGCCCTTAAGAATAGGCTAATTTGAAATTTTCCTTGAGTTCTGAATCCTCAGTTGAGTTCCTGATACTGGGCCGACTCCCAGTCCATACTTTGAGTAAACAGACCCATAAATAAGGAAACTGGGTCTCATAGAAGTAACTTGTCCGTGAAAATGCAGATAATCAGCTGAGCATCGATTCAGTAACCACCTTTTAAAAACCACCACGATTACACCAGAGATGTGCTATTCTAGGCCGGGCCCCCTTCTGGGACTTGAGAGTAGTAGCATTGGGGATGGGAGACTGAGTTGCCTTGGTTTGGTGCTGGCATGGATGTCAAAGGATGATAAAAGGATGCAACATACGTTGGTCTGGCTTCTAGATAGGGCAAGTAGTGCGTCTTTTCAGGAAAAATAAAGATCTCGGGTTCAACACAAGTAGGAAAGAGGTGTGGCAAGGGATCCTTCTTTCACAATTTCATAAATAGCGTTAATACGATGTAACAAGTAAATCTCCGAGAGGGGGGAGTCTGGAGGGGGAAAAAAAAAAGAAACAACTTCGAAACAAGCTGTTGCTATGCAGCCCAGGAAGGTACTAAACTCACAGGCACTTCTGCCTCAACCTCGAAAAGCAAGGGATTCCAGGAGCCAGCCACAATCTCTGTCTGGGCCGCTGCAACGCTCGACGCCAGATGCTCAAACTATTGGGGGAGGAAAAAAAAAAAAAGAAAGAAAGAAAGAAAAAGAAAACCCTTTAATGGGCACGCGGCGGCCGTGCGCGCACACACACACACACACACACACACACACACACACACACACACACACACACACACACACACACACACACACACACACACACACACACACACACACACACACACACACACACACAGGGGCCACGCGAGCACGGGGACCACTGCCCAGGGAGCTCGCGCCGCAAACGACTCCCAACCCCCGGCCCGGCGCGAAGCCTCTGCGCGCTCGGCGCGTCCCGCGGCCTCCGGCCCCCAGGGGGCGCTGTGGGCGGCCAGGCGCGGTCTGTCCGCGGTGCGCATGCTCGCCTCGGTTGCGGGCTCTTTTTCTCTCTCTCTCTCTCTCTCTCTCTCTCTCTCTCTCTCTCTCGCTCGCTCCTTTTTTTTTTTTTTTTCCGGGCCGCCCCGGCGGCTGCGTACTGGCTGTGGGATGGGAAGTGAAGCCCCAGCGAGCGGCTGCGGCGGGGCTGTGCGGAGCAGCCAGCGGGAGGCGGCGGCGGCGCGGCGGTGAGCAGCGCAGCCGAGAGCGCGGGAGCGGCAGCGGCAGCCGAGGGAGGGAGGGAGGGAGGGACGGAGCGAGCACCTGCGGAGAGGCACAGGCGGCCGAGGCTCCACCATGGCGATCCGCAAGAAGAGCAACAAGAACCCGCCGCTGCTGAGCCACGAATTCGTGCTGCAGAATCACGCGGACATCGTGTCCTGCCTGGCGATGCTCTTCCTGCTGGGGCTCATGTTCGAGGTGAGCCCTCCCCCGGCCGCTCCCCCGACACCCCGGGCACCCCGGAGCGGTCGGCCGGCGCTGCGCAGCCCCCCGCGGCCCTGCGGCCCCGGCCCGGCCCGCCGCCCCCTCCCGCGCCGCGCAGTTCCTGCTTCCCGCGAAGGGTTACGTGGCAGCCGGCGAGGGGCCGGCGGCGGCGGCGGGCGCGGCCGTGGCGCTGGCCCTGCGCGCTGGGCGGACCCGGGGCCGGGGCCCGGGCGGCGGGGCCGGGGACTGCCCGGGACCCCCGACCCACTCACCCCGGCGGCTGCCGCCTGCGCGGACGGCGGGCACGGGTGTCCGCACCCGGTGGCCCCTCGCCCCGCCGACGGCCGCTCGCCCAACTTTGTGGCCCGGCCCCCGGCTCCCCGGCCCCCCGGCCCCCGGCCCCCGGCCCCCGGCCCCCGGCCCCGGCCCCCAGGATCGGGTCTGATCCCGAGCGAGGCTCGCAACAGCTGTGTTGCTGGGGAGCTGAGCGATTTCGTCTCCACAAGCAGAGGCGAGGAGACTGTCAGGAGTGTGTAAATTCTCTTCCCACAGAACGGAGTGTTGTGATGACTTATTTAACAGCTGTTGAATGTGGGTAATGAAGTTTGCAAGGTGAACCTGTAACATCCTACGGTTTTTTTTTTTTTTTAACCCACCCTCTTCAGTACGTACATCCGCCCACTCCCTCCCTCCTGATAATTTTTCTTTTTAATCTGTAAGCCTCTCATTCTCATTAAATATATTGATGATTACCATTTTGTCCCTTCAGCGTGTAACCTAGTGAGGATATGTTATTACTCATTTTTACTTTTTTTTTTTTCTGTTGTCGAGAATAGTGCTCTAAAGATTTGAGTTAAAGCAGTAAACTAATGGAATGAGACAGCGGTGATGAAAGGTGAATACGGTTTTGATTTTTGGTATTTTTTTTTCCATTGAGCCCTTTTGGGATGGGTGTGTGTCTGTGTATCTGTCTGTAAAAGTTATCACTAGATAACTATCTATGATATGTTTGCTTCTCTTCTAATGGACTTTTCTGAATTGACATATGGTACTACGTATTCCCATTAGTGTCACATACAGTTGTAGGCATTACCAAGAAGGTAGCAGAGTGAAGGGAAAAGTAGAACTAAAACTTGTCAAAAGCTTGCTAGCCAACCCAAATCTGAGACTTAAATTTGCCTCCCCTTAACGAACAATCACTTGCATAGGCCACACAGCTGTTGTTGAAGAGTCAATCAGATAATTTGGCTTGTAGAAGTCTGACGGTATTACATGATGGTTGGTATGTAAAATGCAGGTTTGGAGTGTGCCTTGTGGTAAAATGGTGCAGGGTGAGGCAAGATCTCTTGCTGTACTTGGCCTGTACAGCCCCCCCACCCCCCAGTGCTTGCTTGCTTCTGATGTGTCAGAAGCATGGCCCTGGGCTCAGGTAGCAGCAAGACACACAATATTAAATATTTGTAATCTCTGAATTTATGACCATTTTTTCCTGCTATGATATTAAAATAGATGGTAGGTGCTTGTCAAGAGTCCAACTCGGAAGAATTGTGAGTTCAAATCCAGTGTGGACTATGTAGTGAATTCCAAGTCCCTCCCTGTCCTAAAAATAATAGTAAAGTAATAAAAATAAAATGTTATATGTACAGTATATGCAGCAGGCTTTTATGACTGGCCATCTCCAGCTTGTCATGGTAATAGTTCCAGACTTAAGAGGTATAAGTTAGGGATATGATGATCTTCACAGCTTTTTTGCAGTGCTTTAAGTAAAGTGAAATAAATATAAAACAGAAATTTGGACACTAAGAAATACCCCAACCTCTGTTTTTGTGTAAACTGCTTTGTATTCTTTTGCCACATTTTCTAGGGGAAGTCACTATTAGGTTAATGGGTTTTTTTGTTTTTTGTTTTTTTTTGTTTTGTTTTGAGACAGGGTTTCTCTGTGTAACAGTCCTGGCTGCCCTGGAACTCACTGTGTAGACCAGGCTGGCCTTGAACTCACAAAAACCACCTGCCTCTGCCTCCCAAGTGTTGGGATTAAAAGTTTTAACATTAAGTGGATTGTTTCAATGCTAAATAGAAACTTTTAAAGTCACTCCCAAAAGGAGTGAGTGTCAAAATGGTAAACGGAACAGAGGGAATGCAAGTCATTCATTTCCCTTAACCATATGTTAAAGTTGTAAGTTTTTATGGAGACACATTATTTATGCACAGGAGAAACTGATTGGCTGGGTTTTTGCTGTCTGACTTTTAAAGTAATTGTGGCTAAGTCTGGGCAAATCTGATTATAGAAGTACAGTGTGTATGCTGAAATATAGAGAAGTTGCTGTTTTTGCAGGACTGTTAAGCCTTTTGTGGAAGAATGGTGAGGAAATATTAGGGGATTTATGGTGAAACCAAGAAGAGTTAACATGTTCTGTTACTAGCCAAACAGACAAGCACATGGGAATACTCTACAATAATTCAAGTTAGGGAATATCAGAACTTAAATTAACTAGTATGTATAGAGCCTCATTCAATGTTTGACTTATAAGAAGGTAGCTATAGTTATTCTTTGGAAATTCATCCAGGTTGGAAAACAGATGACAGTAAGACAGTAAAAACAGGTTTCTTTCTCTCTCTCTCTCTCTCTCTCTCTCTCTCTCTCTCTCTCTCTCTCTCTCTCTCTCTCTCTTTCTCTTTCTGTCTCTCTAAATTGAGGAAGAAATAATCTGAGGGAAATGTTTGAGTGTAGGAACTTTTATACAAATCTTACTGTGAATAATGTTTTCTTTTTACAGTCGGTATCCACCTACAGAATGCAAATACTATTATAGATTTTGTATTTAAAGTAGGAAAAATAGAACGGTAAAAAAGCTGTAAGGATTCTCTGGAAGCTTCCTAGAAAGGATACTGTGGAAGAGTAAAGGGGTTTACAGAATCATCTGAAAGGAGTGACCTTGTAGATGAGGATCAGGGATGGGTAGGCCGTTTGCGCCTGATAGGTTTGCCGATATTGAATCTTGTACCACAGCATATGTGTAGCGATGACAGGACAACCTCATGGGAATCGGTCTCTCCTTCTATTTCCCATACAGGTTCTAGGGATCAATTCAGGTCATCAAGGATGGCAGCAGGTACCTTTATCCACTGACCCACGTGTTTCCTATTTTTTGGTTTTAGTTTTCATTTTAAATATTTTACGTCTGTGGATGTTTTACCTTCATGTATGTCTGTGTACTACATGTGTACCTGGAGCTCTTGGAGTTAGTTGTGAGCTCTGTGGGTGCTGGGAATACAACAAATGCTATTAACCACTAAACCGTCTATACAGTCCCACAATTTCAATACGTCTATGCATATTTCAGTTTAGTGTTTTGTTTTTGTTGTTGTTGTTGTTTTGTGCTGCTCCCCCCCCCCAACACACACACACACACACACACACACACACACACACACACACACACAGGGTTTTCTCTGTAGCCCTGGCTGTCCTGGAACTCACTCTGTAGATCAGGCTGACCTCAAACTCAGAGATCTGCCTGCCTCTGCCTCCTCACGCTGAGATTAAAGGTGTACACCACCACACCCAGCCAAGTTTTATTTTTAAACATAACTTGTTTTCATGACATTTCCCCCTGTCTTTTAAACAATAATGGAGAAGTAGAATCTGATAGTCAGAAATTCACATGGCTTTCAGGAATGCAGTGTGTACAGTAATCATGCCTACCTCTTAACAGTACAGAATACTTCTCATCTTTATAATATGAACAGACAGCCCCCACTGATAGCCACCACTACCACCACCCCCCAAAAAAAACCACTGAAATCCTATGACTTTGCATAGATAGACTTGGATCTCTCATTAGATTGCAGCACATTTTGTAAGATGGGTCTAAATTAATTTAACTTTCTCCTTATGAGTGGACAGTGGTAGAAATGTCCAGAGTGACCGTTTTTTGCTGTTTAATGCGGTAAGCACCGGGGTGGCATCTTGATATTCTACATGGGTGTGTCTCACGCTGACTTGCTGGAGCAATGCTAGATGGGATGTGAGTTTGGGAGCTGGGAAATGGCAGCAAGCATGATGTCTACCATACACTTTGGTGGGTATAACTCCTGTTTTTTTCTCCTCTCCTCCTGCCTAATGTCACATGCTAAGCCAGCTGGAAGCCAGATCTTAATTTTATTTGGAAGCCTTGCATAAAAGGATAATCTAATTTTTGTTGTGTTTAGAATGTGGTACTGTATTTATCTTTGAAGATTTACATTTGCTGGGTATGAAGGAAAACAAAGTTTTCTCTAGCTGTGGTATTGATGACCTCATATTATAAACTGAAAACGGGGGGACCTTGGAGGCAGCAGAAGACACGGGGTGTAGATATGCACGCATACATGCCCAGATACCCGCAGCTCACTTGTGGGCATCAGAGGACAACTTTAAGGGACTGTCGTCCCCTTTCATCATATGTGTTCAGGGAATCAAAGCTGTCGGCCTTTAACCGCCAAGCCATCTTGCTGGCCCATCATATCTCATTTTATTATAAATCTTTTTTTAACTTTGTATTGAGAGAGGGAGAGAGGGAGAGAGAGAGAATGAAAGAGAGAATGAATATGTATATATTGGGGGGTCAGAAGGTGACTTTAAAAAATCAATTTTCTCCCTCTAGCACAGGCATCCCAAAGATTAAAGTCAAGTGTCAGGCTTGGCAACCAGCCAAACCTACCTGAGCCATGTCCCCAGGCCTGTCACAAGTTTTAATGCGGTACTTTTGTTCCACTGGTCTTCATGCCCTCCTGGTTCAGTAATTCACTTTAGTGACCATGTTCTAGACTTTTTTTTTTTTTTAAGATCATAGGCTGGATTTATCTCTAGATCACGAATCCCAGGATAGCAAGGTTCAGGCACAGCCCACGCAGTGCTACTCCCCCACACTCCCCATCCCGCTGGTCGGTCTCCTGCCAACTCTGGCTAGTCCTCATCGTTGATGTAACACCTCCTTCCCTCCCGCGTATTAACTCTGATTGCTTCACTCTTCTGCCTGTAAACTTTACTTAGCTAGAAGACACCCACTGCACCTCATCCACAGGGACAGTATTTAGAACTCCAGGGATGCCTGCGGCCACAGATGTCACCGCACCACACATTCTATGAGTTTGCTGTACATAATACCTGAGATGGTTTAATAAACCAAGCATGATGAAAGGTGACCCACGGTAATAGGGTAGAACTGTACTCCAATGCCGGTTATGTGAAGGTGGCCTCTCGTTACCCTCTTACGTCGAGCTCACCCTTACAGTGTGAGATGAGATGAAACGAGGCTACAGGGTCAAGGCTACCACTGCCCTAACAGTTCATCCAGCAGCCGCAACGGCTACCCACAGGCCGGCAGTGCCTGCAAGACGAGTGCCCTGGACACATGATGGCCTGGGTTAGGTGGAGTGAAGCAGCTCAGGTATCATCACACTGCTCATATAACTCAGTTTAAAACTGCCCTATCAGTCTTCATGTCTCCAAGGCTGCTGTCGATCACAGATATCCGAAAACCACACTTAAGGGAGACTATACTGTTCCTTGCTTTGCCTAGCCTTTCCCTAGGTCTTCTTCCCCAACCCCCTTTCTTTGTCTGCATAGCACAGGCTGGCCTCAGGTTTGTGATCTTTCTGCTGCGTTCTGGGATTGCAGACACGCATCAGCGTACCCAGGTGTTTCTTCTTCCTTTTATATGCATCTCCATTCATGGTATTGAGGGGTTCTAGAAAAAGAAAAAAAAAGGTGCATGTGTTGATATCACAGATTTTTGCCTCAGACTTGATCTGCGATCTTTGTGCTGTCCTTGTCCTGGCCAGGCACCATTTCTTTCCTTGCCTTTCCCCGCCCCCAACTTGCAGGTAAAACAAGTTCTGTGTGTGTGTGTGCGTGTGTGTGTGTGTGTAGGTACATACACACACACGGATTGGGTGGGTGTGTGAGTGGATCCTTGTTCTCGTTCATTCTCCTCTCCCTCATATAAAGATTTCTTGAGTTCACATGAGTAAGGTGACTCCACCCCTACTCAGGATAAATTATAGTCAAACCTAGGAGTCCACTGTGTATATGACATCTAAGAAATATACATGAATTCCGTGCCTAGAGCCGAGTCCTCTCTGCAAAACATCCCCGGCATACATGCAAACACTCCAGAATTTAAAAACAAAAGGCCAAATTGCTATTGACCTGAGGCGTGTGGGCAGGGGCGACTTGGCCTGAGCTACATCACGGTTAAGAAGGAGCAATCGAGGGCTCTGCGCACAGTTCCCTTCCTAACACATTTCCCCATGTTTTCCTTTGTCTAATTCCTCCTTTCCCCCTGGGAACTATCCATGGGCACAAACTCATTATCTTTCCACTCCTGAAGACAGCATCATCGTGACTGCCTGCTAAGAGAGTCTGGTACCGACTTGTCACTCGTAGGGTTTCGTTCCACTGCTGTTTGACTTCTCTGGTTCCTTCTGTGACCTGCTATGGCTTCATTGCAGTCTCCTTATCTCACCTTTTGAAAACGTGACTTTGTAAATCCATTCTCCCCCTCCCCCCCCACCACCCCACCCCCCCACCCCCCCGCCCCAGCTTTTCTCTCTTGGCTTTGGGGATGCCAGACTTCATTCTCTTAGTCACTGACATTTCTTTCCAGTTCCGGACATCACTGGCCCATAATGTCACAGTTAACGGAAACCAGGCCACCCTGAGTTGACCCAACTGCCTTGGGCCTGTGGCGGAGAGAAACATAATGGCAGAGTACCCAATGGAGCAGGCGGCTGTCGCGCTAAGACAGAAGCAAGAGAGAGACAGTAGGGTCTCGTGGCCAGCATCGCTCCCACTGGGCTCCACAAACTAAAGGCCCTGGTAGCTCTGTGGGGTGCGGACCAACCTTTGGCACATGGGCCTTTAGGAGACACTCACCCAGGTGTAGCAGGGACTTGGTTTGGGGCATTTTCTGTGCACTCTACAGACACTGTATGCTTCCGTAGATGATGGGTGAACTCCCACAGTTCAGCTTCTGTCTGGAAATAGTAATTCCCAAGGCTTTAAGCTAACCTGCCTGCCGGGTCCTAGCTTTGGATATAAGCTGCCTGCTGCCCTTTGCAACCATGTATTATTGCATAGAAATCCCAGTTAGTTGGTCAGTTTCTTCCCTTCTGTTCAAAACTTGCTGTCCCTGCACCACACATTTTCATTTGCATTTGCCACCTTGTTGTGCAAGCTGCAAACCCCGGTAAGTCATGCGGACCCTTTCTTCCGCTTGCCAAGCCTTACTCGGCCTCCTGGGCAGCGCCTCTCTCCTACTGTCACTGTTGTAGTGCCGACTTCGATGTCCTTCGGTGGATATCATGCAACAGTCTTACCCTCGGCTTGCATGTTTTCTCTGTGGTGCTTCGTCTTCTTTTTACTCTGTAACACTGATGAATTGTCCAGTAGTTACTAGATCCCATGCTAGGTTAAAATTATCATTGCCTTCATCACCTTACAGTGCGTAGGTCCGAAAACCTACAGAGGGGACACAGTTCTCTCCCTCTGCCCTGTGGGCTGCCGGGATTGAACTCAGGCTGTCAGGCTTGGTGACAGCCCCCCCCCCCCGAGCCATCTCTCTCTCCAGCCTCTCCACACCAGGTTCCGAGCATACAGTGACCTGGTGATGTAAGCAAGGCCCCAGCTCAGATGGTGCTCATTTCCTGATGGGTAGGATAGAAGTGAATGTATGTGTGTGTGCGTGACTTGAAGGAGAGGGGTGTCTGACAAAGGAGCTGCCCCACGCTGAGAGGAGCAAGGGAGCCGAGCTCTGGCTGGAGAAGACTGTGGAAGGGGGGGGCAGAAAACAGAGACCTTCCGAGACAGGAGGTGTGCAGGCCACACTATGCTAGAAAAGGGTCTCTGCAGGTAGAGTGGGGACACGCTCAGATGACTGTGGCAGAGATGTGGAGAATGGGGGGGGGGCTTGAGACTCATTTAGGTTACAAAGGGAAGAAACATCCCTCCTTAAAGTCAGTGGAAGCAACTCAGCACTGTTTGTATGCTAGTCTGCCTCCGGTGTGTGTACTGTATGTACCCTGACCTTAAATTTACCTCGTTTCTCCCTCTGCTGCCATTTTTATCCCCGTGTGAATCTCAGTAGTGTCAAACAAGGTCTTGCACCACCCCTCTGAGAAGCATTTCCTACCCCAAGGAAAAGCAAAGAGCTCCGTCCTTTATCCCATACCTGTAGTGTAGGCTGTTGGCACAGATCCTGCAGTATGGTAACAGTCTGTTTACCACCCCTGATGCAACCCAGCCTCTTGTCATGGGATTAGTTCATTCATCTGCATTTGAGCCTTTCTGGCAGAGCACAGGCCTTGGTGCTTCTAAGTGCTGAGTAAACATTCCATCTTTGTGTTCTGACCACTTTACTTTGACCAATAGACTAGTTAATGAAATACCCGCTGACCAGGTGTGTGGGGGAGGGAGGGAGGGAGAAGGGAGGAAGGGGGGAGAGGGAGGGAGGGAGGAGCACACAGACCCTGCCTGTGATCCATCTTTGCTTCCTTTTATTAACTCACACAACGTTTTCCTTCACGGTGATCCCGTATCATCGAGAATCAATATTTCATAAATCCTTGCTTATTGGGTCAACCAAAGCTACCATTTTTTGAAATGTCAACAGTACACATGGCTTGTGCAGTCTGAGTTACAGAAAGCTGCTTCAGGGAACTGCCCTAACTCCAGATGCTCCTTGTGGTCAGAAGTCTCCACTGTGTCCACCCCGAGCAGGGGCCTTGCCTCCCGGGACTGGGGACAGAGTTTGCAGTCCTTCTGCCCTTGATGTGCTCATTGGGACAGAGTCACAACTGCCACTCTTCATGTTTTCTCCCCCAGATAACAGCAAAAGCAGCCATCGTCTTCGTTGCTCTTCAGTACAATGTAACCCAACCTGCAACAGGTAGGTACTCAGTAGACGAGCAGTTGAACAAATTTGGAAGTTTCCATGGACTCTAAAGTCTGTGTTGCTCTCTGTGGGCTTTATTTTCTCCTAAACAGTGAAACCTGGTTTTGTGTGTTTATTGCTTATTACATATTTTATGCATGGTCTTGGAATTCCATCAGAGAATTCTTTGTATTGCTTCCTCCAACCATTCCCTGAAGGAAATCCTGAGAATAGATGTCCTTGTTTAGGTCGTGCAGTTGGGATTTCTGTAGGTGCAGTGCCCCTCCAATTCAGTTTTTCTGCCCTTTGTTATATTTTAGACCAAGGATAAGCCCCTCCAATTCAGTTTTTCTGCCCTTTGTTATATTTTAGACCAAGGATAAGCCCTTCAGATTCTTTTTTTCCTTTTTTTTTTTTTTTTTTTTTTTTGTATTCTGCTTTTAACAAATATTTTGTCTAGAAAAAAATATTAGTAACTCTAGGAATAATCAGATAACTGTACCCAAACTATACTTTCTCTTTAGCAAGTTTTATTTCCAACTCATGCCATGCAAAGGTTAAGCTGCTGTGGGAAGTTGGCTGTTAGTGAGCAGAGGACTGTGGTTGACTATGGGTGGGCAGACTTCAGGAAATGGGAATGTGTCTGAATGCGTCTGGGGTTTCCTACCTCTGCGGAAGCCCAGGGGACAAGATGAGTTTATTCTATTCTGTGTAGTTTTATAAATGCCTAGTTGATGACGATAGCGTTGCCAGAATGATGTTGCCACCTATATGCTCCTAAGCAAATCTCAAAACAGGTACCAGCAACTCATAACTACTAACATTTGTTTTGAAAACTCAAAGCAAATTCAAAAATTAAAATAACTTTTAAGAAGTAGCCGCTTCTCTCTGGTGCTCAGACACCAGCGGTAAAGCAGACAAGACAAATTAGAGAATCGTGATAGAGGGTCCAGTCGAGTCCAGCAAGGGGAGGCTCTCAAGAAGACGAGAGAGCAGGCAAGGAAAGTCTGCCAGTTCGCATGTGGCTCCCTTCCCCGGTTTTTTGGTTTCTGGTGGCCATGACTAATATGTGTCAGGTCTTTCATAAGTAATCCCTGAAGCTTTGGGTGGTAGACAACCTCTTAAGGTTTTCATTTCTCCAAGGCTCGAGACACTAGGAGAAACTGTCTATCATATCGCTGTAGAACTTTTGCTCAGGGTTAATATCCTCTTGTTTGTTTCCATAACTAAGTTGTACTGAGTGCTGTTCTCATAATCTCACGTATATATTTTTGTCTGTGTTTGTCCTTTTTGGCCTTCAGAGGAACAAGCTACTGAATCAGCATCCCTTTATTACTATGGCTTCAAAGATTTGGCTACAGTTTTCTTCTACATGCTAGTGGCGATAATTATTCATGCCATAATTCAGGAGTACGTGTTGGATGTAAGTATACAATCTCAGAAATCCCTGTTTCGTAAAACACTACTAGCTTTCCGTACTGCAATCATCATATCTTATGTGTATTTTGTGACATGTTCTTTGTGACTAACACCTGCTTTTGTTTTTAGAAAATTAACAGACGAATGCACTTCTCCAAAACCAAACACAGCAAGTTCAATGAGTCTGGCCAGCTTAGTGCATTCTATCTTTTTGCTTGTGTCTGGGGCACATTCATTCTCATCTCTGTAAGTATGTCACTCAGTATTGGTCTTGAATCTCATTTAACACTAAGAACTCCGCTCAGGAATGAGTATGTTTCCATCGAAGGGTGGCGGTAGCACACGCCTTTAACGCCAGCTACACAGAGAAACCCTGTCTCAAAAAACAAAGCAAAACAAAAGGTTTACGAGCAGACCCTGTTTTCAGATAGCAGGAAGTCTAATCCGCCGGCTGTTCCGGCACAGCTCACACCGTTTTCAGTGGTGGGATGTCATTGTTTTATCTTGTCACTTGCAGGTCTCCCTATTCACAAAGAGGATCTCTTGGCAGCCCTGAGCTTGCCAAGGTTAGATAAGCAGAAATGTTAGCCAGTTCTTCCTGGAGACAGTCTGGGTAGCTGCCAAGCAACTTACACGTATAAATGTTCAAGTAAGGCCGTCAGAACCTTTACCTCTCTTTAATAAGGAGAAGGAGGACATTGTCAACTTTACCCTTAAATGACAGTGTGTGTGCACACACACACACACACACACACACCCCGTTCCTATCCCATTACGTGGCTTTTCACACTTTTGAAATTGTAAAACACATGAACCTTTTAAATCACCATGGTGAAGGTTAACAGTAGCCTAAGTAAGATGCCCAGGATCCAGCACTCATGTCACTGCAGTGCCCATCCCATCTCACTGATGTAGTAGACATAAAGGGTATCAGCTTAAATCTGTGTTATAGAAGCTTTCAATGTAAGAGTTACACCAGGCCAAGCAGTGGTGGCATGCACCCGCAATCCCAGCACTTGGAAGGCAGAGGCAGGTGGTTCTCTGTGAGTTCGAGGCCATCCCGGTCTAGTTCTCGGATAGCCAAGGCTACACAGAAAAACCTTGTCTTGAGAAAAAAAATGTTACACCAGGGACATGGAGTCTTCTTAAAGTCGTCACATTGGGTTTTGGAGGGGGTTTTTGCTTTGTTTCTTGTAGTTTTCATCAAATACATCCAGTTAAGAAAAGGTTTGCATGACATTGTGTTAGTTGCAACATTGTAAACTTCTGTCAAGAAGTACTGTTTTCAGTTCTCTGAGTACATGGCTAAAATATATCCTTAGGAAGCTGGTCCATGCCTGCTACTTTCTGTTGTTTACTGTGTAATGCGTGTGTGCAGGGCCTCCTTACTCTCCCCATTGAACTGATGGATACTTAAAATCAGGAACTGTATTGATTTTATGTCTCATACTCATTTCACTTGACCAACACAAGCCATTCAGATCACAGTAGAAGAGCTGAAACGTTTGGTTTTAGCTTGCTCTTTGCAGCCCTGTGTAGGGTACTGTAAATGTCTGTGTGCTACTCATAGGCCCATTTTTCTCTCTTAGGAAAACTACATCTCAGATCCAACTATCCTGTGGAGGGCCTATCCCCATAACCTGATGACGTAAGTTATTTAATTTATTTTACCGGGCCTTTCTTAACTAAAGACAAGCCGAGTCTGCTCCTGCTAATCTCTCGTGGGCTCGACGCTAATACACAAAGCAGGTGTGCTGCCTGCAGCATAAGGACAGTGGCGTCACCCACCACTGTCACAAGGAGAGGAAGTCAGGAGAAGGCTTCGGGTCCCTGCATCTGGAGATTGGGATGATTGTAAGGCACCATGGGTGTGGTAGGTCGAGCCTGGCCCCTCTGAAAGAGCCACAAGTGCTCTTAGCTGATGTTGTAAAGGAAGGGAGGCACGTGGCCACACATGTAAGGAAGGGAGGCATGTGGCACACACACATTAGTCTTAAACCCTTTCGTGGTTATAAACGCCATTCTTCCACACAGCTGCATTGCCTTCTGGGAACATCTCCAGATTGGCTTTGTGTTTCCCGTTTAACTTACAGAGAATGAGAAGGGAGAAGATGATCAGTCAGAGGGGCCAGAGGTTTATAACGTAAAGAGGAGATTGCTGGGTGACTAAGATGTGTCTCCAGGCAACCCTCCCGCACCTGCGTCCTGTCTTCAGCTCTGCCCCACCTGCACGTGTTTGCATCCCTCCATGCTGCGGCTGGGTGGAAGCAATATCTCACTAAGGAGAGCAGCGGGGTGTTTGACCTGGAGATGGTCCGTTTCCTCTGTGAGCCATTGCGCAGCATCAGCCCCTCCCTCTTCTAGCATGTATTTAATACAAAGTAAAGGGTTTCCTTGTGACATCGGATGGTCTTTTTGCTCTGTTTTCCCCGTTGGTGTAGCCTTACAGGTCTGTGGATCAGTCATGCCTCTGTGTTTTTCCATAGCTAGCATGGCTGATTCTCAGCCTTAGGTAACTGACAGACAAGACAACAGCCTCAGGCTCTGCTTGCAATGGCTAATGGTGGAGAAACTGAGCTGGCTGGCTGCTTGAGAGCTGCCTGAAGATGGGTCAGATACCGTGTGAAACAACAACAGAAACATGACAGCCTCGCCTATCATGGCTTCTCGCACCTGGTCGTTTTGTTTTTTGTTTTAAATACTGGACTTTAAAAGAAAATTTCCCTCTCTCACACAGCTTTCAAATGAAGTTTTTCTACATATCCCAGTTGGCATACTGGCTCCATGCGCTCCCTGAACTCTACTTCCAGAAAACCAAAAAAGTAAGCTGGGTTTGGTTTAACTTAAAAAATGGTTTGTCATCTCTAAAACTGAACACGCATCTGTCCTTGGCCTCAGCCTTTCCCCCCCTTCATTCAAAAGCTAAAACCTTTTTTCTCTATTGCTTTGGAGGCTGTCCTGGAACTAGCTCTTGTAGACCAGGTTGGTCTTGAACTCAGAGATCCAACTGCCTCTGCCTCCCGAGTGCTAGACTAAAGGCGTGCGCCACCACCACCCAGCCCCCAAGCTAAAACTCTTAAACGCTTCTTTATAAAAACTTCCAGTTTTGCTTAACTTTTACATTTAGCGTGTGATTACTTATTTTTAAATTAGTGGTAACTGAAGTTAAAACTTATGCACATTTTTAAGATGTGTTAGTTTCCTCTTACTGGTTTTGGGGTCTGTTGTTGTCTAGCAATTTATTTCACACATAACTAGTTGGAGTATAGCTAACAAGTCCAAAAGAATTCAGCATTGACAAAAAAGCAAACCATGGTTACATTTTCGCCAAGGCAGCCCTCGCTGAGGTGGGTGGGGTGGTGCAGTCCCCTTTTAGCCTATGGGGAAAGGTGTTTGCTCAGAGAGACAGGTAAGGTACTGGCGCTCTTAGCACCTCCTTTCCGAAAATGGCCTCCATGGCATTCCTTCACAGAGCTCTTGTCCCTCTGCTGCTAACTGCTTCAAGCTGAAACTGCCAGCGTGTCTGGGAGGCCCCCTCTGCACCCTATCCCTCCTCTCCCTCCGTCCAAATACACGTTTACTCTCATCTCTAATTTTACCATCGTCACATGATGGTTGCTCTTTCGGGGTTTCCTTTTCCCTGTGATAAATGAATCCAGTGCCTTTATTTTTGTGTAGATAGATTAAAAAAGAAGAAGAAGAAAGAAAGAAAGAATAAACCTCTATGTGGGATTTCCTTGGAAATAATGTCAGGCTAAATGGGTAGGGGTCTAGTGAGACAATGTCTGTCACTGGTTAATCATTGAGCCCAAGTCATATCCACACATGGGTTCATTTACTGCTTGTCAGTTGTGTACTTATTCACACTTGCCACGGTTAGAAGGTTTTGTCTTTGAGTCCCTTTGAGCTTTCCTAAGTGGAATTATGACAACCATTTACTGATTTACCTCTGCCCTCCCGTAAGATAGTCTTTAATAAGTACATACTATAAGTAGGCACTTTATCTTTTATTCTGTAGGTGTTCCTGCTGTCTGCTAGGATCAGGAAACTGCCGAGCAGAGGTCCTGTCCTCTGGCACATGTTACTGTTTCTTTTATAAAGTGGAATGCTTTTCCAGTTGTTACACAGATTCAGGCGAGGACCCTTATTGGCTTTGAGTGTCTAAGAATTATTAGGCCCACAGCTTTCAGGAGTTCTTCCCTGTCTGTCCTCCTTATGGGGCTCAGGGGTTCTAGAGCTGTGCTGTGCAAAATAGTAGCTGCTAGCTACCTGGAAACTAGGGCAAACACAGTTTGCTTCTTAGTCATGCTAGCCTTACTCAGTGCCTTTAGCCATGTTTGGCTAACAACTGCCATTTTAGGTAGACACACACACACACAGATACACACAGACACACACACACACACACACACACTACTTTAAGGATGATGATTCTACATGGCCCCAGTCTGGATTGTAACACATGATCATCTGCCCCAGTCTCTCCTGGGTGAGGGAAGGTGATGGGTGTGTGGCACCATGTATGGCCTTTAAGGATGGCCTTTAGCGATTTAGGGAACGTTTGTATAATTGTGGAGAGCTTTGTTGAGAGTGTCATAGTATCTTGGTGCTTTACTATGGGATGGCTCAGCTATTTTAAGCTCTTTCTTTAGGTATTTGCACACCCGTGGGCATGATACTCTAGAGTTTGTTAATCTATTCTGCATCTTGCTCACTGACCCTAGTTCATAAAAAGGAACTTTCCAAAGCACTTGTTCATTTTAGCTTCTAAAGCTTTTTTTCTTATCAGTCCCTGCCAGATGGCCTTTCTCCAGAAAGGCAGTCTAATTTTTACGGAATAATTTGCATAACTTAGAACTTAACTGAAACTATTTTTAACATTCACACGTGACAGTTGAAAGTAACTGTTTCAAGTAATTAGCATAATTTGAAAGTAGCAGCTGCATATGTGTTAAACGGTCTCTTAAAATTTACTCTATGGAATTTATTTTTGGAAGAAATCTTTACTGGAAAAAACTTGCGCAGTGATTGTTTTGAAGCAGTCTCACAGGCGGATGAGTAAGAACGGAACACTGTTAACTGTCGGAGAGGTGTGTTGGTGGCAGAGAGCTCAGTGTCCTTGGTAGGAAGATGTTTTGTGGCTGATACATTAGCCTTGGTTGTAGATAATATAAGCAGTGTTGATTGTAGATAGTATAAGGGATGTTTCCCATCCCTCCCTCTTGGCAGCCACAGTTTCCTCTTTCTGATTGCTGCCCCTTGGCGCTGAGCCTTCCCTCTCAGTCATCTTGAAGCTTTTTTCAGAGTCTGTTCTTAGACCTGGAGAAGGGTGGATTGCAAGGTGGCATTGGCGAAAGTATTAAGCTATATGTGCCTTCCACAAACATTATTACTCAAAACAGACCCCTGTGATAAGAGAGCTGTTTGAAATGTCAGTTTAAGATGGATGCTAGGGGAAATCTTTGCATTTTATAGGCATATATATGATCATTTGCAGTAAAGTTTTCCTTTAATTTCAAGAAATGTGTTTTCTTAGGAGAATAGAAATTTATAAGAGAATAACTTTTTAATAAAAAGATTCTAGAATAGGGGCTGGGTAGACGGCTCAGCAGTTAAGGGCGTGGGCTGCTCTTGCAGAGGTCCTGAGTTCAATTCTAAGCTCACAGTCCTTTGTAATGAAATTTGGTGCTCTCATTTATCATGCAGGCATACATGCAAGCAAAACACTGCATTCATAATATATATATATGTGTATATATATATATATATATATACATATATATATATTTAAGTCCTGGAATAGCAAGTAAAAGTGTTGCTTAAAGTTATTTATAGCTTTGGAATTCATAATTTACTAATTAGACCTTCCATGGAAAATGAAATAATCCAAATTGTATGGCAGTCCACGGTTTCCTGCTTTCGTAACTGTATGGACATGAGTATTGTTGGCACACACCTAGAGTCACGCTACAAAACTTTCTCTGGAAAGTACTTGAAAAGTAAAACGACTTGGAAACATTTTATTAAGTGACTCATTGTTGTACTCATTGTCTGTTAGCCAAATCTGAATGTGGCTTCCAGTGGAGAAAGTTACTTGCCATCACAAACTCACAGGACTGTGCCTGGGAATGTGCTGGACAGCACACCTTCTGTCCCTCCGGGTGTGCCTTCGTCTAGCCTAGAGTTTGCCCCTCGAGAGCAGCCGTCCTGGGGCAGCTGGCTGACTCCCCGGGCTGACTCCCCGGCTGCCCAGCAAACTGATGTTGTTGTACCCAGCCCCCTCGGTTCTCTCTCGTCCCTCACACCTACGTGACTGTGTAAGCAGAGTCTGGGTGCTAGACTAGAGTGTGGTCATGCACTTCAGACGTGATCTCCCAGCCACATGGGGAGGGATGGGGCGTTTGACCTGGGCTGCGCTGAAGCCATCGTGTTCAGTTAGTCCTGTCTTCCCTGGGCTGTGTGTTGTCCAGTGGCTCCCCATGGTTGCGTGCTCACGTCTCCTCGCTTCTGTTTGTTTCTCGGTGTTGGTTTTAGGTCTCTGGTACAGACATGAGCAGCCTTGCCCAAGCCCACAGCTATGGGAAGCCCAGAACTTGATTCCTTGGGTGAACAGGCACTGTTACGGAAACATTTGATTGTATGCAGCTAAGGGGACCTTTACTCAGGAAAAGGTTCCTGGATAATTGCCCTGTTGAAAGCTGTTGGCTGCTGCTTTAGCAGCCTGGGGAGTTTTGGAGGAGAGGGTGGATTGCAGTGAGGGTGTTTTACCTGCCCTAGCTATTGACCCTGTTGGTTCTAAGACACGAAGTCAGCTGGATGGAAGGGAGACTCCGCGTGGGTGGCGCTGTTGAAGGTGGAGGTGTTGGCCGTGTTCTTCATGTCTGCTGCCTTTGTGCTTGCAGGAAGATATCCCTCGCCAGCTTGTGTACATCGGCCTTTACCTCTTCCACATCGCGGGGGCTTACCTTTTGAAGTGAGTTGGGGTTTGGCGTGGGTATAAGTGGACGAGCAGATAGCGCGCACTGCTGGAGCGGAGCTGGCCATTAACCCCCTTGGTGCGCTCTCTCCACAGCTTGAACCACCTGGGCCTTGTTCTCCTGGTGCTGCACTACTTTGTCGAGTTTCTTTTCCACATGTCTCGGCTGTTTTATTTTAGTGATGAGAAGTACCAGAAAGGGTAGGTACTGCCTTTTCCTCTGCTTGGTCACAGGCTGTCAACGCCTGTGTCCCTGAACCCTACAATTCTCTTAGTACACTAAAAGAAAGTGGAAGCGCTCAACAGTGCTTACGCTGTCTCTATAGTTTGTGTTTTAAAATGGAGTCTTTCTTAGCTGCAGAGACACTGTGTTGGACTTAGCGTTTGTGAGGTTGGGGGTGGGGTCAAGCCTTGCTGTAATAGCATGGATTTCTTCAGAGAGGAGGAGAGGTAGGGGAGATTCAGGAGAAAATAAGGAAGGGGTGGGGCTGGTGAGGTGGCTCAGCAGAAAAGCGATTTCCTCCCCGTCCCGACGACCTGAGTTCAAGCCCTGGAACCCACATAAAGGGGTGAGAAAAGAACAAATTCCACATAGTTTCTCTGATGTCCACATGTGGGCCGTGGCATCCATGCACCTCCACCAACCCCAGGCAGCATTCATACAGCAAATAAAATGGTTTTAAAAAAGAAAGAAAACAATGGAGAAGATAAGAATATGAAAAGATTTTAATGAAAAATGGGATCAAAGAGAAGAATAGACACGTGTAACTAGTAAAACTCAAATTGCAGCTGTTCGCAGCAGCCCTGTCTGGGCTTTTACTCAGCATGTTCACTTAGTCAGTAAATAAGTTGTGAAACACATCGCAGGCACTTAACAATGGACAAAAACATTAAGCAGTCCTCTGCTAGAGTTCTGAAAAACCAAGACACGGTAAGCAATGCCATGGACCCCTGACAGACAGTGTGCTACAACGTGTAGAATTTCCCAGGCATCTGAGACAGAAACCCTTTTCTGCAGAATAAGACACGCTGCTTCGGGAGGTAGAGAGGTGACATGATGGGCAAGTCCCTGCTGTGTAAGCATGAGGGCCTGAGTTCAGATCCCCAGCCCCATGTGAAAAGCCACGCTTGCCGGTTGGTCACTTCCGGCTTCAGTGAGAGCCTTCTCTCAGACAGTAGCTGGGGAGTAGCTGAGAACGACTGTGCACAGGCTCAGCCGCACGCATGCACACTCGTGACACGCCAAAGAGGAACTGTTTGAATACGCATTCGCTCAGGAGTGACCTAACTGGCAGAACCAACTCCTCTCGATTTTGTTTCTGTGACTTTGCACATTTCCTTGCAGATTTTCCCTCTGGGCAGTCCTTTTTGTTTTGGGAAGACTTCTGACCTTAATTCTTTCGGTCCTCACCGTTGGTTTTGGCCTGGCGAGAGCAGAGAATCAGAAGTTGGATTTAAGTACTGGAAACTTCAACGTGCTGGCGGTTAGGTACAGTCACCGTAATGTCCCACTGTTGCTAAGTATGCCACTGCTTGGGGCTGTGTTACCTCATCTTCTGATAAGTGAGGGGATCGCTTGAGGCCTTGGAAACCCTTGATTCGGATTCATGCCTGTTGTAGTTTTCTTCCTACATTGAATAATAATAACAAGGCCCCCCTTGTTTAACTGCTAAGATTAATTTC
Source organism: Cricetiscus sungorus (assembly GCA_030556225.1). Taxonomy (NCBI): domain Eukaryota; kingdom Metazoa; phylum Chordata; class Mammalia; order Rodentia; family Cricetidae; genus Cricetiscus; species Cricetiscus sungorus. Next base: position 7,860,310 of record JANBXA010000114.1, read on the forward strand.
TCAATGAAGTGATTATTTTCAACATAATCTTGTCAAAAAGATGGAAGTGTTGACCATAAGTCATTACCATCAAGTCACAGTAGAATGCTTTTACTATGTAGCGTTACCCTCAGACACTCTTAATTTTTTTGTTCATTTTCTGCACGCTTTTCAGGATTGCCGTTCTGGCCTCCATTTGCATCACGCAAGCCTTCATGATGTGGAAGTTCATTAACTTCCAGCTTCGGCGATGGAGGGAGCACTCTGCCTTCCAGGCCCCGCCCGTGAAGAGAAAACCGGTTGTGACCAAAGGCAGGTCTTCCAGAAAAGGAACAGGTCAGTACTGACTAAGCCATGGAAACACACGGAAGTGAAATCTTAGGAAAACATAGCTACAGGATCTTTAATTCCCAAATCTTACAAAGACAGCTCTATGTTACCTGGGAGCCACTATTTAGTCCTGTGTCTCGGTGGATTGCTCTTTGTGCATGGAGCAGTGTAGTATGTGCCCGTCTGTGACTCGCTTCAGTTGGCATATTTTACATTTTCTGCACGTTACTGTGGGTGCACATGCGTGCGTGTGTGGGGTCAGAGGCTAGCCCTACAGAGGCGGTTCTCCTTCCACTTCGAATTGCTGAGTTGTTTTATTTTCCTTAGCAAGACATTTTTAATTTAATTTTTAAATGACGTTTTTATTACGGGGGTGTGAGTGTGGCTGTGCCATGGTGTGCGCCTCTGGAGGTCAGAGGACAACTCTAGAAGTTCTTCCTTCCCACCTTCTGATACTGGGGATGGAACTCAGGTTGTGACTTGGCAGCAGGCACCTTCACGTGCAGAGCCATCACGTAGGCCCTTAGCGTCATATTTTTGAGGACCATCGATGTTGTGGCATAGTCTTGAGTGGATAGACCATACTTGGTTGATGGACATTGGGGCTGCTTGTGCTTTTAGCATTAGGTGATGTAAGCACACCTGTTGATGTGTGTGTCTGCAAAGCTGTTTCTGGCTCTTGGGTGTGTGTAGGTTCGGAACTCCTGGGTCATTAGGGAGAGCACCCAGACTGCTGCTACAAAGTGTCATCATTTTAGTGAGCGGAGTCTTGGGCTTATTCACAGTTGTTCTTATACTATTTGCTGGGAAGACTAACCTCTCTCCAATGAATTTGAAAAATGAGTCAGATCTGAGCTCTGGATTTCAGCAGATGTGTTTAGGTGGCTGTCACTGTACACGTAGGCACTGTCTTGCTGTGGCCGTGTGGTAGACACTGCATTGCTTTCTGTCTTGCTGTGGCTTTGAAGTTTTGAGTCAAGAGATGGGGGTTATTCAATTTCCTTCTTTTTCACAGATTGGTCATTTCAAGTATCTGGCATTTCTGTATGGATTTTAGGATCTGCCTTTCTGTGTCTGCAAAAGGCACCTGGAGTTTTGATTCAAAATCCCTTTAATCTGTAAATTGCCTTGGTGAGCATGAACATGGGTGTCTTCATTTATTCAACTCTTTAATTTCTTCCAATTAAATTTTATAGTTTTCAAGTTAAATGTCTAGTACTTGATTAAATGTCTTCCTAAATATTGTTGGATGGTGCTTAACTCCGTTTTCGGAGTGTTCATTGTGAGTGTACAGAAGTGGGGTTGGTGTTTGCTCATTGATCTGTTTCCTGAGACTTGACTGGACCGACTTTAAAAGCGTTTCAGTGGGTGTGGGTGCTTTGGGGTCATCTATGAATGAAAACAGTTTGTACACCTTCCTGACCAATCCAGATGCTTTATGTTGCGTTTTCTTGCTAACTTATCCCGATTGGAGAACAGGTATGGGCATGGTGTGTGGGTAGAGTCCAACAGGGATGTCAGGTGTCTTGCTCTCTGCGTCTCTCCCCTCAGGCGGGGTCTCTTACTGACTCTGGAGTGAGGATGTTGGCCCACAGGCCCAGTATCCCCCTGGCCCTGCCACCTGGAGTCACCTCATGTGTGGCCACAGCAGCTTTCCTGTGGCTTCTAGAGATCTGAGCTCAGGCCCTCAGGGTTGTACAGCACATGCTGTTGCCCGCTGAGCCATCTCCCGACCCTCCTTCTCTTGATGTAAAATTTTCCCTTCATTCCTGGCACACACCTATGTCAGGGACAGATGCTGTGTTGGGTTTTAATTATTTGGAAGGATTTTTCCATCTGTGTTCATATAAAAGATTGGCCTATAATTAGCACTTGTTTTTTTCAGTATCCCTGTCAGGTCTGCTAGCCGTATAAGCAGTATTTCATAGGTTTCCCTTTGTTCAGTCTCAACGGTGCTTGTGGTGTGCTCACTAGAGGGCTTCACAGTGACTCCGTCTTTGTGGATTTACACGCAGGATAATGAAATTATCAAGCCCTCTCCTTAATCTCTTCCTTCCAGCAACTTGTGATTTTCAAGTCAGTTAAACCAGCATTTAAGAGCTCAGGGTAGAGTGCCTATCCTAAATGCATGAAAGCCACCCTGTGTCATTGATTATTGATCTTCCTTCCACACGCAGGGCTGTTGTGCTGGTAAGGGTCCCCTTCTTGAGATGGCTCCTGATCAGGGATCTTCACATACCCTTTGGAATCACCCAGAATTCAGTGAGAACTTTCTCCCTCATCTGTGGCTTGACTGGACTCCTCAAGCCTTGAACACTTTTCAGTGACAAATCTTTTATAATTGTAATTTGAATTATCTTTTGAACCATGACTTTTATGTGGGTCCATTATTTGATTTGGTAGATGTTTTGTTATTTCCTGCTTGTCTTTCTGGTGCCATTTGCGGAGACTTTGATAACAGTTCAGCCTGTCCCCAAGCTCAGTGGATGCTCCTTTTACACCCCAAAGAGGACATATATTCTGCATTTATGGGGTATGATCCACAGAAATCCACCTCCCTCTGCCTCCCAAGCCTGCTGGACCTGGCACACCATCATAGTTTATTAAGGAAGAGGCTGCAACCCACCTTTAACTATAATAATAGTGACCGTCCCTAATCACAACTCTCCCATGTTTTCAAGAAATACCTTAAAGGCCTGTGCTATGCAGTGGGGACCAGCTGTGTCTTATCTGGGCTGCCGTAGGGTGCGGTTGCAGACCTGTGTCTTTACAGCTGCTCCCCACCCTACCTCCCTTTCCCCTTGTCAGTGGTGGTTACTTTCTGGTAGTTATTCCTGTTAGTCCCTTGTGTGGTAACCTTCTTCCCCCACAGCACAGCACCGTGTGTAGCGATCATCACTCGCCTGTGCTTCTATCATTTCAGAGAACGGTGTGAACGGAGCAGTCACATCAAACGGAGCCGACTCGCCCCGGAACAGGAAGGAGAAGTCTTCGTAGTGGATGGAAACTGACGGATTAATGGCCCCAAAGAATCTGCTTTCTACTCTGTCTTTCAGCTCTAGCGATTTTTCTGTTCTTGAAAATACAATTTCTGCTCTTTTGATTTTTGCTGTCGTACTGTTCCTGCATTTGAACGGGCATTTAAGGGGAGGAGGGTAACTATGAGTGAGAAAATACTGTAGCTTAGACTCAGCTACCTGCCTTCAGAATAGTTTAGGGACAACCACATATTTTATTTTGCTTTTCGTCTTTAACGTTTTTCTAATGGTTTGGGGAGAGTCCATTTGCAAAAACCCCCACATTACCAGTGAAAAATTTTTCTTGCTCTCACCGATTTTTTATAATATTAGCAAGGTGACCTTTTCTAAGAAGGTCATATTTTTTAAGTTGTTGTTCAGGGTAAAATGGAAATACTATAAAATCTGATGTCAAACTTTTAATGTTTTCAGTGTTCTCTAATTTTTAGGAGTTTTTTGTAGCCTTTACACCTGGAAAAAAAAAGATTTGTAAAATCACCAAAATAATTCTGTGCTTTATTTCCTAGGTATTACATCCCATAGTTACTGCAAGATTTATTGCCGTTTATTGGAGCAGATGTCTTATTAACATAAGAGTACTTAGGAAGTGAAGTCTTTTTGTGCATTTTCAACATTTATCAACTGGCAATCAGAAAATGTTTACTGTGAAGAGGAATACCCAACTTGCAAAGCCCCTTTTGGTATGTTTAATAATTCTTAATGGGGCTTGTAAGTTTGATATGCATAGCATCTTAGTGACATGCCATTTAACGTGCAAACCCTTCTAAAGCGTAATGCCTACGTGATTTATATCTATAAAAAAGGTGTCAGGTAATTTGGAAAACTAATGCACTAACTTTAAAGAAATTGAAAATTCAGGTGGTTAGTCTTAACAGAAGACATGCTTTATGTTATACTATAGCTTTGGACCCATCTTTAATTGAGAAACATTTATGTGTATAAAACATATTTTTGGATAAATATATATATATATATATTTGTATCTACAGAAAGGCTCTAAAAAGCATTTGAGTAAAACATTGGTTCCCTTTTCTATGATTACCCTTGCAACCCTTACATTTGGTTTGTCTGCTCTCGCTACAGTGTATATCCTGCTCCATTTGGTGTCCACGTCTTGTTTCCCATACCCACTTCTGTCACCAGCTAAGAAAATGTTCGTGCCATTTTAAATAGAAAAGCTGCGGGGCTTCGAGCCTGTGGCTTAAGTTGCCATGCTGCTAGAAAGTTGTGCTTTCTCTTTCCAGCCGTTGTCCTAACTTCCTGGGAAAAGTAGTAGCTCTCTGTAGCATTACCAAGTGTCTGTGGAACCAAATTTCTGCCATTAAAACTGGCATTATATTGAGCAATGCATTGAGAAATAAATCAAAATAAAAAATTTTTACTTTCAAAAGCTGCTTGCTGTCCTTCACTGTTATGTTTACACTATTTTGAACATATATTCTCATTAAAGTGTACTATTAAAATATCTATCCTTCATAAGCAAATGTGCTTCCTAGTACCCTCGCAGTGGTGGCAGGCAGGGATTTGGTAAGCATTGTCCTCTCCTCGTTTGACTGAGTTATTTGCAACACTTATGTTCAGTACAGTAGACTGTTCCAGGAAAGAAAAAAGAGGACCCAGTGTGTGACTAGAACTTTACAAACCACACAGGCTAGTAATAAATTATGCACCCTGGACCCCAGCTTACCCAGACCCTGTGGAAAGTGCCCTTGCTGTGTCTTGTAGCCCTGCTGAGACTGGCACTATCAGCTGGACAGAGTGAACTGTGAACCCTGATGGTAGACAGATACGTGAACTGTGAGAGCTACTGTTAGCTCCTAAGCTCCAAGTGGCCTTGAACTAGGAGTCCCTTGAGAAACTGAGATTAAGAGAGTTGGGAATAGTCTGGTTGGAATATTCACGATATCTACCACATTCTGCTAAAGCCAAACAACCTTGGGAAGTCCTTAGGTTCGGAACTCAAACCAGCTTGTATAGGAAACCGGAGCATCTTAGTTGCAAAGAGGTGATTAAAGACCCAGGCGGTGGTGGCACATGCCTTTAGTCCCAGCACTTGGGAGGTGGAGGCAGGAGGATCTCTGTGAGTTCGAGACCAGCCTGGTCTAAAAGAGCTAGTTCCAGGACAGCCTCCAAAACCACAGAAAAACCCTGTCTCAAAAAAAAAAAAAAAAAAAAAAAAAAAAAGTGATTAACAAGATCCCTGTAACATTGGTCTCCGGGATGTGGTCAGGCAAGGCCTCTCAAAAGGTGACTGATTGCCTATGAACAGACTACAGTGAGCATGTCTCTTAGGAAGAAAAACCCACTCATCACCTGTTGGCATATTGAGAGCCTGTGTCTAAGAAGTAACCCTGGAGAAAATTCCAGATGATGCTTAAGCAGATGTCACAGGAGAAGCCACATTAGCACAGCTGCTCCACTGGGAACCTCAACAGCTTTGGAGTCACCCTAAAGTTCCAGCCGTTTAGAGAAGGCAGCACGGCTGCACACCACGAGAACTATTTACAAAGGCGGCCGGCTCTGTTTGTCCTCGCAGGAGTTGCCTTACAAGAAGTTGCGCCATAATTAAGTGACACATTAACACAGTTTGTGGAATACTATTTGGGGAAAGGCTAAACCAGTTTTTCTAGTTCAACCACCTAGTGAAAAAGATTACTAATGTATTCATCCAACCTGCAATCAAAGTCTGAAGATGCCAGGCCCGGGACAATCATGACCATTTATAACCTAAGTAGACCACAAAAAAAAAAAAAAAAAAACAGTAGGCTTCGTATTTTAAGCAATTTAAGAAATAGATAACCTCATTAGGTTCAGCTGACTGATAGTTACACAGTGGTAAGATTAGTCAGCCAGCACTCAAGCCTGACTCTTACTAGTCAGCTCTACAAATATATGTCTGGTGTCACGGTTTTCTGTGGCAAATCCTTGACTTGGAAGTTTTCAAGCTTAAAGTGGTTCAAAAGCTTTACCCACCTAACCGTTCAGCCTCTTCCTTTTGAAACAGTATTTAGTAAAATCACATGAACAGCATTATGGGTCTTGGGTTAGATGGTTTTGCCCACCTGGAGGCTAGTGTAAGCAATCTAAGCTAGATGGATTAAAATGCATCTTACCATTAATAGATTTACTTGCCGAGGGTTTACTGGGATGAGGTCCCACAAGTCGAGTAATACTAAGAACCCGCACTGTAGAGAGCCGCGTAGTGCCACGCCTTAAAGTGGCGCTGGCCTTACACCTTCCCGCTGGTGAAGACTCTCTAGGTAAACAAGCCCTTAATTAGTTAAGTCTGTTCAGCCTGTCTGCTTCTGCATTAGAGTAGCCTATCTGCAGGGTCCACGTGGCTCACTGGGGGTGGTTAGCTCAAGGGTATTTAAGCCTGTGCAGGGGTCTCCCTCCCTCCCTCCCTCCCTCCCTCCCTCTCTCTCTCTCCCCCCCCCCTTGCGGGCCAGAAGCAACATGTTTAAAGGATCCTGATTAAAACTGCATGAAGAAGATCTACCCGGAGTGGTGTCTTCCTTGCTGGCGAGGGTCAGGCGCGTACACCGCACCTCTGGGTAGTCCCCATATCCAGGGCACTGACACCCTGTACATCAAGAATGGATGCCTCTGTACCTAATGGATGTATGCTCCCGTGTGTCTCTGTATCTGATGGATGTATGTCCCCGTGTGCCTCTGTACCTGATGGATGTATGTTCTTTAAGTCTCTGCTCACCAGGTTGTAATTAATGCAGTAGACACTGGGAGTTGTTGCTATTCTTATTTCAAACAGAAGGCCTGGATGTGACAGCTCTTGAGGGTCGTTCGTGGTAAGTGCCCTGTGAGAACACTTCAGAATGCAGTGCAGGCACTAAGGACAATGGTCAGTGAGACGGCTTGCATAGCCCAGTTGAGCTCAGTCCCCAGCACCACAAAAGAAAACAATGCAACTGAATCAAATTGATTTAGATCACCAAGTAACTCAAGAACAAGTAAAGTAGTCCTTTATACATCACACTGATGATTCAGAATCAAAGTAATAATAAAAGTTACTCGTTACTGGCCAGAAGACAATGTCTGTGCTATGTATACTAACACAAGGCAGATGAGACATAGGGTTCTAAAGAATGAACTCAGTTCTCTGGGACGGGAGGATGGAAGACTACCAGGAATAATAAATGGAAGTGATGGGTGACTTACATATTTTTTTATATGAAGCTTTGAAAAAAATGAGAGTGTGCATAGAGACCCTTTCAGAACTGTGCCATCGCCCATTGTTCTCAGTGGACAGAAAGCATGCTTCAAACCTAGAAGGAATTTCTTGGTTGATACAGTATGGTGGGTCAACTCAGTCTCCACACAGAAACACTGGTACAAACAGAATGTGTGTGTGCGTGCGTGTGTGTGTGTGTGTGTGTGTGTGTGTGTGTGTGGAGAGAGAGAGAGAGAGAGAGAGAGAGAGAGAGAGAGATTTTAACAAGAGCAAAGCTTCCAGAAGAGCCAGAAGAGGACATTTATAAGACTCTACTGGCCATCATACAGCAGCAGCCCACCCTTACCTATAGCACGGCATCTTAATTATCTTAATTTTGCATTTTTCCTCCCTCTTCTTATGAATAAAGAACTTTAAAAGCAATCTTGTGGAAGGCAGCTTTACATTTAAGTACCGCTGCCCCCTGCCCTTGCTTGGCTGCCTTGATGATCGCCGTGTTCTAATTGCAGTCTGGCTGCCCTTGTTTAGCTGGCCACGCCAATCACATCCCATCATACTTTGCTGTAGAGTGAGAGCCCATACAGGGCTGCTGCATTCACCTTCCTCATTTCCCAATCTGCTCCATCCAAGCAAGCAGCCTGCAGAGGTTAGAGCAGCTGTACTGGCTGTACTCATTAACCCAGCCGTCCTTGACATTTGTTCCTTTATTTTCCCCTAATGTCACAAGTGCTCTGCTTCCAGCCTGCAGTGTTTTAGATTGATTGCTTCAGCTGTTTCTTAGCCAGGATCTGCGACTCATCTGAAATCCTGCTTGCAAGACACAAGGCCAGAGAGACCTGTGTTCTCAGCGCTCATCCCAACAGCCTGGCCAGCATGGGGGCCAAGTTGAAAGCTCCTTCAGACCTTATCTTGCTGATCTGAAAGTTTGCATTTCAGAGCAATAGGAAAGAGTTCTCTGTTGCTTGAAAAACTAACATTTGTGTTTGCATTTTTTTTTTTTTTTTAAGAGAGCCTCTAAAACCAGCCTCTAAAACCTGTAATCCTCTTGCCTCAGCCACCCCAGGGCTCAGGTAACAGTCAGGTGTCACCACGGGGGGGGGGGGAAGGAGGGGAGATGACATTTTATGCTAAGTTTCACTTTAGAAATAAAATAATAATAATAAAAAACCTTATTGTAATGGGTTCCAAGAGCCTGATTTGCTCATTCCCTTTTAGCTCAGCAAGTGTCAGTCCATGCGCTCCAGTCACCATCTTTGCTGGCATGTGGGAGGGAAGAAACAGGAAAGGGATTTTCGTTTTCACATCCTGTTAGATTACACAAGACCAACCTCTTTCCCCGAGAATCCCTAAAATCCCTTCCACAGCCCAAAATGCCATAAAGTGCGTGCCTTGTAAGCAACTTCTGTCACTAAGAGCCCAGTATCAAGCACCAACAGATCTACCGCTGTAGGGGGCCTCTTGCTACACTCTTAACCTGGAGGAAATGGCAAGCGGCTCGAGATAATTCATTCACAGGACCCGTGAGACTCAGCTGTCTGCACATTGCCCCCCACAGTACCATCATCCGTGGGGGCTTTCCACGTGGGTTTGGAGGTGGAGCAGAAACCACACTCATACACGGCATCCATGATACCGTCTGTGGTTGACTCTAAAGCACACTCCCTTTGCACAATGGCACATTTTTCTTGGTGATACATAAGATAAAGCTGGTTCCGGTGCTTATCTCCTGAGTGCGCCGCCCTCATGGATGCATTTGTGGTAGTGAGCCGGATACATGAGTTCCATGTCCTCCCCAGCCAGCTCCGCGCGCACTCGGGCCAGGGGACAAGGCAGCAGGAAGGCTTTTACTGCTTTTCAAGCCGGGACCCAACAACTTTCTGTTTATTATGATAATTACCCAACTTCACATTCTGTTGTAGCAGCACAAAAAGAACAAATTCTTAAACTGTATGAAGCAAAACAGCAATTGCTAGCATTTATTCAGAGTTGCTAGCCTCAACATTTCAAGTGCTAGCTAATCTCTCTCACTGACACGCTCTACTGGCACCCTATGGGTCTGTAGGGACCATTTTCAGCCCCCCCCCCAAGTGAGGGCTCTCAGTGGTATCAAGTCATTGGCAAAGGCTGAAACCAGGCTTTTGGGCACGGGCATGTTTGATAGTACCTCTGCCCTTCACAAGGTCCCACTTAACAAATGATGTGCTATAGGGAGGAGACAGGCCGGGGCAGGCAGAAAGAAAAGAATAGAGAAGAGAGGATGGGGGGGCTCTCTGAAAAGGGGGTGAACCAAGACGTCCCAGGTGAGGGTGACTTGGGCAGGTGCCGAAGGGAGGAAGACTTTGTTAGAACAACCGCTTGGGACGGAAAGTTCCATGAGCCAAAGAAGGCAGGGGCAGGAGGGCACAGCCTAAGTCTGGCTTCCTGACTCCACTATGGCTGGCCTTCCTTCAAGGAACCATAGTAATGCTGGCATCCATCCCTCTTCTCAGTGTCCAGCAAGAGGTTTAGCCTGCAGGCCTCTGCAGTGCTGAGCCTGGTACAGGAGTATACTCACCCGGCACCACCCCGCACCACCCCGAGCCTGCGCATGCCTTTCTCCTGTGAGACGCACAGGCAGGCAATAGTGAAATTTCTTTGAACCCCCAAGCACGGTCTGAAAGCCCAATTGTAAAGGGCCCAGTTGTTTTCCAATGGGCTGGTTCTGAGGGTGTGGTCTGCATCTCTCCAAAAGGCAAAGGGGAGTGGCCACTGACTTCCATCGAGGGTCACACCCAGTGCCCAAGCTCTGATTTAAGACAGCCCGCTGCAGAAGACTTTCTTGCTATGAGAAATTCCTGCCCTGCTTGTGATGAATGCCTTCTTAAATTTGGCTGGAGACAGGGTCTCCCTTTTGGTTTAGAGTGGTCTTGAACTTGGAGTTCGTTTGTCTCTGCCTCCCAAATATTAGAATTGCAGGCATGCAGCACTAGCTGCATTTATTTTTTTTTTAGATTTGGAAACGCAGACTTATCTGTCCATGATAGATTCATGTCCTTGTCTCAGTCCCCCAGCAGTCTGTGGCATATTATTCTGAGCCTGAGTGGGCTTCCAGAGCATTCCACTCCAGCCCCTGCCTTCCAGCTTCCACAAGAACCCAGCAGTCAGAAGCGAGCTGTTGCCAGACTCCAGATTTCAGCCAGCAGGAGGCATAGATTCAGAAACTTTGGGCCACAAGCATACTCCCCCTCAAAGTTGCCTTAAGGGGCTGGAGAGATGGCCCAGCAGCTGAGAGCCCTCCAGAGGTCCTGAGTTCAACTCCCGGCAACCACATGGTGGCTCACACCCATCTCTAGTGGGATCGGATGCCCTCTTCTGGCATAAAGTCATAATGCAGATAGAGCACTCACATGCATTAAATAATTATTTTGTTTTAATAAAAAGAAACAGAGAGAAAATCACCTTTAACCAGCCCATGGCTTCTCCCAAGCAGAAGCTCGACTGGAGACATGGTAAGCCAGTAGAGGCACAGAGAGCTTGGGTTCCCCAGGATATAATCTTCAGAGCCGCAAGTCAGGCCAACTGCTTCTCACCGTAAGACACAGAGAGAGTCTCGAACTCACAGAGTATGATGACTAATCTTGATTGTCAACTTAATAGGGTTTAGAATGACCTAGAAGGCGAATCTCTGGCCATGTGTGTTTGGGTGTTTCCAGCGAAGTTTAAGTGGGGAGGAAAGCCTCACACTGAAGGCAGTGATGCTCTCCATAGGCTGGGATTCCTAATTTAAAAAAAAAAAAAAAAAAAAAGCGGCCAGCCAGCGGTAGCGGATGCGATGTGGCCAGACTGCGGTCTGCCTTTCCTTCTTTCACGCCTTCCCCGCCGATGTGGGCTGCCCCGCCCCCATACTGTATGTGAGCCACTTCCTTCCTGAAGTCTCTTTTGCCAGGTATTTCATTGAAACAATGAGACAAGTAACTAATACATAAACTGAACAATAGGTTTCTTTCAAAGTTCATCTATTTTCCTTGCTGGGTACTGTTTTGTTTAAGACTTCTATGAATTTAACTTAAAATTCTAGAACGTTTAGGAGGTGGAGTGTTGCTGGAGGAATGATGTCACCGGAAGTGGGCCGGGCCAGCAACACTCCACCTCCTAAATGTTCCATAACCCTCCCAAACTGCACCATGTGTATGTCTGCTCACCATATGTGCGTCTCGCACCCAGAGAGCCCAGAAGAGGGTGTCAGGTCCTCTATAACCAGAATTACAGATGGTTTTGAGCCACTGGGTGGGTGCTAGGAATCAAACCCGGGTCCTCTGGAAAAGTAGCCAGCGCTCTCCACTGCCGAGCCAAATCCCCAGAGCCCAAATATTACGTGATTGTAAAGCAAAACACGCCCACCGAACCATGGAGCAGAGCTACAGAGAGAAGCGAAAGCGTGCTCCAAGCCCTCTGTGCCTAGAGGTTACTTTGCATCCGATTCCAGGCCACAGAGCTCAGTAGCTGAGCTTTCACTGATAATGCAAAGGTACATCCTTCAGGCATCGCTTTATTCAGCCAACTCAGGAGTGCTCTGTGTGCTCCAGAGGCTCAAACAGCAGCTGGGAACAAAAAAAAAAAAAAAAAAAAAAAATGCTTGCTATCTTTGTAGGTTGCCTTAACCATAGCATTAAAAAAAAAAAAGGAGGATAAATAAATAAATAAATAGAGAATCAGCCCCCAACCCTGAGACACCAAGAGAAGATCATATTTAAAACAACACCAAGAAAACTATGCTCTACACTCTGCCAGAAGGCCAGGAGGAGGCTGTAGGCAAATATGAAGTAAAGAAGGGGAAGGCTACAGCGCGTATAAACTGTATGAATATAGTCAACAAAGTAGAGTTATTAGACTAGAAATCATGAAAATATTTTAAAGCTGGGCAATGGTGGCACACACCTTTAATCCCAGCACTCGGAGGAAGAGGCAGGCAGATCTCTATGAGTTCTGTGTCTACAGAGGGGGTTCCAGGACAGCCAGAGCTACACAGAGAATACCCTGTCTTGAAAACAAAACAAAACAAAATTAAAAGATGTTTTTCTAACTCTGATACTATGTTCAGATGTGAGGCTTGAGGTTTTTTTTATTTATTATTAAGTTTTACGCTTTTAGGGGAAGGGATTAAAGGCAAGCACCATCACACCCAAGAGGAAAATATTTCTAAAATACCAGTGTCTTACAATGTGTTAAGGTCTTACTCCCCCATAGTATGTCTGCTCACCATATGTGCGTCTCGCACCCAGAGAGCCCAGAAGAGGGTGTCAGGTCCTCTATAACCAGAATTACAGATGGTTTTGAGCCACTGGGTGGGTGCTTACTCATGTATTTGAACACGTGGCCACACCGCTTGGTGGGGAGGGGCTGTGGTTGAACATAAAGCTTTGCTGGAGGAAATACAGTGCTAGCTTGGGGCTTTGATGGTTCATAGACTTGTCCCACTTCCTGTTTTGCTTTCTCTGCATCTTGTATGCGTTTGAGATGTGCTCTCTCAGCTCTGGCTCCTGCCTGTGCACCTCCTCTGCCATCCTGGCCACCTAATCCTCCAGAGCAGTAAGCCAAAATAAATTTATCCTTAAGTTGCTTTGGTCCTGATATGTTATCATAGCAATAGAAAAGCAACTAATACAGAAGGTAACTTTTTAAAAACCTGGGTTTGGGGAGTGTTTATTTGTGGGGAGTGGGTCTATGATGGGGTACGTGTACAATCTGTTCTCTCCTACCAATCACATGTGTCATCCAGCCTGCGGTAAATACCTTTGCCTGCCCAGCACTAAGAAGGCAACGTAACTTGGTGTTCTGTGCTCCACATCCCTCCCCACATCTCAGCATCTGCAGGGTCCCTTTCCCTCCATCCATCACTGAAAGACAGTGGCCTTGTTAGGATGAAAAAATATACCCTAATTTTCCAGGGATCCCAGAAAGCTGGAGTCTGAAGTCCCAAGCTGACCGTCACCTAATTTAATGTTTACGGTAGCCTGTGAGTGAATAAACTCAGGAAATGAGCCTTGTCGCCACACCCAGAAGCCTGTGTGAAAGCAGACTTCCTGGGCTAAGGGCCGGGGTTGGATACTTTAAAGTAATTGGTGAGGTGATTGGTTCACGATGCACAGGCTTTGTTGTAACCCTATAAAAGCTGTCTCAATTCTGTGCTAGAGGTCTCTGAGCCCTCTACCCTGCATGGCGTATGGCTGACAGCCCCAGTATACTGGAATATAAAGAACCTATGCATTTGCATCAAGACCGCTTCTCGTGAGTGATTTGGGGGGGGGGGCGCCTTTCCTGAGTGGGAGCGCGAGGCACCACGCTCTCGCGGGTCTTACAGCCTCTGATTGGCTTAATCCGCATACACTACTTCAGCCTCTTCCTGGGAGTCCTTGCTCTGTGAGAATTTTGCTTTCTAGGAATCTTCCTCAATTTTGGTCCACGTAGACTGTAACCAGCTGCCCCCGTGCTGAAGTCCAGAGGGAAAGTACAGTCATACACACTGTGCCGTCTGCTCTATGTCCAAACTTTCAAGTTTAAGTCAAGCTAATTGGTTGTTAAATAAAACATGTTCCACGGTCTTAGCGAGCTTATGTACTCGTAGGCAGACAGAGAGACCAGGCTTGCATGTAGGATGTTTGCATTCCTTGGCATCCTACATTCAAAGGGGGTGAAGAAGAAAAACCATCTCCAGCCCCTCATGGACTCCCACACACCCACTTTTCTTCTCCCCCTGGCCCCAGATCCAGCTCAACACCTTTCTCCCCACTACTGGCCTTCCCTGTACCAATATCTCTTCCTCATTCCCAGCCCACAGATTCCCAGCTCCATCCAAACCAGTGCACATGGCTTCCTCTTGGCTAAATGCAAGCCAACAGAGGAGCTCAGCTCTGGTGGCACACCTAATGTAGGTAAGCCCACTCTGGGATGATTCCGCTGGGAATTCTAGGGCTCCCAGATGCCTGCATAGTGGAGATGCTCTGGGCAGTCATTCTTGGGCTAGGTGGACTCTTTGTCTAATTAGGAGTGTGGACAGACAGAGTAGGTCCAGGGAAGCTACCCACTTGTCTCTGAAAAGAGCAGGGAATCCAGTGTGCACAAAATAGCATACTAAAACCTAATACTAACAGTGCTGGAGAGTTGTCATTACCATTATCATTATCATGAGTAGCCTGGCAGGATACCTAGGTGATTGTTGGTGATTTCTCTACCTTCAACTCAAGGTTTTTCAAGTAACAGAAATCAAGCACCTACTATGATGGTTGAGTCGAGAAATATCTAGAAGATAAGGGCATGTCTTGGGGGTTTTTCTAGAGAGGGTCAACTAAGAGAAGAATGGTCCTTAAGCTGGTCCAGACGGAATAAGAGAGGACAAAAAGAATACCTCTAGAGCAAGTATATTCTCTATTGATGTCTCTGTCTGTCTCTCTGTGTGTCTCCCTCTATCTCTCTGCTGTCTGCCTCTGTCTGTCTCTCTGTGTCTCCTTCTATCTCCCTGTCTGCCTCTGTCTTTTTCTGTCTCTCTGTATGTCTCCCCTTATCTCTCTCCCAGCCTCTGTCTCTGCTTCTGTGTCTCTCTTTTTCTATTTCTTGCTCTGTTTCTCTCTCAGTTCTTGTCTTCCATGAGGTGAGTAGCCTGAATTATGTACTATTGCTGTCACAGCATCACTCATCACCAGGGGCCCCATACACAATAGCCAAGGACTGTGGCGTGACACTTCCGACACCAAGAGCTAAAATAAGACTCCCATGAGTAAGTTGTTTTCTCAATTATCTGTCACAGCTATGAGAAAACTGCTATCTACTTATCATGTGCATAGTTATGCAGTGTAGAGTCTTTGAATAAGTTTGGCTATAAATTGTGTGTGTGTATGCATGCACACACATATCTACATGTGGGTGCATATGTGTGGGTGTGTATGTGGGACCAGAGCTCAACCTCACAAGTCATTCTTCAGGGATCATACCACCTTATTTTTGTAGATGTTTTCATTGACTGACCTGAAGCTTTTTTGATTGGCTAGGCTAGGCAAAGCTCCAAGGATCTGCCTGTATCAGGCAATTACAAGCACATGCCACCACACACAACGGTTTTTGTTTGTTTGTTTGTTTGTTTGTTTTGTTTTTCTTTTAAACATGCGTTCTAGAGATTAGTTTTAGGTGTTCATGCTAGTATAACCAACAGTTTACCAACTGAACTATCCTTCTAGCCCCTTATGTTTTCCTCTGGGTGTGCCTTTTTTTTTCTTTATTTGATTTTGTAATCTAGTTAATTGTGGAATCTAGTTTGTCACTTACTAAATCTTAAAAGGGAGCTGGTGAGATGTCTCCATAGGTAAAAGCACTTGCCCTCAAACCTGACAACTTGAGATTCATCCCTGAGTCCCACATGGTTGAAGGAGAGACAGATCCCTCAGGAAGGAGAGACAAGTTGTCCTCAGACATCCGTATGTGCATCACAGCACATACACACCTACAACGCACACACTATACAACATGTAATGAAAAGACAAAGAAGTTTTCTGCCATAAGTATATAAAAAAGAAATGGACAGGGCCAGGTGGTGGTGGTACAAGCCTTTAATCCCAGCACTTGGGAGGCAGAGGCAGGCAGAGCTCTGTGAGTTCAGGGCCAGCAGGGTCTACATAGTGAGTTCTAGGACAGCCAGTGCTATGTAGATAAAGCCTGTATCCAGGAAAAGAAAAAAAGAAATGAACTACAGAGTAACCCTCTGTCTACTGTAAGTGTGTGGAAGACGATGTCATTTGAAAAAGATGCCAACCAAAGTAACGACTGTCCCAGAGGCTCGTCAAACAAAAGCAATGGCTGTCCAGAGGCTTTCCAAACAAATGAGGGGAAGCTGACCGTCTATCCCTCTGCATCCACCGCTTTCCTGTTACTGTGATAAACACCATGCATCTTATAGTCCCCAGAAGGAAAGTCAGGACAGGAACTGAAGCAGAGCTCATGGAGGGATGCTGCTTCCTCCCTTGCTCTCCCAGGCTTACATCCCAGGGCCACCAGTGAGCACACACCAATCATCAATCAACCCACCGACTTTTCCTACAAACCAATCTGGTGGAGACATTTTCTCAGTTGACATTCCTCTTCCCAGATGACCAAGCTTATGCCAAGATGACCAAAAAAACGCAACCATCAAACCTTCCCGCAGAATTCCCTGGTACTCTCATAGTCTAGATCATTCCTGAATTTATTCAAACTACAAGCAGATTCCTTTGTGTGGTTAGTTACCCAGACTTGTATCATATCACCTGCAATTTACCTTCCCCACCCCACCCAATGATTGTAGCGCAAATAATAAAAACCTAGAGACAGATACTGGGTTTAAAGTTGAAGCTCAGAAAAGCAAAGCATCCATCCACTAGCTCTAACCTCTACCTTAGACTGAAAGGCTGATTGATCCTGTCTCCACAAAGCCTCAGACTGCTGCTCAGATTCAATGAGACTGCAATGACTTCGTATCTCCTCCCACCTTATAGTCCTGTCTCTTCCAAGCCACATCATCTCCACCCTAGTGCTAGGATTAAAGCTGTGAGCTCTGTTTCTTTTTTAGACCGATCGCTCTCATGTAGTCCAGGGTGGCCTTGAACTCACAGAGATCCATCTGCCTCTTCCTCCTGAGTGCTGGGATTAAAGGTGTGTGCCACCACTGCCTGGCCTCTGTGTGTGGCTAACTAGTGTGGCTAGTTTTTCACACTGATCTTCAGGCAAGCTTTGTTAGATAATAAGCAAAATATAACCACAAATGATATATTGTAGGTATGTCTTCAGGTCAGTATCTATAGAGATGCTATATGGTTCTCAAAAGCAGCTTAGTTTTTCCATTGATGGATATCTGCAAAGATCACCATTAAATCACTTCCATTACTTAAATGTGTACAGATAACTCTGCAGTGTGTATTCCACATGTGCACGTACATAGATATTTATACCCATGCCTATATTCTGGAGGACGAGTTCAAACAGACCTCTAGTTCCTCTAGTATAATCCTACAGCAGGAGGCATTATTCTGCATAGCCAGTACCCTATTATCTTCTCCTTCACCTGCATTGGTTAGAAATAATATGAATATTGGATTATTGCCAATCTGACAGGCATAAGGCACAAAATTTATTCTTTTCATTTGCATTTCTTAAATTATAAATTTAATTAAAATGTTTCTTGGCTTCTTATAGGCTGAACATTAGAGTCCCTTCCAAATGCATACACTGACATACTCACTGTTAATTTAAAAGAGTTTAGAAGTGGGCTTCTGGGAAGTGATTAGCTTATACAGTTAGGGCTCTCATAACTGGACTCACTACGCATGTGAGAAAGATATGAGAATCTACTTTCTCCTTCTGTTCTCCCAATGAGGAGAGACAGGGAGCAGTCTCTCTCCAAACACTAGATCTGCACACAGTCAGACCTTGGATTTTTCATCCTCTAGAACTATGTTTTTGTTTAAGCCTAGTATTATAGCAGACTGAACTAAGATACGGTTGTGTACATCTGTGCTTGCTGAACCAGCCCTCTACCCTTGAGCTACATCCCCAGCCCTACTGTAAGGCTGCTAACTTTGTCCTTGATACTCGTCATCAATACTGTCACCTCGCTTGTCGCTGATTTCCATACCTTGGTTTTGCCGAATGAAATCTCTGCGTGAATTGTGGGCCTCCAGCTTTGGTGAACTCTGTGTCCTCTGCTGTCTTCTAAGTTGCTGTGGCTTGTTCTGCTGGGGTGGAGATGACCATTGGCAGCTTGAATCAGAGCAGCTGTGACCACTCCTATGAGACATCCCTACCGGGGCATTGTGCTGGTCTGAATTAGGATGGCCCCCTTAGGCTCATAGATTTGAATGCTTAGGGAGTGGCATCGAGTCAGGTTGTTCCGTGTAGCATGATTCCGTCAAAGAAAGAGGTCACTCCAAGGTGAAATCTGAAGGCCTGTGGAGCAGCAGGAAGGTCCAGCCTCTGGACCTCAAACAGCCCTCCATTGATGTAGTCATTGATTGTTGCAGGGTAAAGTGTTTCCTCACACCAAGGTCCCTACTCTAACCTATATGTCCCTCTAAAGGAAAGTGTCACACCCCCTGACTTTAGTCCTTATTGTCTACCATTTACATTTAAAGTCCAAGAACTTTAGGTGTACCAGAACTGTCTTCTGACCAAGGTCGTGCAAAGGTGTAATGCCCTCTCAGAAAAACAATACTATAAGTCCTGGGAAACAATCACTGTTTTGCGATGATTCTTCCAGGGGAAACTACTTCCAGAAAACAACTCTTCAGTCTATTGTTTACCCTAGATACAGTGACTCTGCTAGATCCCTACCACAGCATTATTTGAAGTGATTGAGAGGCCAGGTGGTAGTGGCTTGTGACTTTAACCCCAGCACTCAAGAGGCAGGGGCAGGTGGATCTCTGTGAGTTTGAGGCCAGCCTGGTCCTGGTCTTCAGAGTGAGTTCTGGGACAGCCAGGACTACATATAAAATGAGAAAAGGAAGGAAGGAAGGAAGGAAGGAAGGGAGGAAGGAAGGAAGGAAGGAAGGAAGGAAGAAGGATTAACAGGTATGGCCTTGTTGGAGGAAGTGTGTCACAAGGGTGGGCTTTGAGGTTTCAAAAGGATAAAGAAATGGGTTGTGAAATCTCCCTCTGTGGCTAACGAAGGGAGTCCACTCGGGCTAGGCATGTATCAGGGCTGTCCCTGCGTGGAGGCCCAGAGAGGCCGTGTCAGGAAGCTGCGAAAGTGAAGTCTGGATTTCATCGGAGACCCCGAAAGGTTAGGGATGCCAGAGTCGTGGGATACCTGCCTAGAAAGGTGCTATCAGGGAGTGGAACCAGCCCAAGAGAAACAGAGCTGAAAGGAGTTGGCAATCTGAAGAGCACTTTGACCTCAGACACGGAGATGTAGTTTGGAGTTTGCCCAGATGGATTTAAGTCTGCTTTGGTCTTATATCTCCTCACTGCTCTCCCTTTCCTCCATTTTGGAATGATAATGTATTTCCTGTGCCATATTATGTTGGAAGCATGTGATATGCTTTTTTAATTTTGACTTTACAGGGGGTTATAGTTAAGAGATTTCCATGAGTCTCAGAAGAGACTTTGAATTTTAGACTTTCAAACAAGTTTGAGACTAGTATAGACTCTGAGGACTTTTGAAGTTGGACTGATTGCATTTTTGCATTATAATATGGCTACAAGCCTTCGGGGAGCAGGGAGTCAAACATGATGGTTTGAATAAGAATGACCCCCATGGGCTCACATATGTGAATGCTTATGGAGTGGATCTTTTAGAAAGGGTTAAGAGGTGTGGCCGTATTGGCATAGGTATGGCCTTGTTAGGATAGGTGTGGCCTTGTTGAAAGAAGTGTGTCACTGGGAGGTTGGCTTTGCGATTTTAAAAGCCCATGCCAGTCCTAATGTCTCTCTCTCCCTGCTGCCTGTGGATCTGTGCATAGAACGCTCAGCTACTCTGTCTGCCAGAATGGCCACTACGTTTCCCACCATGAGGATAATGGACTAAACCTCTGAAACTGAAGCCAGACCCAATTAGATGTCTTCCTTTACTAAGAGTTGCTGTGATCATAGTGTCTCCTGACAGCAATAAAACACTGGCTAAGACAGGGTCTATTAACATTCCTTTATGAAGGACAGAGAAATGAGCATTATGAGGTTCATAGGTCTCTGGTGTAATTCAAGAGGCTTCCTGAAATCTTCGTGAGCTCCTTCCCCTGACGAGGTTATATGGATGATAGGTAAACGTGTGAATGAGGGTGGAGACTCTTCAGTAGTTTAGCTGCCTATGAGTTTCCCAGGAGGTAAGTTACCCATGCTCCCATAAGTGACCTAACAACTTAATCATTCACCAAGCTGGATTTGTATGACATTCTTTCTTTGGTCTATTGGTGACCTCAGGGTTTCTCTGTGTAGTCCTGGCTGCCCTAGAACTTGCTGAATAGACCAGGCTAGCCCTGAACTCACAGAGATCCACCTGCCTCTGTCTCCTGAGTGCTGGGATTAAAGGTGTGTGCCACCACTACCACCAGGCTCAGATGCCTGTTTTCAAAATCATGTCAATAGTGCTCAAGTTCATGATCAGATAACTCAAACAACACATGCGAATAATTCGTGGAATTATTTTCAGTTCTCATTCTTTCCCATCTTAATTTCTCATAACCACCATTGCTACTGACAACATTGTCCTTGTCACATAGGTGCATGTATTGTCTCCTTTCTAAAAGAGTCAGGACCGTCTTCAGAGACATATGCCACACAGACATAACATGCATCTTTAATGCCCTAGGAGTCAGAGTAGAAGGAGAAATGTCTGTGTTCGCAAAGGAGGCTGCAAACTGCACACTCATGAAAACAACCCTGAGACCGAAGAGCGATGTCTTGTTTGGAGGACACACTGACGCAATGAACAAGATCCTCCTGGTAACTGCAGTCTGTGCTTTCATGCAGCTTTCCCCACAGCAGCACTCAGGGGCAATGGCAGCATACCATCTGATCAATCTAATATGGGCCAGCACCAAATGCTCTCGGTTGGTTTCTCCTGCACAAGACCGCATTCTGGGTGATAGAACCCATGACTCATCATGAATTATGGAGAGGAAATTGGTAAGAAAGCAAAAGTCAGAGCATTGCAGACTTCCTCTTTCATAACAAGTGAGTCAGTGTCATTGTTTTCCTGATAATTTTGATAATTAAACAGACTTACGAGAATGTTCTTGAAAGGCTTTGTAGTAACTACTAGTAAAATTAAAAACAGGTCTTTGCATCCTCCAAATTATTGCAAAATACAAGAGACAACAAAGTTCTGTTTACACTAAAAAAGAGAACTGAATTTAAAAATCAAGGCCACCAAAGGCAGAACCATAAAATTATATGACAGTGGTCAGAGCAATTATGGTAATTAAAACTTCTTATTAAAAAAAAATACAAGATTTATTGGAGCACAAATTGGCATGGCCACTCTGCAAATCTGTTTATCAGTGTTTTCTAAAATTGAAAATATGCATACCATGCAAAAATTGAGAACTTTCACTTTGAGATATATTCCCAAGTAAAATGTGTATATTAGTTCAGCAAACACGTGCACCAGAGGCTAGTGGCACTGTGTGAGAGATTGTTCCGTACCACCAGCAACAAATATAAGGCTACTCAGCCTTGGAAAAGAGAAAAGTATGACTGTATCAATCTGTGTGAGTGAATGTCACAGACATGCGCTTGTGCAAGAGCACACAGACACTGCACACACACTGCACACACACACTGCACACACACACACTACACACACTGCACACACACACTGCACACACACACTGCACACACACACACACTGCACACACACATACACACTGCACACACACACACTGCACATACACACACTGCACACACACACACTGCACATACACTGCACACACACACACACTGCACATACACACACTGCACACACACACACTGCACACACACACACTGCACACACACACTGCACACACACACACTGCACACACACACTGCACACACACACTGCACACACACACACACTGCACACACACATACACACTGCACACACACACACTGCACATACACACACTGCACACACACACACTGCACACACACACTGCACACACACACTGCACATACACACACTGCACATACACACACTGCACACACACACACACTGCACACACACACACTGCACACACACACACACTGCACATACACACACACTGCACACACACACACTGCACACACACACACACTGCACATACACACACTGCACACACACACACACTGCACATACATGACACACACACACTGCACACACACACACTGCACACACACACACCACACACACACACTGCACACACACACTGCACACACACACTGTACACACACACACACTGCACACACACTGCACAAACACATACTGCACACACACACACTGCACAAACACACACTGCACACACACACACTGCACACACACACACCGCACATACACACACCGCACAAAGCACACACACCGCACACACACACTGCACACACACACTGCACACACACACTACACACACTGCACACACACTGCACACACACACTACACACACACTGCACACACACACTACACACACTGCACACACACTGCACACACACACACACTGCACACACACACACACTGCACACACACACTGCACACACACACACTGCACAAGCCCATTCATTCAAGTAACACAGAACACTCGCTCCCCTGGGCTGTTAGAGGTGGTCACCCATGGCAAAGCCAGTGGCCGGAGGGAAATAAGAACTACTGTGATACTGATTTCCCATCTTTTCAGCATACTTCATGAAAACTCAGTAAAGATTACGCTTAGAATTTGTGTGCTTTTCTGGGTGTACACTATTTTCACCAAAACCACATCTTACTGGGGCAATGTTCACAATAACCAACGTGAGTACTTACAGACAGCCTAAGTGCTCATCAACAGACAATGAATAAGAAATGTGCTATACACACAGTAAGGTTTTAATCAGCCATAAAGAATGAAATCATGCTGTTTGCTCTGTAGTGGATACAACTGAGTATCATCATATTAAATGGAGAAAAAAGACCCCCCCAAAAGGCAAATTTCTCATCTTTTCTTTCATTTGTGGCTTCTAGATTTCTTTTTTCTTTTCTTTTCTTTCTTTTTTCTTTTTTTTTTTTTTTTAAAGAGGTGCTCATTCTGCACCTAGACTGGGACTCAATATATAGCTTTGGTAGCCCTGATTCATGGTGACTGGCTCGCCCCAGCCTTTCAAGTTGAGATTACCGTCATGAACTGCATACCTGGTTGCTCCTAGAATTTGTTATATATACTTAAAACCATGTATACATATGTGTGTGTGCATGTATGTGTGCACATGAGTGTGAGTGAGGGTGTGCATGCACATGTGCATGCACACATGAGTGTATGTGCGCATGTGTGTGCGAATATGTGTCTTCCTCTATCCCTCTCCAACTTTTGGGATAATGTCTCATGTATATGATACATAAAAACCCAGTAGAAAGACACAGTATTCGTGTATACACTAAGAAATATCCAGGGCCTGGGAATTCAGTTTAGTGGGGCTCTGAGTTTCCGTTTCTCCACACAGCGGCCTTGTGAAGAGAGGAATGGAGAGGCGTCAACCCCAGAGGCTTGCTGGCCAGCCAGCCTAGCCAAGCATCAAGCTCCAGGCTGAGATGTAGCAAGTGATAGAGCAAGACAACTGACCTTGACCGGTAGCCACACACACACACACACACACACACACACACACACACACACACACACACACAATTTTAAACCACCTCAAACAAAGTGAAGAGAAAAAAACTAAAAGGAAATTAAAAATGATTCAGGCCATCACTTATCAATCACTAATTATGTACCTGATACCAATCCAAGCACGTTCTTTACATTGTTTTATTTGCTTTTCCAACCCATATGATAAAGATCACTTAAATATCTCATAGATATTTAAATCAATGAGAATTTTAATAGTATTGAATATTATTATACTATTGAATATTTGATGAGTGCCAAAATACATAAAGCATAAACCTTTGAGATAAAATAAATGCTAATAGAAATGTAATATATGATATTCTATGGTTTAAGTAAGAATGACCCCCAGAGGCTCCTATATTTGAACGCTTAGTCATCAGGGAGTGGCTCTGTTTACGGTTACAAGAATCAGGACATGTGTGTGATATTTATTGGAGGACTTTTGTCATTGGGGGTGGTTTAAAAGTCCACACCAGGCTCAGTCTCCCCTTGACCTACAGGTCAGGACGTAGCTCTTAGTTACATCTGATGTCTCCAATGTCTGCCTGCATCCCACCGTGCTCGCTATCGTGACATAATGAACTAAGTCTCTTAAACTGTAATTAAGTCCCCCATTCAATGCTTTCTTTTCGAGGAGTTCCTCGAAAGGAACTCCTCATAAGGTCTCTTCACAGCCACAGAATAATGACTATTACAGGTATATGTAGTGAGATATTCACTTTGTCCACATCTGTGGCACTGATCACACTCATTGGGGGTGAAGACAGGGGCGGAAGTTACCTGGGGGAACCAGGTCTGAGGAGGAACCTGGGAGGGCTCTCTTGCTTGCAGCACAGGGACAGGAGAGCATCCGGAGGCATCCTTGGGACCAGGAACCTGCTGGTGCTCATCTGTCTGTGTTGTAAGTTATTTCGGCCAATTTGTTTCTCCTGATCCTTATTAAACCGCAATATGTATGTAGTGATATATTATTTATGATTTATTAAAGTTTGCCTGTGGATTCAGAAAGCAAAGTCGGCCACAAGCCTTAGGAGCCAGGCACACACCTTTAATCCCAGCAGTCAGAAGGTAGGAAGTGGTGGTGCACACCTTTAGTCCTAGGACTCAGGATTAAGACGTAGACAGATCTCTGTGAGTCCACGGCCACCCAGATCTACACAAGAGTGAATCAGTCTAAAAGAGAATTATAGCTCAACCTTTAATCCCAACATTAGGGAAGCATATAAGACAGAAGCAAGGTCTCAGAGAGGCATTCATTCTCCAGCCACGCCGAGGAGAGGTTACAGTCTGGGGCTTGGTGAGAGCTCATGAAGACAGGATCAGCCCATTCAGCCTGAGGTAGAGATAAGAAGCTAGCAGCTGGCTGCTTTGCTTTTCTGATCTTCAGTTGGAAGCTTGAATTCCAGTATCATTCTCTGGGTCATTTGTGTATTCATGTTACACAGGTAGGGTCTCCATAAAATCTCCAAATTAAAGCAGCAAAAATAAAAATGCTCTTGAAAACTTGAGGCATACATACATACATACATACATACATACATACATACATACATACATCCAAAGGGCAGCTTTTGACAGATGATTAGATGCTAGTGCCAAAAATAAATTCTGAAAATGAAATTTTTAGTAATTGAAAAGGCAAAACTGGGGCTGGGAGTGTAGCTCTTCTGGGAAAGGACTTGTCTGTCACTCACAAAGCCCTGGGTTCAAGCCCCAGCATTACATCAAACAGGTGAGGAAGCACATGCCTATCTTTGCGGCACTCAGGAGGCAGAAGCAGGTAGAGCTCTGCAGGATCAAGGCTAGCCTGGTCTACACCGAGAGTGCCAGGCCTGCCAGAGTATACAACGAGTCCCTGTTTCAAAAACAGAAACGTATTCAGGACCAGCCTCAAATGCACACAGCAAAATGTCAGATTCTGGGCCAGCCTGGGGATATGTGAGATTCTGTCTCAAGAAGATAGACAGATAGATAGATAGATAGATAGATAGATAGATAGATAGATAGATAGATAGATAGCATATTTACAGAAAATCAACACTAACAACAGCTCACATTTGGAAAATATATTTTAAGTCTCATATCCTTAAAACAGAGTCCACAAAACACTTACTTAGAGGAGACCGCATGGTTTTATAATAAAAAAGAAAGACAGAAAGTGAACTAACAAAGTTTATGTAAAAATCAATGGCTTTCTTTTAAACCATTAAAAAATGAAGTAGATGGGGGGAAAAGCCCAGTCTATTAACAAAAGCAAAGCCATTAAAATGGGAGGAGTTACATGACGCACTGTGCAGGGTCCGTGTGAAGAGAGCTACGTTGTTGAACAGGAGGCCCGTAACCCTGTGAATGTAACAAAACTGATCTTGGGGCTCCACGGAAGCATTGTATGTGATCAATACTTCGAAGCCCTGGATCCAATCCCAGCATTAAAAACAGTGCAGAGATTAAAAGACTCTGCCTCAGTTACTTTTCTATTGCTGTGACGATACGTCACGACCAAGGATAATACAGAAGGAGGAGTTCACTGGGACCACCGTGGCATGGTAGCAGGCAAGCTGGCATGGTTTCCCAGCAGCAGCTGAGAGCTCATATCTTGGTCACAAGCACAAGCAGAGAGAGAGAACTAACGGGGCTTGGCATGGGCTTTCAAACCTCAAAGCCCACCCCTAGTGACACACCGCTTTCAAAGGCCATACCTCCTGATCCTTCCCAAATAGTTCTACCTACTTGGTACCAAATAATTAAACCCAAGAGCCTATGGGGACCATTCTTATTCAAACCATTACAGATCCACATTTCAAAATGTAAAAAATTATAGAATTATTAATCCTCCTCACATTGATTTATAATTGCAATGTAAGTTCAGTCACATTGACATTTAAAATGTTCAAGTTAAATTAGGCCTAATAGTAAGCACTTGTAGTCCCAGAACCTGGCAGGCACAGATGAGAAAATCTTAAATTCAAGATGGGCTTAGACTACATAGAAAGCTTCTGTCTCAAAACAAAAACCAAAGTGTTTTAAAAAGTAACTAAGGACCTGTGATACAGCTCAATGGTGTAATGCTTAGGTGTAACACAGACAAGGGTCAAAGTTCAATCTCTAGTACACACACACACACACACACACACACACACACACACACACACTATACAACACTCATACACACTCACACACACATACTAATACACACTTGCACACACACTCACATACACTCACACAGTCATGAATGCATACTCACACATACCCTATACACATACACACACACAAACTCACACACACTACATACACTCATACACTCATACATACACACTACACACATAACACACCATGCACATGCACACACATTCACACACACTACACACATACACGCATACATACATACACACTCATACACACATTCACAACACTCATACACACACACATTAATATACATACACTACATACACACACATGCATACACACTCACCTCATACATACACTCATACATACGTATATACAAACCACATACACACATACACTCATACATACACACACTCAAACACACACACTACACACATATACACACACTAATACACATGCTCACACACACACACCAGCTTGAAAAAGAAAACAAAACCCCTAAAATTCCAAATGGGAATTTCTATACATATGAGAGAAGGTTGTAGGAGGAGTGAATATAAATAAAATTCATTGTATGAGATTCACAAAGAGAAAAATATGTTTTTGAGACAGGATCTCTATTATTGATGAATAAATCTGTAATGGACAATTGTAATGAAGTCCATGAAAGCCCTGATAAAGGGAAGTCAGGAATTTATTGGGGAATCACTCTCCAACCACAAAATAAGGCAGAGAACCGAAGTCTTCTGCCCAGAGGGCTAGAAGCCGCCATCCATGACCACCACACAAGCACGGAGAGAGAGAGAGAGAGAGAGAGAGAGAGAGAGAGAGAGAGAGAGAGAGAGAGAGAGAGAGAGCGCTCTTGCTTCCCATTCTACACGTAACCCCACCCACAAGGCACGGGTATCTCAAAGGCTATTATTGAATAAATTTTCACAACATAAATCAAGTGTAGTCTATAAAGCACCTTTAAATTTGAGTTTGAACTGTCTTTTTTGTTTGTTTTTTCAAGATAAGGTTTCTCTGTATTGCTGTAGAGACTGTCCTGGCACTCACTCTGTAGACCAGGCTGGTCTCGAACTCACAGAGATCCACCTGCCTTTGTCTCTGGTCTTCTTCATCTCTCTCTCTCTCTCTCTCTCTCTCTCTCTCTCTCTCTCTCTCTCTCTCTCTCTCTCTCTCTCCCTCCCTCTCTCTCTCTCTCTCCTTTCATTTAGAAAATTATTTTTTAAAAAGATGTTTATTCTGGCTTCCAGAATCTACATCAGGCGGCTCACAACAGCCTGTAACTCCAGTTCCAAGAGTCCTGGCCTTCTTCTCAGGCCCGCACACAACACAACACTCACTCACACAGACACACACTAAAAAAAGAAAAAATCCAGGCATGCTGTTGCCGACAGGAGGCGGCGAGTTAGGCACACGGCTGTGAGTATGAGAACACCTGGTGTGCACAGTGAGTTCTGGGCAGCTCTGAAACTGACCAGACGAGGTCGGCCCTCCTTCTGTAAGCAGGGAGGATTACTGAGAAGCTTTCTCAGAACAGCCAGCCACAGGGCCCAGAAAACACACATCCAGTCTCTGATCTTTCACACTTGCAACACTGCAAGCTTTGCAGTAAGTTTCCAGCACGGAGTGAGTGAGCGAGCCTCACCCCTGCCAGGCTTTTAGTGCCTGGGCTATCTCTACTCACCGGGTCCCCGTAAGTTCCCCTCACCCACAGGCCATGTTGTACTTTGGTGCTTTAGACTGCCATTGATTCCTTATGTGGGGCGAGGAGATGTTTGCTCAAATCTCCTAAGGCACAGTGTCACACAACAGAAGGCCAGAGGACAACTCTCGGACAACAGCCACTCTCTCCATCATGTGAGTCCCAGGGACTGAACTCATGTCAGCAGACCCGGGGTCCCATGGCCAGGCCGGCTGAACCGTCTTGCTTGATTTCTTTCGTCAGAAGCCACAGAAGTTGGAATGCAATGGGATCTTTAAGGTACTGAGAAAATGGACAAAACATTCCACCTGGAATTCCACAAGCAGCAAAACATGATTTGAGAATGAAGGTGAGTCCCAGGTGTCTCCGGTGTCCCAAGTGTCCCTGCATAGTTATAATCCCAGCACCCAGGAGGCAGGAAGGAGGCAGCCGGAAGACTGCACATTCAAGGCCAGCCTGGGCTGTGTGGTAAGATGTATTTTAGTTAACAACAAACAGGTGAGACAGAAAAACTAGTAAATAAGCTGAAGTAAGTTTTAGGGCTAGAAGAGCAAACAGGTGAGAACCTTGAAGATCTCTGGACAGAAGACGGGAATCTAGAAACACGGGGCTGAGAAGTGATGAGGGTGGTGTCGCGTGGGAGGAGCTCGGATGAAGGAACACAAAACTGGGTCCCCACTACAGGGCTGTAACACTGCCTGAGAAAGTTTATAGAAATAAAGCATTTGCAGGTCCTCAGCATTGCCTGAAGAGAGCTTAAAATACCAATTCATACTAGACTCTGGAAAGTAAAAACAAAAGGCTCTTCTCAGAGTAATTATCTAGGTACCAGAGATAGCACACACGCACACACATTAAGGATAATTAAAAGGTGGACAGTTTCTAATAGAGGGGACGGAATAATGACAGGACAGGCAAAACTAAAAGAAACAGAACAGACAGAAAGACAATCCACTCAATAAGAAGGCGTGTTTAGCCTCCAAGCAATAGTAAGTAATTAATTAAGTGGAAGTGGGAGGGATACGATAATCAAAGACAAAGATTGCCAAACTGGATATGTGAGCATATATTTGTAATATAATTTGATGCAATAATTTCAGATAAGGGTAAATACACTCTCATGCCGATTTCCCTTTATAAAATAAACACACGGAAACACAAAGTCAAAAGGATTGCTTAAAATCCAAATTGATTCTTTGAAAATTTGTATTGAGCTAGTAAGAACTGTCTCTGATGGAAAGGATAAGTGCATGTCTGAACCACTGAGGTCGCTCAAAGAGCAGACACCTACCCTTGAGGCTGGGAAGTCGGGAGAATGCCGGGCCACTAAGGTACAGGGCAGCGGGGAAGGAGGCAGAAAATGAATTCAAGGTCCTTGGGGATGGAAGCGACCATCACTGAGCATTAAAAGCAGGACGGATAGCTACAATGGCAGCACTCAGAGGCAGTGGCTTTCTGTGAGTTCAGGGTCAGCCTGCTAGGTCCAGGCTAGCCAGGGCTGATACACAGGGAGAACCTGTCTCAAAAAACTAACAAAACAAAACCCCCACCAGGGATAAAGGCAGGAGTGATGTCAGAGAGATGGGATGGGCGGTGAACCAGATGGTAACGCCTGCCTTAGAGACTCCAGGGCCAACACTCAGACCTCCGTGAGTGCACAGGGCACCTAAAGGGCTGCTGGCACGCCAGCAAGGAGGACGGAAGATGGCCCAGGTGCAAAGGCCCAAGTGAGGAGTGGCAGGGAGGCGACAGCTGGGGGCAGCCGTGGTTTAGAGCAGCAACATTCGGGAATGAGGTTCAGAGGTTGGGGTTTCTGGCACCAATGGGCTGGATGTAAGGTGGTGGGCGGGGCCAGGGAGGAGCGGTTTGGACAGGAGAAAGGAAGTCTGATAGTGTGTGGGCACCAGGAGGACAGGAGGGAGCAG
This sequence comes from Cricetiscus sungorus, assembly GCA_030556225.1. Taxonomy (NCBI): domain Eukaryota; kingdom Metazoa; phylum Chordata; class Mammalia; order Rodentia; family Cricetidae; genus Cricetiscus; species Cricetiscus sungorus. Next base: position 7,890,915 of record JANBXA010000114.1, read on the forward strand.
TGACAGGGCTGACAGCGGCAGACGGCGGGTAGGGAGGGGCCAGCGGCCGCCTTTACCCAATTGACTTCTCCGCAGTTGAGCTTGTTTTCATTTGTGCTTTGGCTGGTGTTCCTTCCCTTCCTTCCATCTTGTGGGGTTTGTGTGCGGAGCTGGCTTACCCTCCTCCCCACCCAATGGTGGTTTCCCTGTGGCTGTACTGGGGCCCCAGGACCCCCTAGCTCAGGGGCAGATGTTTGGCCTCCTCTACAACCTCACTCAGGAGACACAATGGACGGCTAAGGTCACACTGCGCTGTGGCCTTGAGACCCTATGCTGCAGGGGGCGAGGGGGGCTTTCTGTGAGCTGAAGCAGCAAGTAGGAACCCCCTCTTCCAGCTGGGAGAGCCAGGCTCTGTGGGCTTCGTCCAGGCAGCCTGTCCTCGGCTTAGGTCTCAATAGTGTTGCTGGCAAGCTGGGGGATGCAGTCATAGCGCCGTGTGCCTGACGGTGCCTGAAACACACGCCAAAGACGTCAACAAAATGAGGTCCTAATTTTCCTTAATAATCACGAGAGTTTGGGGAAAGGATTCTAGAAGCTCCTTTAAAAAAAGTGATAATAAAGCAAAAGTCCGAGGCCTGGGAAGATAGCTCAGTCAATAAAGTGTTTGCTACCTCATAGGCCTAAGAACCTCAGCTCTCATCACATCAGAAAATAAGAGAAAGCTGGGTGTGGCCCTGCCTCTAATCCCAGAGCAGCCAGATCAGTGTCTTCCAGCAGTAGATAGTGGAAAGAAAACAAACAAAAAACAAAAGTGGGAATGGTGCCCAAAGAACACACACACACACACACACACACACACACACACACACACACACACGAGAGAGACAGAGAGACAGAGAGACAGAGAGACAGAGAGAGACAGAGAGACAGAGAGAGAGCCCAAAAGCTGTGGACAAGGGTGCAGGTGACTTGTAAATTGTAATGTTTAGCAGGTGCAAGGCTCTGGACTTTGTCCCCAGCAGCAAAACCGAAAGAGAAAGAGAGAAACTTAGCAACCTTCACAGGTCTCACCCACACCCGGTAGTGAAACCAACAAGACGTGTCAGCAGCCCAAAGGCGGGGAGGGGAGGGGGGGGAGGAGAGGGGGGCATGCGCGCACGCGCGCACACACACACACACACACACACACACACACACACACACACAAATGCATATTTCAAATATGTAATCTAAAAAGTCATTGCACAGGAAAGCAAATGAAAGCTTTTCTGAAATATCATTTTAATTTGTCAGTGTCTGGCTGGCGATGATGCTGACCTACCAAGAAAAGTCCACGACTCAAAGAGACGCCCCACATATTTTTGGCATTCCATGTTCCTGAGCTCTTGTTCCCTCTACATAGGATGCCCTTTGACCCTTTGGCAGCTGTACCCCTAACTCCAACTCATGTGTCCAAACTCTTCTCCTCTCCTCCTCCTTCGGGAAGCCCTGCCCGCCAGACCGGGCTGACTAATCCATCTCTTTGTTTCCACGCAATCTTTTTTTTTTTTAATAATCTGATCATATTCGTGCCTTGCTGAGTTTCAGTGTTGATTTGCTTGTCCCCTTTCCCGGCCACCCTGAGAGAACACTGGTCTAATTCGATTCTGCGTTCCCAAGGCCTAAATCGTTGGATGTACTCAAAGATTCTTTGTTGGGCAGATGAATGTAGAACTTGTTACTCCCCTCAGAGGGAGAATGCCCTCGGTGGGCTTGCTTAGTGACGCTGGGGCTGTGTGCAGTGCCCTCCGCTGGGGGGCAGTGTTGTGCAGAGAAAGGAACGCCAGGCCCAGCAGCTTCTTGCCCTATGGTGGCCAGAACCGGCATTGGCAAAGAACCTATAGAAGAGCATGAAGATTGGGGACAATGTGGGCATTTAAGGGGAAGAATCAGTATAGTTGGCTGCTTTATCTAAGATAGGTCTTGATTTCTTGGTTAAATACTAACAGGACCAACCGCAGGAAAAGGTGAGACAGAATCTCACTCTGTAGCCCAGGCTAGCCTGGAACTCACTTTGGGCTACATCCTGGGCGAGCTTTGAACTTGTGGCAGTCCTGTAGTCTCAGCCCCCAAAGTTTGTGAGATTATAAACAGGCAGGAGCCACCCCATCTAGCTCAAGAAGTTTGGGGGATGGTTGTTTGTTTGTTTGCTTGCTTGCTTGCTTGGATGGTTGGTTGGTATTTTGGGGACAAGTTTTCTCTGTATAACCCTGGCAATTCTGGAACTTGCTTTGTAGACCAAGCTGGCCTTGAACTCAGAGTTCAGCTTGCTTCTGCCTCCTGAATGCTTGGATTAAGGTGAGTACCACTGCCACCCGACTCAAGAACTATTCTTAAAATCCCTCTGCAAATGATTGTCTCTGAAGCTGTAGACACAGTTCCCTTAGAGGGCTCGAGTTTGGGTGCCAGGGTTCGGGGATCCTTTGAATTGGGTGTCCCGTGGGGCTTAAGCGGGTCAGACATTCGAAGGCCCCTCCTTGCCAGGTCCTGATTCAGCACCATGTGCATTAAATAGATTTTTGTGCACAGGCCTGGGAATCAAGCCACCATCTATAATTCTGTTTCTATGGGGAAAGGCTTTCTGTGTTCCAAACAACCAACTTACTAATGAACTCCTGGAACACAACCTATTTGTCGTCGGGGACTGGCTGCCTGGGTTTACATGGTCGAGCCAGCCGCCCAAGCGACTGCACAGTGTTGATTTAATTATAATGAGTTCTCTACAGTGACTAATCTAGCTGTGGTCTCTACAATTGACATGGAATTCTGAGAAACGGGGAGAGCTCTGTAAAGAACCACAAGGAAGATTAAAGGACTGCAGGAAAATCTAGTCTGCTCTCTGCAGCTGGAAGAGGCTTGTAGAAACCCATTTAATAATGGTTCTCAAACAAACAAACAGACAAACAAAACAACATTTGATTCTGCACCGTGTGGAGGGCATTTGTCCTTGGCTAACTTACGATGGATTTGTGCAAAACGGGTTCAGTGTTTGCTGCGTAGCCAACTCTGCACGGTTACCTCATGACAGATGGACAAAAGTACTTCAGTTTAACAGAGAAGGGAAGTGATTAAACTAACTTGTTGAAAGAGAATTTTCTTTCTGCATGTGAGCATATGGTGTGTGTGTGTGTGTGTGTGTGTGTGTGTGTGTGTGTGTATGTGTGTGTGTGTGTGTGTGTGCTCTTGCCTGTGCTTATTTGCATAGGTTTGTAAGATGTTAATGTTGTGTGTTGTGTATGTTTATTTGCATGTGTGGATGTTATGTGGGTGTGAGTAATATGGGTGTGAGTGTGCTTGTTTGCATGTGTGTTTATAGTGTGGGTCTTATGTGGATGTGTGTTTGCTTGTTTGCATGTGTGCATGTGGAGTGCGTGTAGGTGTTGTGTGGGTGTGAGTGTGCTTGTCTGCCAGTGTGTAGGTGCATGTTTGCCTGGTGTGCTCTAGAATGGAGAGCAGAAATTGACATTTGGTGTCTTCTCCAACCATTCTCCATTTTACTAGGGCTGGTTCCTTTATTGACCAGTCTGGTTATCAGGACTGCTCCTCAGTTCTGTTCCTTAGGACTACAGTTGAGCTCCACACTCGTTCCCAGTCTCCCCTGCCCTAGACCCGATAGAGTATCTGAAGACTAGTACTACAGGCTGTAGACTCAAGTTCAAACCAGATTAACCTCCAAGGTCCTCTGCCCAACCTTCCACAGGGTTGCTCAGCACGGGGTTCAAGTAATTCTAGTTCTGGGAGGCAGAGGCAGGAAGATCAGAAGACTAAGGCTAGTCCCAAGGCCAGTGTTGTCTATGTGAGGTTTTGCCTTAAATTAATCAACCCTACAAATGAATAAAAACAAGCAAATAAATAAATACAAGTTCCATACTGCAGCCCGAATGATTTTTCTGAAATATAGATCATTCTTCCCCTGCATGAAATAGTTCCATGCCATTCTCTGCTCCTGAGATGAAATTCAAGTTTGTAAACATGGCGGAGGTGGTTCCTCCTGTTCCAGCCCTCCCTCCATAAGTGCCCCTCTCCCCCCGCCTGTGTTCAAAGGTCTTGCCAATCTCCTCCCTATTCCTCCACATGCTGCCAGCCTCCAGCTGTCCCCCAGAAGGCTCCCTGGCCTTGCTGCCTCTGTTCTCCTGGCTGACAGTTTTCCGTAAGGGATATCTGCCCTCTACAGGCGCTCACTGCTTGTTACATTTACATTGTGCTTGGTTTTTTGAGATTGTGTCTCTGTTATGCAGCCCTGGTAGACCTTGAACTCACAGATCTACCTGCCTCTGCACTGAAACTGAAGGTGTGCATCACCATGCCCGGTGTACATTTCTGTTATAGTAGCATTTATTACAGGGAATTATAAATGTAATCAATTTTGCCATGGGGTGGTGGTGCATGTCTTTAATCCCAGCGCTCTGGGAGACAGAGGCAGGTGGATCTGTGTGAGTTCCAGGCCAGTCTGGTCTACAGAGTGAGTTCCAGGACAGCCAGGGCTACACAGTAAAACCCTGTCTTGAAACAAACAAACAAACAAACACAATAAATTAATAAATAAATAAAGCATGTCAATTTAGCAATTTAGACATTCCCCAACCCCGACTGCCTATCTAACTTTAAAGTTGTTAAATAAATATAAATAATTACATCACAAGTTATTTTTTTACAAATAATAAAAGACTGATGTAAACATTTAGCCCTCTCTGCCCCACCCATGGCCTGTCTAAGTAGAAGAAGAGCTGAAATTGTACCTCTGAGCACATGGCTCTTTCCTGTCTTAGACTGTATTTTCTTGGTGGGAAAAGGTTTGCAGCTGCCCGGAAGACACTGAAAATTACGGGCAAGATCAGCTTAGCATCAGAGAGATCCCACAGCCGGCATCACACGGGCCGTAGCAAGAAGAGAGACTAAGTACTTTTTCTCTCTTAAGTTTAAGAAACACACAGGAGAACTGGAGAGATGGCTCAGAGGTTAACAGCATTGACTGCTCTTCCAGAGGACCTGAGTTCAGTTCCCAGCAGACACATGGCAGCTCATGGCCATCTATAGATCGGGTGCCCTCTTCTGGTGTGCAGACAAACATGCAGGCTGGGGAGGTGTGGGAAGGGGGAGGAAACAACATGAAGAAAGAAAGAAAAAAGAACAGCCAGGATTCCACAACATTGAGAGAAACATTGTTCTTCCTGAGTGTCTCCAGACACATCTCCACCCTGGGGTCAGGAAATGACTTTTGACCTTTAATAAACCTTGTGTGTGTGTGTGTGTCCTTGGCAATAGAGAAGAAAACAGCCATCATTCCTGCAGAGAGAGCTCTTCTAAAGTTCAAGTCCAACCCTGCTTAGGTTACCCAGAGGCACCAGGCCTCTGGTGTAGGGGCCCCAGGTCCTCAGGTCCTGCATGCTGGTCAGGGGATGATGGTAATCTCCTTCGCTCTGAAATCTCCTCACTCAGTCTCTACTGGACTGTGGCGCCTGGAGCAGCCCCATCTCTCGGTCACACAGAGCTCTGGCCAGTGCAGAGAGCAATGTAACAATTACCTCATGATACAGACATGCTTTTCATTTGCCACAGCTCTCTGCTTGCATTTTTTCAGTCCACAGAACTGCAGGATTGTGACAATTCCTCTTGGTTAACGGGCGATCCACTAAAGCTGTATTTCCCAGCTTCCAGCCAACTGCCTTGGAGTGCTTGGCACCTAGCCTTCCATCATGCTCACTGTTAATTCCAAGTACATGACCGTGAATTCTTCTATTGAAACTTTCTACAGAATTCTACCCATTACTCCAATGGACCAGACAGCATTGCCTTCTGGGATGACTCTTGTGTTCTGAGTTTGTCCCCTTTGGCCACACCTCAGGGGTTGTGTTATTAGCTGCTGGCCTCCTGTGCACATTTCTTTTTAACCAGTGCATTAGTCAGATGATGCTTAAATCACTGTGCAGCAAGCAAATCAGCCCACAGCTCAGAATCTTAAGTTAGTAGTTTAGGGTGCTGCTGTTTATGTTTCCACTATATTTCTGTTTCATTTTTATGGTGTGTGTGAGAGAGGAGGGGGTGCCTGTGTGTGTGTGCATGTGTGTGAGTGTATACATGTGCGCGTGTGTGCATGCATGTGTGTATGTGTGTGACCATACGTGAGCATGTGTGTGCACATGCATGTAAGCATGTGTGTATGTGCATGTGAGCATATGTATGTATGTTTGAGTGTATACGTGAGGGTGTGCATGCATGTGTGCGAGTGTGCATGCATGTGTGTGTGATCATATGTGAGCATGTGTGTGCACATGCATGTAAGCATGTGTGTATGTGCATGTGAGCATATGTGTGTATGTTTGAGTGTATATGTGAGGGTATGTATGTGTGTGTATGTGCATGCATGTGTATGTGTGCATGCATGTGTGTGTGACCATAAGTGAGCATGTGTGTGCACATGTGTGTGAGCATGTGCATGTGCACATGTGTGTGAGCATATGTATGTGTTTGAGTGTATATGTGAGGGTGTGTGTGTGCATGCATGTGTGTGAGTGTGCATGCATGTGTGTATACATGTGTGTGTGCATGCATGTGTCTGTGACCATATGTATGTGTGTACACATGTGTGTGAGCATGTGTGTGTGCATGTGAGTGTAAATGTGAGTGTGTGTGTATGTGTGTGTATGTGTGTGTGTGTGTGTGCGTGCGTGTGTGTGTGTGTGTGTGTGTGTGTGTGTGTGTGTGTGTAATGAATTCACACCATGGCTATATGTGGATATCAAGTGACAACTTTTGAGAGCTCTTGGTTCCCCCTTCCACCATGGGTTCCTCATGGTAGGCTCATCAGTAGGCTCATGCTACAAGGACTTCTACCCACTGTGCCTGTCCAGTCTTCTTACAATGAGTAGGAAAGTGGCTCTGCTGGCCATGGCCACTCCATGACCCGGGTTGGCAGATGAACCACCTGACGTCACCACAAGACACAAGGCTCCAGGATTCAGTGAGAAAGAACAAAGGGTGAAGAAGAACAAAAAGCTTCCATCCGTCGGCACATGTGGGAATGGTACACACTGTGGAGGCTACAAGTTCCGCAGCCAGGGTAAGTCCCATGGTTGGAAATAGTCTCACGGGATGTGTTCTGAAGGACGGAAGAATTGGGGAGAAGTGTTGGCACACACTACTAAGACCTCCCACGTCAAATGAAATGCAGTTGGCCTAAGGACAATGATCTTGCCTTTGCCCTTGTCCTTACATCAGCCACAGGAACAGAACATGGATTCTCAGCCCAATCCCCCTCCCCCACCCACACACAATGTCTCCTACAAAAACAGGAACATTTTTTATATCCCATAGTCTACATCGTATATGAAACCATTAGGCGAATGACCAGACTTTGCAAGAAGTTGCTAGGCAGAATGAAAAAGACTACGGCAGTGAAAAAATGTCTTCTCTCTTCTGATGATGCCTTCTCTCAACTTCCCAGCCGGCTGCCTTTGAGTGCCTGGCACCTTGCCTTCAACCATGTTCACTATAGATGGCAGACTTTGTTAGAAACCAAGGGTCAGCAACTTGTGAGATACATGTTTCTCATCTACAACCTGTTTCTCAGCCCAGATTTACCACTGTGACTGACAGCATGTTCAGCGCGTTCCAACCAACACAAGACAAAAATACGACTTTCCTTGGTGTCATCTAAATTACACAAATGAGCTGAGGTAGCCCAGCAGTAGAATGCACGTTTAGCACGTATGATTCATCTTGAAGTACCCTCACCTCCAAAATCTGAATCAAACCAACTTAATAGAGAAGACATTCTGTGTCACTTCCTTTCCTGCTGCTGTGATAAAACAGTGAAAAGCAACTTAAGAGGAAGAGAATTTATTCTGACTCAGTGTGTCGGGGTACAGTGTGGGAATCCAAGCATCAGGGAATTGAAGCTTCTGCTCATCAGCATCAGCAGTCAGAAACAGAGCAATGAATACATACATGCCTCTGTTCCGCTCTCTCTGTCCACTTAAACAGTCCAGATCCTAGCTAGTGGATGGTGCCACTTCAGTTAGCACAATAAAGACAACTCCAAAGCCATCTCCATCTCTCAGGTCATCTGATATTCTGTCAGGTTGACAATTAACACTCAGCCAGAGACAAGACCCAAAGAGCAAAGGGGAGCCGTGTGATGCTCCAGATGTCATTCTCCATCACTGGAACTCAAGTGTATATGGACCACTATGAGGCTTGGTCAGTGTTCTCCATTCTTGGTGCTTAGCAGAATGCCCTGAGGAGATAAACTCAGCTCTTGAGCTTCCCCCAGGTCCTTCAGTCCGTACATAGCTGATGAGGGTAACTTCCAAGAACGCCCTTCAGTGTGTAGTGCCTGACTACTCTCCTTGACTTTCTCTTCTTAGATATCCCTATCTTTGGTCCAAACTTTAGGAGCACAGAATTCAACTCATCATTCCATTCGGCCCTGACCTACTTTTGTTACTATCCCCAAGTCCTATAGGTGAATGCACACCGATGTGTTTAGTCAAGGAATCCAGTGAAACTTGGGTTTATTCAAGTCTTTCCTCTCCCACCCAGCTCATCTTTAAGCTGTAAACATTACTCCCTTCACCCTTCACCATCTGTTGCCTGGACAACTGTGTTAGCCTCCCTCCTCATTACCCTGATTTGATGTTCACTATTTCTTGTCAGAGCTCACCCAAGTCTTCAGTTCCAGGCTGATTTGGCTAGCAACAATAAGAAAAGCAACAAAAGACCTGCTAAAATTAATCTATGATATAGTTTATATCTAAAATCCCTTGGAAGGGGGTCAAGACTCTTCATCATAGCATTTCAGGGTCAAGACCCTTCCCCACACAATCATTCTCAGTCATTGGTTTTCATTCAACTGCCTTTTCTTGACTTGGAAGGCATTTCTGCTCATCAGTAAGACCCGTCCATTGCCAACTTTGGGCACCGTCAGTTTCTTCTTCCTTCCCCATGCCTCTAGTGCATGCCACTTACACTCCAGCACAGTTTATTTCTTTGTCCTACAGTAGTTTCCATGCATCTCCATCCCCATCTCTAGAGCAGAAGTCACCAGATGGCCTGGGCAACCAGTGACCCAAAGCACCTATGTGAAGACTACAAGTAGCAAATGAAATCCCACTCTCTCCAGGCCCCGAACCCATGAGTATAGTATGGAATGTAAAATATGATATGAATTCCCACCATTAACCCCTGGGCCATGAGGGGCATTAAGGACAGAAAGACACTGTCGGAAGCAGGACAGTCAAGGAATGGCGGAAGGGAAGAATGACAGGAACCACCTCGGCGAGACACAGAGGTGCTGCCCGGATCCCAGCAGCAGGCAATGCAATCTATGGTACCAAAGATATGTTAGAGGATCTAGCAGGAGTGATGTCATTGGGAACTGATCTCCTCACCTTAAAATCACAGCATCGTGCCTGCTTCCCTAGAATCACTGCCAGTTTTCTTCTATCGTTGCTGATTAAATTTCTTTTCCATCAAGACTCAGCCATGGGGGCCTCTGTAGCCAAGGAAAGGGCGTCCATGAAAGATGTCTCTTTCTTTTACCTTCCCCTCCTTCTCCCATACCTCTTTCTTCTTTTCTGAGACAGACTTTTGTCGGGGAATATTATTTGAACTATGTAAACACGTGCTACTTTTCTTTACAATGCATTTGTTTAAGGATGTAAGGATGTGTGTTTAACTATGAAAAGCTGTGTTGCATCTGTTTCCTTGCCTGCCGAAGACATCCGATTTGTAAGACCTGATTGGTCTGATAAAAAGCTGAATCTCCAATGGCTAGGCAGGAGAGAGATAGGAGGGGCTACAGGGCAGAGAGAATCAATATGAGGAGGAATTGAGGCTTGAAATAACAAAGAAAAAAAGGGCATGCCTGGGACAAGAAGCCAGTCAGCAGGCAGACAGACTCGAAAAGCCATAAGATAAAATAAGAGATACAGAAGGAAAGAAAAGTAAAAAGCCCCAAGGCAAAAGGTTGGTAAAAAGAAACAGGTTGGTTTACGTTTAAGAGCTAGCCAGAAATGAGCCTAAGCTAGGCTGAGCCTTTATAACTAATATTAAGTCTCCATGTCATGATTTTGGAGCTGGTTGGTGCCCCCCCTCTACCCTCTCTACCAAAAAAAAAAAAAAAGCCTGGTACAGCTATTTCTCTGTGTAGCCTGGCTGTCCAGACACTCACTCTGTAGACCAGGCTGGATATGAACTCACAGAGATCCCCCTGCCTCTGCCTCCCAAGTGCTGGGATCACAGGCATGCGCCACCACAGCCTGGCACCATGTTTCTTATTTAAACAAGCCTTAGAGAAATATCTGATGCTGGGTGCTTAAGAGCAGTCGCACCCTGCATTCTTTTTGTCTTAAGTATTTGTGCTGCTCAGCTTACCATGGAGCATTAAGTAAGAGGTAGCGATGCGGCTGAATGTGTGCTTCCTCAAAACTGAGGCTATGAAGAAAAGGCTAACAACCTATGCGGAATAGCTCTGACTTCTCTAACAACAGACAGTGTACTGGCTTGTTTTATGTCAATTTGTCACAGGCTAGAAACATTTTTCTGTGGGGATTTTCTTGGTTAATGATCGGTGGGATTAGGGCCAGCCCGTTGTGGCTGGTGCTTCCTCTCGGCAGGCTGAGCAAGCCATGGAGAGAGCACCTGCGGGCAGCACCCCTGATGGTCTCTCCCTCCGTTTCTGCCTCCGGGTTCCTACTCTCAGTTCCTGCCCTGAATTTGTAATGGAGATTGGCCCAAGAGTTAAACTGCATAGACCTGTTTCTCCCTAAATTGCTTTGGTCATGGTGTCTGTCATAGCAATAGAAGTCCTAACTAAGACAGATGAAAACTATACAGAAAGAAGTGAAAAGTTAAGAGAGAGAGAGAGAGAGAGAGAGAGAGAGAGAGAGAGAGAGAGAGAGAGAGAGAGAGAGGGAGGGAGGGAGGGAGGGAGGGAGGGAGGGAGGGAGGGAGGAGTAAGTTATATAAGAGGACACATATAGGACCGACAGAATCAAATGTCAGTCAAAATGACTCCTGGAAATCAAACTGTCAGTTCAGCTACTGAAAGAAGTCACCAAACCAGCTCTGTGCCTTAACACACACATACACACCTGTGTACATACACATACACATACATAAATGCAGACACATATGAATAACATACATGAACACATACCTATACACATACAACATATACACAAATATATAAACACACACATATACAAACAAACACACACACTACAAATGGAATTTTGGCAACTAGACCCTCATGAGAGCAGACTCCCTTAGGGCTTGACATTCAAACTTTCCAGTAGTTACAAATATAAAATCCTTAGGCCAATGGGTTAAGAATATCATGGGGCCTGTGTAACACAAGTGAGGCCTAATTTAAAAGGCAGTGGGGGGTGGTTTTGCCTGACCCACGAGAGAGCCCTCCCTTTGGGCTTCCAACAGGTCAGGAATCCCTCCCTTCCTCCCCTTCCTCTGTCCCCACCCCTGCTTGTCCTCCACAGCGAGGGAGCAGAATGCCCCTCACGGGAGATCATGGGACTCTTGCAAATCAGCTTCTGCCTGGAACTGCTCTTGGTCAACAGGAACAAAAGTGTCCTTTGACCCCATTTTTCCACTCTCTTTTTCGGAAGACAAACTGGACTTTGGACGGGGGTGAGGTCCTGCCCTAGGTGGGGCCCTTGCCACGGCTCCTTCACAGAGCGGCAACAGTGGGTTCCACAGTGGCCGAACTTTCTGCATCTCTTTCCTCCATCAGGAACTTGCAGTGTTTAAGGTGACTTGTTAAAAAACAAAATCAAAGCCAGAGTCTTTGGGAAAAGCTGACGATCAGAACATAAAACCCCGACGAGGCAAAGGATAGCACAGCCCTCTAAGAGACGCCCACGGACCAGCACGTGCACGCCACACAGAGACATCCTTTACCACCCCGCTATCTCTCCACTCTCTCTCAACAGCCTCCTGCCCGCTGTATTAACAAGCATAGACTGCCATAACAATGCCAATGGCCAGTCACCGAGCCAATAAAAATATTGACATTTCTTGCTCTTAAATTTTACCGCTCTGAACTGTTTAAGATCAGTGTGCCATCTGGGCACCCAAGACCTCTTCTTTTTAGAATTAATTAATCAATTGATTTTTGTTATCTGCTGTTTTTGAAACAGTTTTTCTCTGTGTAGTCCTGGCTGCCCTGGAACTCACTCTGTAGACCACAGTGGCCTCAAACTCAATGATTCTGCCTCCCTCGGCCTCCTGACTTCTGGGATTAAAGGCATTCGCCACCACACCCTGCTCCACCTCTTCCTGCCTCTCGGTTTCGTCCTCTTTTTATAAGGGTGCTAATCTTACTGGATGTAGGCCTCACCCTTACGCCCTCATCTAGCCTTAGTAACCTCCACAAAAGCCCTACCCTCAAGCCAGGCCACAGAGACTGCAACACATGAATTCAGGAGGAATTAGTTGATTACACTCACTCTTACTTTCTTTCTATTTAGCGACCTATTTACCCATTATCTACAGACCAGGGGGCAGGGGTAGGGGTGGATACCTCTAGAATAAGAACCATGAGTAGCTGACGTAGCAAAGAGGGATTTAGTGACAGGAAAGGGATTGCTGAAATAAACTACAGCACTATCATTCATTCAGGAGGTTAAAAGCCCGAAAATCACTCTCCACTCTTGTGATAAAGGACAGGTATCCGTGTGTAACAATCCCCAAGTTTCACTATTGAACATAACACTTAGCCCCGAGGATGTAGCTCAGTTGGTGTCTACTGCCCTGGTTCAAACCCCAGGACACAATCCGAAATCCCAGATTTTAGGAAGTGGAGGCAGGAGGATCAGGAGCTCAAGGTAATCCCTAGGTACAGAGGGTTGAGGCTAGCCTGGGCTACAGGTGGGGTGGGCTCATAGGCCCCACCCCTGTCTAAGGAGATACTGGCAGTTCGTGGCTGCTGGTGGAAGGGGTCATTTCAGGGCGTTTGGCCAACGGTAGATTGCCATGGGATGGACTCACATAAATTGCACTCAGTGGGTTATGAGGACAAAGGAAGGAAGGGGATGTGCTGGCTACATTTGTGTCACTTTGACAGAAACTATAGTGATGAGAGGAGGAACCCTTGAGATCCGTAAGATGGGGCTGTGGGCCAGCCTGTAGAGCGTTTTCTTGATTAGTGATCGATGGGGGAGGGCCCAGCCTATTGTGGCTGGCGGCCCTGGGTTCTATACAAAAGCAGGCTGAGCAAGCCATGTTGGACAAACCAGTAAGCAGCTCCCCTTCTTGGCCTCTGCGCCAGCTCCTGCCTCCAGGTGCCTGCCCTGCTTGAGTTCCCATCCTGACCGTGATGTGAAGTATGAGCCAAATAAACCCTTTCTAACCCTATCTAAGGCAGAAGGACATGAAGCTGGGAGGGGGACATGTTAGAGAGATCTGGGGATAGTTGTAGGGTGGAACGAGACGTGGATATTATCAAAAGACATTTTGTATATGTATTAAATTAACAAAGAATAAATAAAAATGTTAATTAAAAAGATTCACCACGTGACAGTTTCTTCTTTACGTCCATTACGAAGATCTATAGATTTCAACACCACCATTGCCTCAATTCTGTTTTTGTCAACTTCTTCATCACCAACCTGACCCAAGCTATCAAAACTGTCGTGGGTTGGGGTGTGGGGGAGGATGTTGCCCTATCGGTGGAGTGCTGGCCAAGCGCGCACGAATCTGGTTTGGTCCTCAGGACTGCAGCGGCGTCTGGGAGCCATTCATTGGCCTTTCAGTCTGCAGTCCGCTTCCGCTTCCTCTCTGTGTGTCCTATTGGTGCTTCTGAACCGCTCACCCCTCCCTCTTCAGGGCCCCAGCACGGCCAGCTTCCTGGGAGCTGGGGTCTGCCTCTCTAGACACTCCAGTTTGAACATCTCGTCCCAAACGTTCCAGACTAGCTGGGCTTACCTTCTCTGATGACTTTGTCATTTGTATGACTTGTCGTGACGCACTTGCTTGTGAGATTCTTCTTGTCTTCTTTCCTAAGTCACAACAGTGAACTCCCCTAGCGGAGGACTGCTTTCGGTGTTTGCTAATCATTGACTCTCGCCAGTGTGGCGCTTGGCACAGGGCAGGAATTCATTGCATTGTTACTCGGTGAATGAATGAACGGACCCGTTCGACACAAATGAAGACAAAATTAGATTTTTCTCTCTCTCAGGAAAGAGAAAATGCACACCCTCTTTTAAAATCAAGATTCAGTACAACACATTTTAAAGACTTATTTTTACTTTTGTATGGTAATATGTGTATGTGTGTGGGCCTATGCACTTGGGTGCAGGTTCCCATGGGATCCGGAAGAGGAGTTCAGATTGCCTGGGGCTAACATTACAGACAGTTGTGAGCTGCCCGGTGGGGGTTCTGGGCATCAAACTCAGGCCCTCTGCAAGAGAGCCATCTTTGTTTGGACAGTGTTTCACTATGTAGCCCTAGCATGCCTAGAAGTTGCTACATAGATCAGGCTGGCCTTGAACTCACAGAGATCCACCTGCCTCTGTTCCTTGAGTGCCAGCATGATGCAGACATAGTTTAGGGGAAAAGGCAGTCTAGGACAAATTGTGTCTTTCCAAGACAATAAAAAATTGTTTCAGACCCCTTCCTTCCCTTGTTAGACTTTCTCCAAGTACAGTCTATCAGAAGGAAATAGTCTAAGACCTACGGATTTTTTTCTAGGTGTTTCTTCATGGAGCTGCAAGTAGAACTGTGTAGGAGGTAAATCTCTTTAAGAAGAAAAGCATGAACCTGGAGAGATATCTCAGTGGTTAAGAGCATTTGTTTTTACAGAGGACCTGGGTTCAATTCTCAGCACTCACTGGTGGCTCTAATGTCTCTGTGTATCCCTGGCTGTCCTGGAATTCACTCTATAAACCAGGCTGGCCTCCAACTCACAGAGATCTGCTTGCCTCTGCCTCCCAAGTGCTGGGATTAAAGGCATGTGCTGTCAGAGCCCAGTGTTAAAAAAAATAATAATAATTTAAAAAGAAAGAATGTCACAGTGTACTCATGACTTTGATTGAAGATTATCATCACTATTTTCAGTTCCAATCAGCATTTATTAGCACCAGTCACTGTATGAATGTAACCCAGTTAGTGATCTCTTGTACCCACAAATCTTTGCAAGATGGCTGTGGTTCTTAAAGATACAGAGTCTGTTTCCCTATCCTTGACCTTAACCCTGGTATTTACCAATACAATAAGGTACACGCAATTATGAACCTCAAGAAGCCTTTATAAACAGGCTGGTTGCTATACACCTGTAAGCCCAGCACATGAGAAACAGAGGCAGGAGGACCACATTTGAGTCTAGCTTGGGCTACATACTGAGACCCTTCCTCAAACACAGCAAGAGAAAGCAGAAGACCCGAGATCGGAGGGTAGCCTGGTGGAAGACAAGGGACCAGGTGGAGTAATGTGAAATTATCCTAAGCCAGGGCGGTAAGGAGGGTCAGCTCCTTGCCAGTCTCTAAGCAAAGATCAGGGAGATTTGTGCAGATTCACAGGGCCAGGATCAAGTGAGTTGAAAGCAAATTCATTGTTTACATTGGCCATGGAGTGTTACATTGTAGTAGCAACATACTCAACCTCAGAAGAAACTATGACGACTCCTACCCAGCATGCTCTGTCAGACAGACAGACAGACAGACAGACAGACAGACAGACAGACAGACAGACAGGTGTCACTTAAATACTCTCATTTATCAACAAAACAACTTTTGGGATGTTAAACCCTATAAGGCTCTGGTTACTAACTTACAAAACAGAGCTATTAGTGCAAGGCATGGAAGAAATGCAGTTACTCTCCAGTATGCGTTGTCCTTTCTCCAAGTTTTAGGTCCTTAAGTTTTTAGCTGGTTAAGTAGTCACCTTCCTATGTATGTTTATGTCACCAATGAGATCAAAGGAGATCTCAGAAAAAAAAAAAAAAAAAAAAAAAGCCTTCTAACAAGGTGAAGACATTTTCTCTTTTAAAATTTTTTTTACTAATTTTTATTTAAGGAGACGGGGTCATGCTCTGTTACACCCTGGCCCCAAACCTGTCTGTCTGTCTGCTTAAGCCATCCTCCTGCCTCAGCCTTCTGGATTTTGGGGACTATAGATCTTCACCTTTCCTGATCCTGCAGCAGCCCTGTTTTTCTTGCCTGTTGTCCTGAAGGAAACAACCCACTGTTTGCCTCAGGAGGTTCGACTGTGCGTAAAAAAATTCTCTCTTGCTTAATACTTTATTGCTTTTGGTTTCTGTTACAATCTAACCTAGTCTTAGCTAATCTAAGTGTCTTTAGTCTTTGGTCTGGATTTTGTCAACAAGGCGATAAGCACCTGTTTGTTACCTTGTGTACACAGCAGATAGGTGTTTTTCTTTTACTTGATGAGAAAGCCGAGGACTAGCAACCAGTCTCTGGCTAGTGATGTGGAAACTCAGCAAGACTGCTGACGCCTGCTCAAGGGGCACGGCTTGCCTGAAACTACCGACCTGAGACCTGTGACTGTTGATGCTTGCACCTTAAAGAGTGCCCTTCCGAGGGCCAGGGAAATGGTGCAGTGGGTAAAAGGGCTCGCTGCCAAGCCTGGCACCCTGAGTTGGATTCCTGTGACCCAGTGATGGAAGGAGAGGATTTACTCCCTTAGTTGTTCTCCAGCCTCTACACAACTGCCATGGCATGCATAAACTCTGCTGCCCACCAAAGCCATAAACAAAAATGCAATAACAATTTTAAAGACTTTACTTCTCAACTCATGCTACACTAAGAAAGTTTTATTTTAGCTAGGTGCATTCTTCTGGCAGAGGCAGGCAAGGCTGGCCTGGTCTACAAAGCAAGTTCTGGGACAGCAAGGGCGACACAGGAGAACTCTGTCTCAAAAAACAAAACAAAACAAAACAAACAAACAAACCCAAAAAACAACACAACAAAAACAATAAACAAAAGGAAAAATTAAGTTATATCTTAATGAGATTTAGGAAACAGATGTACATTAGCTCTGTAAGTGCAATGCTTGCTTTGTCAAGGCCCTAATTCTTCTCCATAACAGCCTCTCAAATACGGCAATAGAAACAGGTCTTAAGCATCTTTGTAATCCTCACTTCCTCAGACACTTTAAAACTTTATTAAGAAAACATAACCACCTATAATTGAAAAGTAATGTCACATATTTAAAATGCTATGTGTATTTTAGTAATATAGTTTCTAAGGAAAACATTATACATCATTCCTGAAACATTAAAATCATTATTGGAAGGTGTTAGGAGGGGACAAATTTGTAGAAAACTATTAGCACGGAACGCTGCCACTAGCCCTTGGTTATCCCCGCAGTGAAAATGATTAATCTGAGATGTGGAATGCGGCAAAAAGTCTACAGAGCCTCTCCCAGTACTGAGTCAATTTTTTAAGACAAATTTCCCTCAGAAATATGGTGAATACAGAGAAGTCATTCATAATAAGTTTCTCATGCAAAACTTCTTTTAAAGTACTCTGACATTGGAGAACGGACTCACCAGAAAGTGAACTAACTCCACGGCAGTGATGTGTCTGCGTGCGGCCAGGGTAGCTGGCTAGCTCCAGTGCAGCAAGAACGAAGACTTCATTTTTGTTAATGTGTTCTGTAAGAGTTAATCACAGAAGTGGATTCTGGAAGCTTTTTGATAAGGCCTGTGCTGTGGAAATCAATAGAAAGGTTTAAAAATGGCTCTTAAGGAAGACTGGTAAGAATATTAGAGCCCAGTCAGGTGGTGGTTGTACATGCCTTTAATCCCAGCACTCAGTTCGGGGACAGACTGCTTGCAGAGTGAGTCCCAGGACAGCCAGGGTTACAGCTAACCCTGTCTAGGGGAAAAAAAAAAAAAAAAAAAACCAAAAAGTTAAAAACGAAAGCAGGGGTGGAGGGGGGGTGGGGGTGGGGGTAGGGATGAGGGGTGGGGGGGTTGGGGGTACATGGTTCCACCCTCTGAGCGCCCTTAGCCCTGAACACTTACACCTGAGTACTCTTTGGTCTGTGATCCTAACAGGTGCTAACATGATGTGAAAACTGGAACCTTTGCACATGGTTCGAAGACTATAAAAAACCTAGCAGCCCTGTTGGAAAACAATGTGGCATCCCTCAAATTTAAAGACTTGCCACATACTCAAGCAATGTCACTCTGTGTGTACCCAAGAAAGATGTGTGCGTGCTTATAAACAAATGCTTATCATAACTACTCATAATAACTAGAAAGTAAGGAAAGCACAAATATCCATCAGTGGATAGAAGTGATAAGTCAATACACAGTAGAAAGCCAGTTGGCCATAATAAAGGATGAAATAGTGATTCATACTAGAGCTGACTGGAGCTTGCTTGAAAATATTATGCTAATGAATATGCCAATCACAAACACCACATAGCCTATCCCGCTTGTATTAAATGTCTAGGCCAAGGAAACCCAAAGAGACAAAGAGTATTTAGTAATTGTTCAGGGCTGTGGGGCGGGGACAGGAAGATCGGGAGGTGTCATGTCGGGGTGGGGGGTGGGGGGGGTGGGGGGGTGGGGAGGCGGGAGGGAAAGAGCCTTATCAAATTCACTGTGGTGACAACTGCGCAGCTCTTGAGTGTAAAGACCCTTGTCCGCAGAAGAGAAAATCAGTGTGTGTTTCATGGTGATCGCTGACAGGAGTGGACAGAGAGAGACACACAAAGACTAATTCGGAGGTCATCGCCCTTCATCTAGACTTCATCACTTCAGGTCTCTGAGGCCTTGGCTCCACAGTGAACTATAGTGAAACACCATCTAGTGAAACACAATAGTTAATTCTATGCTTGAAGGTGGGGCATGGTGGCGCACAACCTTGCTCCCGGCACTGAGAGGCAGAGGCAGGTGGATCTCTGAGTTTGAGGCCAGCCTGGTCTACAGAGTGAGTTCCAGGACAGCCAGGGCTACACAACAAAACAAACAAACAAAAATCTAAGCCTGAAAACAAAATGGATCTTATATTCTACTGGTCTGCTGTCTATCATTTATCTTCTTATTGAGATAAGCCATGACCATGTAGCTCAGGCTACCCTTGAACTCGACATTTCTCTGTCTCAGCCTCCCCTCCCAGTTGCTGGCATTGTTACAGGATTACACTACCTTGCCTGGCCTTTTTTTTTTTTTTTTTTTTTTCAAATAAGCAAGAATAGAAGGTTCATTTCTCACTTGTTTTACTTTGAAGTCACAGATTTTAACTGTTGATGTGGCAGCTCAGACTAAAACGTGAATGACTTCCTATTTTATGTGAAAAACAAAGCTGATAGATTTTAGAGCAAAAGCAGACTCTCCATTGCATGTTTGTACCCATGTTCACATTCACATGGGTGTATGCAGGTGAGCATGCACACACGTGTGCGTGCGGAAGCTCAACACGCACAGGTGTCTTCCTTGATAGCTCTCCTCTTCATTTCCTCAGGCAATCTCACTCAACCCGAGGCTTACCGTAGGCTAGTCAAGCTAGCCAGCTGGCCTCTGGGACCCCCTCCTGACTGCTGAGCAATGTGGGCTGAAACCCCTGGGGATCTAACCCCTGGGTCCTCGTGCTTGCATGGCAAGCCCTTTATCTCCAGGGACGGCTTATTTAGCTCCCAAACAGACTTTATGGGAGTGTTACACAAAGAAGAAAAGCATGGCCTGGTGAGATAGATGGTAACAGAATGTGAAACTTGTACTAGAGAAGAAGAGAAAGAACACTCCTTTGAACAAAGTAGCAAGCCTCTGAGATGTGTGAGAAGCTGCCTCCCAGGAAGCGCAACTGGGAAAAGAAACGAGACATAGTTACTCTAGTATCATCCCGACCTTCCTGTCCCCGCCCCACAGCCCTGGACAATTACTAAATACTCTTTGTCTCTTTGGGTTTCCTTGGCCTAGACATTTAATACAAGCGGGATAGGCTATGTGGTGTTTGTGATTGGCATATTCATTAGCTTAATTCTCTAGTAAGAGAATTAAGCCAGTGTATGTTCCAGAGAACCCCAGAGTATAAAAATCAAACAATGCATCCCATCAGACTAAAAAACAAACAGTCAAACAAAAACCCTGACAATCTCATTAATAGATGCAGGAAAGGCATCCAAGCAAAGTCAATAGCCATTTATGTTTGAAAACAAAGTAAGGGTACAGAAGAATTTGCTCAAACTGAAAAGGAAAGTATGGGAATCAGAAGACAATCCTCAACACATGGCTCCTTACCCAGAAAGTTGCTAAACAAGAAGTAAAGTTGGGGGGCGCAGTTAAAGAAAATAGGAGAAGGCCTGGAGAAACGGCTCAGCTGTTCAGAACTCTGGTTTCTCTTCCAGGGCCCTGGGTTCAGAACCCGGTACCCACAAGATGGCTCCCAACCATCTGTATCTCCAGTTCCAGATCTGATGCTCTTTCTGGCTTCCTCTGGCAGCTGGCACACACGTGTGCAGGCAAAACTTTACACACATAAAATGAAATAAGTAAATCTGAAATAAAAAACATCACTGGGGAAAAAGAATAAAAAAGCAAACAAATGGATAGGGGAAGAGAAGAAATGGAGGAAGGGGAGGAGGAAATTTGGGGGGAGATCTGTCTTTGTTGTCTGAAGTTGAAAGACTCGATTCCATGTCAGAAACTTCACTCTGTGATGGCTTACACGGGCCCAAGCCCTGGTTCCTCCTACCCAGAGAGCCTCTGCCATTGTCTCAGGAAATAATTAGGAAGCTAAGAAGAATTAAACCCAAGATTTAGGGCTTACTAAATGCTGTCTCACAAGAATGGTGATTACAGCATTGTGAATAGGAGCAGAGGACCTTTTGCCCCCCGGAGCACTGATTACGAAGTGATTAGCAGGGATTACTGTGAGATTAACAGTCTGTGATGTGATCGTGCCAGGCGTTAAGGGACAGGGGCGGCAGATGGTTTTGTTACATTCACAGAAACTGTACAGTGCAGAGTAAAGGACAGTCAGCTTCTCATTTTTATCTCCTCTGAAAAGGGACGGGGAAAGCTCTTGGAGACAGATGAAGCACGGAAGCTTCAAGGTTTCTGGCACGTCCTCAGAATGGCGCGGCTAGGCAATAACGCGCGATCGCTGCTTCCAGACAACGAAAACTTGAAGGCTAGGCTGCTCTCTCGGACCTTTACACAGCAATTAAAGCGTTTTGAGGAGAATTTATGATGTGACCTAACCTGCCTGGCTCACAGTTGAGACATGCGCAGTACTCGCATATGCAGATGACATGTTAATGGTTGCACCAACTGCTGAGGCTGTAAAAGCTATCACTGGAATATTTGAGGCTTATGTCTTAGCAGCTGGTTCTAAACTCAGAGAAGGAGGAGCAGCTCTTCGCGGGCTAGCACGGGCAAGTAGAAGCGGGTGATCACCCAGGAAGGACCATCGCTTAAGTGAACCAGCTGGAAATGCGGGATTTTTTTTTTTTTTTTTTTTGTGAGTCAAAGCAGTGAAAAATCAAATTGGAGATAGATGTCGCAGATAAGTTGGTGTCCTCTGGCAGATTTGGAAGCAATTTTATTGTAGTGGATGTGTTATTAATCAAAAATGTTTCTCATTGCTTCGAGCCATATGGAAGTAATTCGCTGTGTTTTTTTCTTGCTGTCTGTTTGCCATGTGTTTGAGAGAGCTGGCAAAGTTCCCTTTAAAAAATAAAAATAAAAAAAAAAAAAAAAAAAAAAAAAAACCTAAGTGTCTTCCCAAAGTTACCTTAATGAGCCCATGATTCTTTGCACTATCAGGAGTGATGTAGTTGTCTCAATTTGTAAGAAGAATCTATAGAAGAGAAAAAATGACAAAAAAAAATGCACCCCCCCATGAGCTGCACACTGATGCCCTTCTAGTCAGCTGTTTGCAAGTATTATTTTGTTATCTCTAAAACCCTTCAGTGTGATGCAGAGACTTTATGCAGGAGAGTGTAACCCGCTACCAGGCACTCTTGAGGAAAAAGCCAACACAGCAAAGTCAAGAGCCAGCATTTCCTGGATTACGTCCATAAATGCTTGTCATTCCATCTTCCTTGACTTGATTTCTTCACCTGAAGAAGCTATTAATAGATGTTTATAGCAAGCTGTCTATATGTGAGATACAGTGTAAACATTTCCAACAAATTATTACATCTTCGACAAGACTCTTGTCAACACTATTATCATTCCTCTTTTATAGAGTGGTAAACAGAATGGTGGCAATAAAATAGATGAAATCTCTGTAATGGTTTATCATAAAAATGGAAGATATGTCAGGTATAGTAAGATGTGCCCATAACCAGATAGGAGACTTGCCAGTTGGAGGTGGCTGCTAGCTTGGGAGTTTGGATTACATAGCTAAATGATGTCTCCAAAAAAGTAAAGGTTTATTTGTTTGTTTGTTTGTTGTTTGTTTTTAAATAAAGAATCCTAGTATAGAGTCTTGCATAAACTCAGAATGGAGGAATTATCTGGATATTGTGGCACACACCTTTAGTCCTAGCACTCTGGAGGCAAAGGTAGACAGATCTCTGAGTTCGAGGTCAGCCTGGTCTACAGAGAGTTCCAGGACAGCTGGAACTACACAGAGAAACCCAGTATCCAAAAATAAAATAAAATAAAATAAAATAAAAATAAGAGGTATTAAAGTAAAAGTTTCTTTCTAAACGTGTGTGTGTGTGTGTGCCTCCAAAATGTTATGTACAGCTGTGGGAATTTTATCCAGGCATGTGCTAAAAGTCACTTGTAAATGTTGATAGCAGAGGACTGGTAATGTCTCAGAATTCAGAACAACTCAAATATCCATCAATATTGAATGGGTAGCTATATTGCCAAGGAGTAAGTACATTGGTGTTCTATACAATGGTGCAATGTGAAGAGACAACCCATTGCTTGGTAAGACACAATAAATGATCATTACTAGGCTGGAGAGATGACTCAGCAGTTAAGAGCACTGACTGCCCTTCCAGAGGGCCAGGGTTCGGTTCCCAGCACCTACATGGCGCCTCACAACTGTCTATAGTTCCGAGATCTGACACATGCAGGCAAAATATCAGTAAGTGATTATTACTAATGTTAATGTAGAAAGAGAGATAAATTTAAAATCAACACATATTTGTTTTTACTGTTGTTGAGACAGTTGAACTGTGTAACCCTGAGTGGCAGGAAATTTGCTATGCAGACCAAGCAGGCCTTGAACAGGCAGAATCCTCTGCCTCCCAAGAGATGGAATTTCACTGCACCCAGAATCCAGAATGGAATGCATATTTTTACAAGGGTGACAGTGACAAGAGCAAACCCCTACCTGTCTGTGAAGAAAATAGAACAATTTGCCTTTAGAGTAAGTGATGCTGGCCCTACTTTCTTTTCTGTGTGTGTGTGTGTGTGTGTGTGTGTGTGTGTGTGTGTGTGTGAGAAGTGTCCTCATCTGTGCTCTGTGTGTGTGTGTGTGTGTGTGTGTGTGTGTGTGGTGCCCTCATCTGTACTGTGTGTGTGTGTGTGTGTGTGTGTGTGTGTGTGTGTGTAAGGTGTGTGGTAAGGTGTCCTCATCTGTGCTCTCTCTGTGTGTGTGTAAGATGTCCTCATCTGTAATGTCTGTAATGTGTGTGTGTGTGTGTGTGTGTGTGTGTGTGTGTGTGTGTGGTGTCCTCATCTGTACTGTGTGTGTGTGTGTGTGTGTGTGTGTGTGTGGTGTCCTCATCTGTACTTTGTGTGTGTGTGTGTGTGTGTGTGTGTGTGTGGTGCCCTCATCTGTACTGTGTGTGTGTGTGTGTGTGTGTGTGTGTGGTGCCCTCATCTGTATTGGATTGTGTTTATGCATGTGTGTGTGTGAGGCATTGAACTTTGAAAATGCTGCTTTTTGGTCTTCTTTCCCTTTGACCAGTTATTCTTACTGCTAAGCTAGCCAGCTGACATCTCGGGACAGCAGAATAGACTTAGTTTCTCTGCCTCCTCTGATGCTTGAGGAAAGCTAGCAAGTTCAGGCAGCGTCACGAATACCCTGATCCTTGGACCCGAGCTTGGATGGTGGAAAGGGAGATCTAATTCACCATCCTCTAAATCAGAATCCTTTTCCGGAAGCTTTCGAGCTATTTCTAGGCAAACGCAGAAGGGTACTAGCTGCATGTTTGCCTGGAAGCCTGGCTTCTGATTCTCTTACCTGAGACCTAATGAAATCACTAGAAAACTATCCCAGAGCAGGCTCATTGCAACACAGAAAGTACACATTGAAAAGACTAGGCTAGTCCATGTCTCCTGATAACAATGTGTATGTGCCCGGGTTTCTGCGAACCTGTGAGTGGCGGCATGCCTGTGTGCTACCACAAATCTGGTAAGCAAATAGAACCTTCCCTTCTCATAACACAGCCTGCTAGAAGTGAGATTCTTTTCGAGTTGAATTGGAATCTCTCCAGGGAGTAATTAAAGGTTTGTGACCTTTCAAAATTTGCCAGTGACTTCGGGCAAAACTTGTTTCCATCCATGCTGAGACTCTGATATAGCTGTCGCGCGCAACCTTTGCCGATAAGGAAGACGCGGCAACCGAAGATGTGTCCAGCAGAATCTTTATTGTAGCGCTCTTTACATGCTGATGGAGAAGGACCCCAAGCCCCGAATACGCACGGCTTAAATAGCCTGCAGGGCGACGTATTCGTCTGTAATTGGTGCTCCGCAAAACGCCCGAATGATATAGCTTCTCTGATAGGGAGAGCTACCATATAGAAATTACCATACAGTGGCGCATGTGCAGTCAGCATAGCTAATGCTGTAAACAAGAACCAGGAAACAGGAAGCCAGCGCCATCTTGTAATGGCGAATGCGGCTCCCGACATATAGCTATCCACTTTTATTTTTTGGAGGGAGAGGTGTGGTGCTAGGCTTTGAAACCTAGGCCTCTGGAGTGCTGGGCAGATGTTCTAATACTGAACCATGCCCTTTGACCCTTGACTGTGCATCTTCACACTTTCCCAGGCCCTCAGGCTTATGTGAATATGGAGACTACAAGGCGATGCTGAAATTCTCTCAGGGACTAATCTTAACCTGAACAGCTCTAAATATGTAAAGACCCAAATCAAATGGAAATTGGTGCAGCCTCATTTCCCCCTTGATGCCACCCAGTTTATTTGAAGATTGTCCTGGCCTGTGAAGTGTGTGAAGGCACAGAAGAAGAGACAGGAATTTCTGCAGCTGTCCTCTGTCGGGCGCTGTGAAGAATCGGCTGGTACTCTGGATGCAAGAGTTACTCAACCTCCTCGGTCCTGTGCAATCAACCCTGTGTGCATTGCCTTGCCTGTGCAAATGTTAACACGTTCATATGTATTAAATGAGCTGTAACCATTCTAAGAACTTCGGGATGTCGGCCAAGTTTGAAAAGGAAAGAGTTCACCATGCAAAGTTCTAAAAACAGGGATATGTTGTCCCGTCCGCACACGCCCTACTTTGAGTAAGGCTCTTTTTGCATGGCCTAAATATCATTCTATTACCCCATTTTAAAATTAAGAGAAAGAGAGAGAGAGAGAGAGAGAGAGAGAGAGAGAGAGAGGGAGAGAGAGAGAAAGAGACCATGGGAGCTGGCTGTATTCTAGCTACTATATTTTGATGATCCTTAAAATGAATATCTCTCATTTTTCATAATCTCAAAAATTGGACTGTATCTTACAATTGGTACCAGCACGCAATCACTGCCAGCATTATAAATAAAATATATAAAATAACAACACCTCTCGGCTCTAGCCCTGACTCAGATCCAGTCAAGCATGGTAGAAGTGAAACAATTCCCCCAGATGCCAAATGATCTTTCCAGGAGCCGTTGTTTAAATGCACCCTGTAACGTAAGTGTTGTGGATTAAAGGGGATTTTAGAGATTAAATCAGCACAAGTCATGGATTTTAATTGGATTGAGATTTGAATTGTAACAGCAGAAAAGACTTTTCAGTATCCATTAGAAATTGCTCATAACTTTAAAACTGGTGGCCATAATATTGAGAGTCAGGTGAAAATACCTTACCCTTCATGGAACATACTGCAATCACAGATGAAATGATATGATGCCAGAGTTTATTTTTTTTTTTAAATAATGCAAGAAAAGGGCGGGGCTGCAGCCTGAGGTAAAAAGATCCCCTATCTGTGGGTAATTATTAAATTGGGCCTATGTGCTTGTTCCAACTCTTATCTCCGTGTGTGCTTGAAATTCTCACAGTGAAGAGCTATAAAGACAACCCTATTCAGGCGCCAGGCAATAGCGATTGTTTGAATGCATGCCTCTCCATAAAGTGCAGGAAAAGATAGCTTGCATTGCCTTCCTTAATCCTCCAAAGCTACAGAGAAATGACGTCCCCACAAATGTAGTTTCAGCTCACATAGCTTTTTTATTGAATGCCCACAGTCATACACACTTGAATTACCCACACTTTGAAAGTCCTAACACAGGTGTACACAGACCAGACGGGAAACGGTGCGGTGAGGCTCCTGTCGCCTGTGGCCCAGATCAGTGGATGAAGTCGGGGCACCTGGGGTATGCAGTCCTCTCTAAGCATGGCGAGACATCGGACCTGCCACAAGTCAACCAAGCCTTCCGTCTTTAGTTTCACTTTTTTTGTTTGTTTGTTTGTTTGTTTGTTTGTTCAATCACAATAATGCTAGCAGCTTTAACCGCTCTACAGGACGTTTGGGGATTCGAATAAGTAGTAAATATAGAAAAAAGTTAAAGTGCTCTTTGTCACGGGGTTATAATCTGTGGCAGTGTCTGCCTAGCACTGGGGAGGGATGATAATAATCAGACATCTGATGGCCTTGCTATGTGATACCAACCTAACAGGCTCTTTCTGGTGCAGAAGGCCAGCCTTTGCCATGCCCGGTACTCAGCTGGGCAGAGGCTGGCAGGCATTGTGTTGCTTTGCAAGGCTCTAGTTAGGCCACAGGGAAGGGTGATGATGGGAAGTGGGTTCCACCTATGCAGATGGAGTCTATGCAGTTGGAACTGGATTTGAAAGGGTGGTCGCCTGGCCCTCTGCAGACTGCCTGCTGGCAGTGGAAACGCGCTACCTGTGTGAGCATGCGCACGCTAGCATGCATCTAGGGAGTTTTAATAGTTGGCGACTTTCTGAAATATGAGTCCTAGAAGCTTCTTTACTCTTTTTCCTTCGTCCCCATTTGGAAAACATTTAGTTCAGTCTTGGCAGGAAGGCCTCCCTGGAGTGTCTCTCCGAGAGGTGTCCAAGTGGCTCAAACTACGAAGCGATTTCAGCTCTGCAACATAAACGGACTGGAGGCAGTTGGAATGGAAACACTAGGAACGCTTGAGCCCAGAGAGATTTTTTTTTTCTCCCTCGAAGAAGACAATAATGTTTTCACTAAAATGCTTGTTGGTGAAATTCTCAGTTTTGGAGCCAAATAACTATTCTCACTCCCCCAAGGAATTAATGCTACAGCGGGAAGGGGCCTAGATACTTTTCTCTTTGAGCCCTAAAAACGTGCAGTCTATGTGCAATGTGGTCACCTTCCCAATCTGTAAAAAGGACAGCTCACTCGATGATGTTGTTGGCTTTGTGGCTTCTTAAGTTCTGCCCTTGTGCCCGGTCCCAGGACCGGTAGGGAACAGGTGTTTTGAATGGTGGTATTTTCTTACCAGCAGAGGTTTAATCCATAAACGATTTTTCCCCTCAAAAATACTTCTGACATGCACTATAATCTTTTAAATAATTTCAAACGCCAGCAAGTGAAGTCTGGCAGAATATTAGAGGAATCTTAAATAAGCAATTCAAGTAAAGTTTATTTCAGGAATGCAAAGATGGCTTGATTTTGGTAAGGGCAATAACACATTCAAGTCTGTGTGCCTGAGAGAAAGAACACATAATTATCTTGATATAATGACAATTGGTGAATTTCGTCATTGTTATAATTTCTAAAATAGTAACATATGGAGTCTTTATTAACATGATTATACAAATTAGTTGTAACTGAAAGGCAACCTCATTTTTTTATAATAAGAACCATTAATGTGGTCTGTGGCCTTTGGGAGTAGAATTTAGTATATGACTTTTTCTAGAGTTTTGTTGTTTTGCTTCTAGAGTTTTTTTAAACAAACTGTCAAAAAAATAGGGCATACCAAAATGGTGTAGAATTACTATTAATAGCAAAAAGCAGCATGGTCGCTGTTACTACCATTGTATAATAATGTACCTGAATGAAAGCATAGGGGCACAACGGCTCCCAGGTCTAGATTGAATTGGGCCAGTAGACTGTACTGAGCCGTGAGAAGGGAGAGAGAAAACAGAAACCAAGGGAACCAAGAAACTGAGGTTATATGGGGACCAGAGCAGCTGGGGGAAGGGAAGCCCAGACGCTGCGGCGGGGTGAGAAGTGGGAGGGGCCAGAGGTTCTGAGCAAGGTGCCCAGGGTTTGAGACCTAGCAATATCCAAGTTGTTTTTAATACCAAAAACTAGATTACATCAGTGGTTCTCAGCCTTCCTAACACTATGGCCCTTTAATACAGTTCCTCATGTTGTGGTGAGCCCCCTCAACTATAAAATTATTTCATTGCTACTTCATAACTGTAGTTTTTTGTTGCCGGGTGTTGGTGGCACATGCCTTTAATCCCAGCGCTCCTGAGGCAGAGGCAGGCAGATCTCTGTGAGTTCGAGGCCAGGCTGGTCTACAAGAACTAGTTCCAGAACAGGCTTCAAAACTACAGAGAAAACCTATCTCAAAACAAAACAACAAACCCCAGAAACTGTAGTTTTTGCTATTGTTATGAATCATCATGCAAATAGCTGACATGTGATCTTGTGAGGTCCCGCCCCACACATTGAGAACCGCTGGATTGGCTTCCCTTATTTGAGGTAATTTGATTGCAGAGAAGCAGCAGCTACACTGAGCATCCACACTATTGACACTCTCCTCTGCTTTATGTTGTCCTAGCATCTGGGGGCTGTGTGGCAGTCACAGAATCCAGCCTCCATGAGAATAACTCATGGCTCCTGGATCTGGTAAATTCAACCTCCTTTTCTCTCACTCACAGTCAGAACTGGGACTTGTCTTTCCTTGGTCTTTACGTTTGTCCAGTGTACAAGTCTGCTTGTCCTGTGTGATCCATCCATCGGTGACCCTGCAGGCTACCCGCAAGATGAGGGCCAGATATCTGAGAGGGTCAGAAGTCGACCTACCAGTAGATGGTAGGAATCTCCTGGGATGGGACAATAGCTATGATAGTGAGGAGCTTCCCTTCTGAAGACACCTGGAAAGGAGCCATGTCTTCCATCTAAGTGCTGTCCAATGTGGGACCAATAAACTCTAACTCCATATCTTAAGATTCCATAAAATCTAAGCCAAATGTGAAGCCACCCACACATGGGGTTTGAACCCACAACCCTGAGAGAGTCCCATCTCTACTGGCTGACCTAGCCTGACCCTACAAAAAGTCTGACTGCTCTTGGATATAGAGTTTTACTAGCTTTGAAAGAGGGCTAAGGAAGTATATTATGGACAGTCTACTTTAGTGGGTTAGAGATCAAAGGACAATGACTTGTCCTGAAATGTGACAATATATTGGCCCCAGGTAATATGGAACTTTACAGGACTGGAGAATGACTGGAGTCATCCTAGCACTGCACCAGACTTCACCCCAGGAGTAAAGGAAAGGAGGCTCTACAGAGTAGGAGAAAGGATGCTTGTTTGTGCTTACGCCCTGTGAAACACTAGTCTGTAAACAAAATGACTAGCCAGGCATGTGTGGCTCATGCCTGTAATCCCAGCACTTGGGAGGCTGAGGCAGGAGTTCAGGTCCAAGGCCAGCCTAAGATACAGAGTCTAAACAAACAAAAACACAGAATGTTCTATGTGACAATTTGTTTGATGCACAGTGGGTCCACCACATCCTCAGGTTCCACACCCTGGCTTTGGGAACACACATTGCACCTCTTTTTTTTTAGCAAGTGTAGATTTTTTTTTCTTGCCATAATTGCCCCCAAGAATTCAATGCAGCAATACTTAGCACTTGTATTACTCTGGGTATGGGAAATAATCTGGGGGCTGGAGAGAGGGCAGCAGATAAGAGCACTCGCTGCTCTTGCAGAGGACCCAGGTTCAGCTCCCAGCCCCCACACAATGGTTCATAAGCATCCCTAGCTGTTGCTGGAGAGGATTCAAGCCACCTTCTGACCCCATCAGGTACTGGGCACACACATGGCATGCAAACATGCATGCAGGTAAAACATTCATGTTCGTAAGATAAGTAAATCTGGAAAAAATTAAATAAATAATCTAGAGGTTTAAAGCTTGTGGGAGAGTATATGTAGGTTACCCACAACACCATGTGTTTCACAGAAAGACCTTGAGTATCCACAGGCACTAGTGACTACAGACGTGTCCTGTGTTAGAGTCCAGGGGAATGACTGGATATGATGTGAATTTTCTCATTTTATGCTCACAGAAACCCTGGGCTATAACTTGTGAGATTTCTAAAATCCGTTGTGTCATGTAGCTTTACATCACCATGATAAAAATACCCTAGAGACTAAATTACAAGAAACAAAGCTTTCCTTGGGTGTTGCTGGAGTTTTCTGCCACCCTTCAGCCCCAAATAAACACATAGATGCTCTATTTATTATAAAACCGTTATTCTATGGCTAGGGTTTCTTATTGGCTAGCTCTGTCTTAATTATTAACCCATTTCTATTAATCTATGTATTTCTACATGGTCTTGGCTTACTGGAGAATGCCTGGACTTGTTACTCCTTTGGCGGCTACATGGCGCCTCCCCGTGGCCCCTCTCTCTGCCTACCTTTCCCAGAATTCTCCTCATCTTCTAGCCCTCCCTACCTTCCTGCCTCTATTGGCCAAACAGTGTTTTACTCATCAACCAATAAGAGAAACACATATACAGAAGGACATCCCCCAACACTTGGGCTCCTGGTCACCTTTAAATGTCCCTCCCCATGATTTAACTCCATTCCTAGGGCCACCTCTTCAGTGACAGTACCTTTCCATAGTTATAGCCCAGGAACCATGCTTTTCAAACAGGAGTCTCTGGGAAGACTTAAGGTGTTAACTGCAGCACCATGTGTAGAAACAGACACTGGGCTTTACAGAAGAAAGGAAGAACCCACCCACGAAAAAGTAGTTTATTAACTCGCTTATTCCAGAGAACTGGAATCCATGGGACATTGGTGCACTCCGTGCAGGCAGGCTACATCCTCACTGCAGAGAGGATGCATTTAGCAGCAGTGCAGGATCTGCTTCTCTTGCCTTTGTCTGTGGCAAGTGGCAGAAGAGGACATGGCCTTGCTCGAAACCCTCCACAAGTAGCCTAATGGTCCCCAGGCACCCTTTGGGCTCCACACAACATCCTGATTTACAAGAGCTTAAGACCAGGCTTGGGGAACTGTCTTTTGGAAGGACGAGGAGGAAGAGCTGTATGACGCACAGTGATTGTACAACAAAACCTTTCTTAAAAGTATTTAACCCTTCTCTTCTGTACTAGAATCATGGTTTTCATCAACTAAAGCCTGGGACTGCCATGAGGGCCTAGTATGCTTCACTCTGTAGAGTCTGAATTAGGCATGGAGTTTTGCTGATTAAATGAGCTGGGTCTTTTGTTCTACCATCAGGCAATCTCTGGTGACAACTGATGGTTTTGTGTCTGTGGTCCTCACCACTGGTTACCCTTGGTTACCAGCACTTATAGCAAATACTGCTTTAGACAATGTGATCAGTCAGATTCAGGCTTGCAACAACTGCCAGACATGGTTATTTAGGCATGTTAATTCCAGCACTTGGGAGACAGAGGCAGGAGGATCACTAATTTGAGGTCAATCTGGGATACACAGTGAGCCCATGTCTCAAACAAAACCAAATACAGAAGGCTGGCATGTGGCACACATCTTTAGTCTCAGCATTTGAGAGGCAGAGGCTCTGGGTAAATAAAAAGGAGAACAGAAGGAAGGCTATAGAGCGGGTACATTTTACAAATATAGTCAATGAGCAGATTTATTGGGCTAGAAATCATGAAAAAATATAAGCCCGGTAGTTGTGGTACACACCTTTAATTCTAGCACCCCGAAGGCAGAGGCAGGAGGATTTCTGTGAGTTTGAAGCCAGTCTGGTTTACAGAGCTAGCAGGACAGTCAAGGCTACAAAACAAACTTCGTCTTGAAAGTCCAAACGAAACCAACCAACAAAACAAACAAACAAACAAAAAACAAAAAATCAAAACAAAAAAGAGAAAAGTAAATAATCAATTGAAAAATGGGGCAAAGAACTAAATACAAACGGCTAGGAAACAGAGCAATGTTCACCATACATAGCCATCAGGGAAATGCAAAAAAAAACTACTTTGAGATTTCATCTTACACTAGACAATATGGTCAAGACCAGCAAAATAAATGACGGCTCCTGATGCCGAGAATGTGGAGAAAGGGAATAATAACATGGCTGGTGAGGGTACAAACTTGTATAGCCACTTTGGAAAGCAGTGTGGCAGTTCCTCAGGAAGCTGGTAGTAGATTTACCCCAAGATCCAGCGGTACCATGCTTGGGCATCTATCCAAATGATTACACACTGTACTTCAGAGATACTTGCTCATTCATGGTCACTGATGATCTATTCTTTGCTGTTGTGTAGCCCTGGCTGTCCTAGAACTCACTCTGTAAACCAGGCTGGCTTCGAACTCAGAAATCTGCCTCCCATGTCAGGATGGACCACCACTGCTTGGCTTTGCTGCACTATTTATAATAGCCAGAAATTTAAAACAGCCTAGATGTCCATCAACAGGTGACTGGATATATAGATGTGGTGGTATGTTTACAAATGGATTATTATTCGTCTGTTCAAAATGAAACAAAAAAAAGTTTCAGTAGCTAGAAAAAAATAATCATCCTCAGTAAGGTAACCCAGACTTCAAAATACAAATATTATGGGGTTTTTTTTTTGTACATGTGAATATTACCTTTAATCCTTTAATACTTGCACTACAATCTATTTAACGGCAGAAAGGCAGAATATGTAGTTATGGAGAGATGTGGGAAAAGACTGGAGTCAGAAGATTAAACAGAAATGAGAGTGGAAGAGAGGGGTGAGGGGTGGTACAGGGAGGAACAACCTAAGGGCCATTTGAGGGGTCAGATGGAAGCCTGCTACCATAAAAGTTCTTTAAAATACGTACAGATATGAAAGAAATCCAAACGGTGTCACCAAGTAACAGACTGACATCTGATGCTCCAACTAGTCACCTTTGCCAAGTGAAACCTCTGGTCTCAGGAATGGTTGACTTCTGATTGAGTCATTGACCAAAGAGGCCCCATGGGAATCCCCAGATGGCCCCAGCTTATTACCAAAGCTGCTCTCCACAAACCGATGAGAGTCCATTCTCTCTAGGCAATATAAGCATCATCAGGAAATCAAACGAATCCCAGTGCAGTGAGATTTTAAGTACTGTTGATGGGAATATAACCCAACCCAGCTACTTTAGAGATCTGTTAGAAAGTTCCTCAAAAGAACCAAAAATAGGTTTATAACATGACCCAGCTAGACCATTCCTAGATAACTAGGAATTGAAGTCAGCACACTCTAGAGATGCCTGTATACCTATGATGATTGCTACCCTAGTTACACTAGCCAGCTTACAGAATCAGCCTGGATGTCTGTCAGCAAATGAGTGGCAAAAAAAAAAAAAAAAAAAAGCACAAAATTGAGTTTTATTTAGTCAGTAAAAAGAACAAAATTATTTGCAGAAAAATGCATGGAAATGAAGATCACTGTATTAAACAAAATAATCCAGCAACACGCGTGCTTAGGCTCACAAGTGGACTAAGGAGGAAAATGTATTTAGGTAGGAGTTCAGTTAGGGAAGGAAAAGGTGTTGAGAGAACCCTAAAGGAAAAACAATAAGAGGGTAAATATGATCAAAGTGTGTTACATGCATGTCTAAAAGTGTCACAAGGGGACCCATTATTCTGTGCAATTATTACACACTAATTATATACACACATCTATGTCTACGATTTCAAGGTAGAGAGTAGAAACACAAAGGCACTAAAAGCAGATGGTAGAGTTATTTTTCCTTCTTCAACTCAAAGCATCGGGTTGTTGCTAAATATGGGACAATATACCGGGGTTCTGTTTGTTAAACATTGTCATAGGAAACGTTACTAAGAATAAAGTTAATAGCAAAGACAAACAGAAAAAAATTTATAGCAGATACAGTTTTTAAAAAATGGGCTCATTTCCAACACTCCTTGGAAAGGAAGGAAAGTAATTACTAAGAGAAAGACAAAAACAAAAAAGAAAGAGAAAGGAGGAGGAAGAGAAAAAGAAGGCAAGATACAATTGACAGGGTGCAAAATTGTGTCCCAGAGAAAGACACTCACATTTAGGCTAATAGAGAAAAACATGTTTGTCTTCATGTGTGTTAAAGAAATGCTAAATTTAACAGTAATGAAACAGTCGTTCTAATTGATGGAAAGTTTTATAAGATATTAGAATATTCTAGCAAAGGGGTGGGAGAACAGCCCCATGTGGTACAAGTGTAAGCCAGTACAGCAGCGGCAGAACACAGACCACCAGGAAGTGTAAACAGATGTGGCAGGATGGCCTCGAATTTAAGACTTGCTGCTCTTGTGGCAAACCCAGGTTCAGCGCCCAGAGTCAACGTGGTGGCTCACAACTGTCCAGTTACAGGGTGTCCCACAGCCTCTTCTGCATGGGCACCACACATGTACCACATGCAGTACACATACATACATACGTGTGGGCAAATATTTAGAAACATAAAAATACATAATTAATTGGTTTTTGTTTTGGTTTGTTTTGGTTTGGGTTTTTTAAGATAGGGTTTCTTTGTGTGACAGTCCCCGCTGTCCTGGAGACCAGGCTGGCCTGGAACTCACAAAGATCCGCCTGCCTCTGCCTCCAGGGTGCTGGAATTAAATTCGTGTGCCACCACTACCTGGCTTTAAAATAAATCTTTTTTTAAAAGAATACTATGCAACTGTTTGAAAAGACTGGATTGCGTTTTTATATATTGATATAGAATTGTCTCAATAACATACTAGGTGAAGTAATGTGAAGACATAGTCTAATTTGCATTTATGATAAGAAGGAAGTCTCGTTCGTATGTGTATATCCTGGTATTATTTGGGAGTAGAAACAGTATAAACCACATACAAAGGAAAAACCAAAACCTATGTGGCATAATTATGCAGGAGCATGGCTCTGATTGGCCCAGGAATTGAAGACTTAGTCCTTTCTCACTAGTGGAGGTGGCAGAACCTTTCAGAAACAGAACTCAGTAGAAAGAAATTAGGTTACTGAGGGTTCCCCTTACAGGGCACATGGAGACCCCAGGCTCTTCCTCTGTCCCCAGCTGCCATGAGGTGTGTAGTTTTGCAACCCCCATATCCACAGCAGACACAAGTGACTGGGGATTAACACCCCTGAAATGCTGAGCCCAGATGAAATCCCCTTCTTCTAAAGTTGATTGTCTCAGCTACAGGAAGCCCATTTGACCATCAGCAAAGGATCAGGAGAGGTGCCTGTCTTGTTACTTTTCTGTTACTGGGAAGAGACACTGTGACGGAAGCAGCTACAGAAGGGAGTTTATTGGGATTTACAGTGTTAGGATGTTAGGGACTATGCTCATGACGGTGGAGAGTATGGCAGGCACACAACTGTGGCAGTAGCTGAGGTCTTGCATCTGACCCCACAGCATGAAGCAGAGGGCAAGGGTGGGAATGGTGTAGAGTGTGGGCTTCCGAAGGCTCAGTCTGACCCCAGTGATCACCTTCTCCAACAAGGCCACCACTCCTCATCCTTCCCAAACAGTCCACCAACTGGGGATCAAGTATTCCCATATCAACCGGGCTCAACATATGAACCTATGGGGGCCACCTTCATGTGAACCACCACAATGTCCACAACTGACTGTTCTTTGCTTATAATGGGTCTTATATTGAGAGATTTGTATGAAACTTTAATTTAAAATATCCACATGAATCCTCTGGTTTCTTTTTTCATTAGAAAATAGGATAGTTTACTACTGATGTACTTACAAGGATTATGAAAGACGGGGGAGATTATCACAGAAGATAAAAAAAAATCCCAGCAGCCTCTGGGGTACCTTAACTTTTTTCAATTTTCCATCCACAGCAGAAGACGATAAAAAGCCGAGTCAGCATTCTACGGCCTGGATCTTCTGCCAGCAGGAAGGAGAGGCAGGAGAGAAGCCAGCTGCATTAAGTCAAGAGGCCATGGTTCTCTGTGTGATGGAGCCATGCTTGTCTGTGTGATGGAGCCATGCTTGTCTGTGTGATGGAGCCATGCTTGTCTGTGTGATGGAGCCCATGCTTCTCCATGTGATGGAGCCATGTTTCTCTGTGTGATGGAGCCATGCTTGTCTGTGTGATGGAGCCATGTTTCTCTGTGATGGAGCCATGTTTCTCCGTGTAATGGGAGCCATGTTTCTCTGTGTGATAGAGCCATGTTTCTCTGTGTGATGGAACCATGCTTCTCTGTGTGATGGAGCCATGTTTCTCTGTGTAATGGGAGCCATGTTTCTCTCTGTGATGGAGCCATGTTTCTCCATGTGATGGAGCCATATTTCTCCATGTAATGGGAGCCATGTTTCTCCATGTGATGGAGCCATGTTTCTCTGTGTGATGGAGGCATGTTTCTCTGTGTGATGGAGCCATGTTTCTCTGTGTGATGGAGGCATGTTTCTCTGTGTGATGGAGCCATGTTTCTCCGTGTAATGGGAGCCATGTTTCTCTGTGTGATGGGAGCCATGTTTCTCCGAGTGATGGGAGCCATGTTTCTCTGTGTGATGGGAGCCATGTTTCTCCGAGTGATGGAGCCATGTTTCTCTGTGTGATGGAGGCATGTTTCTCTGTGTGATGGAGCCATGTTTCTCTGTGTGATGGAGCCATGTTTCTCTGTGTGATGGAGCCATGTTTCTCTGTGTGATGGAGCCATGTTTCTCTGTGTGATGGAGCCATGTTTCTCTGTGTGATGGAGCCATGTTTCTCTGTGTGATGGAGCCATGTTTCTCTGTGTGATGGAGCCATGTTTCTCTGTGTGATCTAGAAACTAGAACAAGCTGTCTTGTCCTGAGCAAGCAGTACCTCTGTCAAGGCTGAACTGTTTTCCAGGATTTTGTCTCAGATCCTGTTATTACTGGCAAGTAGAAAGTAAGGACCAGCCAGTCTCCAGACATGTTAATTTGCTAGTTTTCATCACAAAACATTTAGCGGCAATAGTAACAAGAGGAAAATATTTAAGTTGGTTCTTTATCAACTTTAATTTTCCATCAGGGCTTAATGGCTAACTAATCATAAAAAGTAAAATTGCCTTGGTCTAAGTTGATGTTTTATTTCTGAACACTCAGAAACTGACAACTTCTGGAGACATTTTACTTTTTCTTTTGTAGTTATTTGAGACATTGTTCTTTTATCCTAGAACTTCTGTAGACCAGATTGCTCTTGAACTTACAGAGATCCTCCTGCCTCTGCCTCATGAGTGCTGGGATTAAAGATGTGTGCCATCACTGCCCGGCTTCTGGAGATATTTTGAACTGTGACAACTGGCACTTAATGAGGAGAGATTAGAGATATGCCAACTAGTCTACAAAGCCCAGCCCCCAGAATTTCTCAGGCTGAGTGTTTATGCACCAAGATGCAGCCAAAGATGATATTCATTGGCCTCTATTGTTCCTGACGAGGTAAGGCTGCCTTCACTTGGCACTTGGCCTTTGGAGGCCAGAAGAGGGTGTCATTTCCCATGGAGCGGGAGTTTCAGGTGATTGTGAGCCACCCAATATGGTGCTGGAAGCCAATATCCTGTCCTCTGTAAAAGCAGTCGTGCTCATTTGTTTGTTTGTTTTTCAAGACAAGGTTTCTCTGTGTAGCGTCTCCGGCTACCCTGGAACTCACTCTGTAGACCAGGCTAGACTCAAATTCACAGAGATTCGCCTGCCTCTGGCTCCCGAGTGCTGGGATTAAAGGTGTGCACCACCATGCCGGGCTCAACTTGTACTCTTAACCATGGAGGCGTGCACCAGCCACACGTTACTCTTTTTAACTTCATTCTCTGTAGGAACTTGCTTTTCCTCGTGTCTCATTCCATTAATTACCCTCCTTCTTGTCATGGCCAAGTATCTGACAAGAAGCAAGTGAAGGGAGGAAGAATTGTTGTGGCTTACAGTCTGAAAGGTTATAGGGCAGTGGTGCTCAACCTTCCCTTGAATACAGTGCCTCATGCTATGGTGACCCCAACCAAACAATTATTTTCATTGCTACCCCATGACTGTAATTTTGCTACTGTTATGAATCTTAATGCAAATATCCGTGTTTTCTGATGGTCTTAGGTGACCCCTGTGAAAAGGTCGTCAGGTCCCCAAAAGGGATTGTGACCCATAGGCTGAGAACTGCTGTTGTAGACCATTTGGGGGTGGGGTGGGGGGAGAACGCTTGGTGGCAGAAAGATGAGGTAGATGGTCTCATTGCATTTACAGACAGAAAACGGAGAACGGACAGGAAGTAGAATCTGATTATAAAACATCAACGTCAGCCAAGAGTGGTGGCACATGCCTTTAAACCCAACACTCAGGAGGCAGAGGCAGGCAGATCTCTGTGAGTTTGAAGCCAGCCTGGTCTACAGAGTGAGTTCCAGGACAGCCAGGGCTAAACAGAGAAACACTATCTCAAAAAAAAAAAAAAACAAAAAAAAAACAAAAAACAAAAACAAAAAAAAACTACAAAGAAAACAATAAAGAAAAAAAACAAACAAACAAAAACCATCAAGGTCAGCATTTAGTGACCTACTTCCTTAAGAAAGGCTCCATTTCCTAAAGGTTCCACAGCCTTCCAAAATGGCACCAGCATCTGAGGACTACATGTTCAAACACCTGGGCCTGTGGGATATGCTTCTCATCCACACCACAGCTCTGGTCTTGGGGATGCTTGCACTATTTCTGCATTACTCAGATTTCCATCACCCGGCCTCCTCTCCTGCCACTCATTTCTGTATTTTCAGAGAATCTCATAG
This sequence comes from Cricetiscus sungorus, assembly GCA_030556225.1. NCBI lineage: Eukaryota > Metazoa > Chordata > Mammalia > Rodentia > Cricetidae > Cricetiscus > Cricetiscus sungorus. The sequence goes on from JANBXA010000114.1 coordinate 7,929,939, forward strand.
AGCACCTCCATACATGTGAGGCATGTGGCTAATGAGTGAAGAAGTAGACTACTGGCTGTGTCACTGTATGAGGTCAAAACAGGGAACTTGTTCCATGTGTAATACCCCTATATAGACTCTGGCACATCAAGAGGATTGTTTTAATTTTTCTCTTTAAAAAGATTAAGAAGTCAAATCCTATCTGGAGACTTCTATAAAGATATTCATCTGGAAATCTAGGTTCTTATCTTGACTCACGTTTGAGTGTCTTAATTAGATTCCTTGTGACCTAAGACAAGCAACATTACTCAAGAAGAATTCCATTGGAAGAGTCCTTAGGAACAGTGTAGTTTTTTCAAGCACCCTGTCCTGTGTAATAATATCTGAAATAAGTGTTAGGAAGGTAGAACATTCTCCAGAAGAGTGCAAGGTGCAGCTTTGGTCAGTGAACGTGTAATTGTATTCTGTCTGTAGAGAGAAAGCCACACAGTCGCCACTTGGCATGGACTTTGGACTGGACTTGTCTACCCCTTGTCTCATGACTATGGGTTAACTCTTCAGCAGGTAGAAAAGACACCCATCTACAACAAATAATTCCAGGCTCCTCCTTCCCTGATGGAGAGCAGGGGGCACAGGTTTAGAGTGGGGTTCTTACTCTTTTTGAAGACAAATGGCATCTATGCACTCATGTGACTTGTAAACACGCTGACATGTCACGATGATTCCATGATTTTATTTATCTATTTATTTATTTATTTATGGTTTTGGAGACAGGGTTTCTCTGTGTATTTTTTTTTCTTTTTTTTTTTTTTTCTTTTCTTTCTTTCTTTCTTTTTTTTTTTTTTTTTTTTTTTTTATCTGCCCTGGAACTCTCTGTGTAGATCAGGCTGGCCTCAAACTCACAGAGATCTGCCTGCCTCTGGCTCCCAAGATTAAAGGTGTAAGCCACCACTGCTTGGCCATCCATATTTTTAAAAAAATGTCCAGCTCCCATTCTTTGCTTCTGTTTTTTTTTTGCCACAGAGGGGAAGAGGGTTTTCTGTTGTTTGTTTATTTTTGCATCTTTTTGTAGTAGTATTTTAACTTGAAGAGGGAATGCTCAGGGATCTACTAAAGCAAAGTCTTCCTCTGGTTCCCCATTTCTCCAAAGCAAGTGATCATTACTGCTAGTTTTGTTTGTCCTTCCAGATGAACACTGGGTACTTACAACATTTAATAAAAGAACATGTTGTCTCTGAGTCCACACTCTAAGCTAAACAGTTATGACCTAAAATCTAGGAGAAACTGTATTGATACTTCCTGGCCATTTTCCCACTGTTCAGATGTATTTTTAGAACAAGAGCAAGGAATAACAGTCTCATTAAAAGTCTGAATCAACCAAGTGAAATTTTTGCTTCAGAGGTAGCTCGCTTGATTTGTGGGCCTGTGACAGAAGTAGAGGACTAATAAACAAAATTGGGGGTCTTTTCCTCGCACACTAATAGGTACGCACTTAACCATTTTCCGTCTGGTGCCTGGTTGTACTAAGCAAGAATCCTACCTGGTCCTCTGTCCTACAGTCCTTATAATCTGAAGGACAAACATTTGTAGGTGATGCAATCGTTCCAGGCAAAGGTCAGTGGGTTTCCAGGAAATGTCTTAGTTTTGTATGTGTTCAGGAGTCGTGTTCTCACCCGGCTCTAGTTTCTCTGTATGAGAGATGTGCTAACCACTGTGGACATTTTAGTCACTATTTAATGCAACCCCCAACCTATCAGAGATGTGAGCCTTTAGCTTTGATAATAAAACCGTGTGGCAGGCTTTATGCGGCTGGGCTGCTGGCAACAGCTCTCTTTCCAGTTTGCCATGCTTATTACGTTACTTTTGCCTCAATTTTCTTCCACATCTGTGCAGCAGGGAGGAAGAATTTGCCAGCTAAACACAGCACTCAGGAAATAGTATGAAGAAGGACATGCAGGGCAGGCTTCCTCTCAGACGCAGAATCTGAATTAGACCTGAATGTAGCCTGGAGGTGAGGAAGGACACAGCAGAGGACATGACAACGGGAGCCAGTGCGAGCATACATGTGAGGGAAAGCTCACGAAGCCTCAATCCTTGGCAAAGGACTACCAGCAGCCAAGGAATGCCATCAGGAGAAACAATCTTCCTGAAGAAAAGCACACCAATTGGTCATCCGGTACCAAATGGTCCACCCTGAAAACATACAGACAAGTGACATTATACAGACTGGGCAGCAGGTGATAGTTTAGGAATGCACACACACACACACACACACACACACACACACACACACACACACACATATATACACACCACACACATACATACCCATGCTACACACACACATACACATATTCACACACATATATACACACATACACATACCACACACATACATACCCATGCTACACACACACAAACACACACACACACACACACACATACACACACATACACACACACAAACACACACACACACACACATACACACACATACACACACATACACACACGTGTACACATACACACATACATACACACATACACACACCACACACATACATACACACATGCACACACATATACACACATACACACACACATACATACATACACACACACACATATATACACATACACACATACACACACATGCACACACATACACATGAACACACATATACACACATACACACACATACACACACGTGTACACATACACACATACATACACACATACACACACATACACACACCACACACATACATACACACATGCACACACATATACACACATACACACACACATACATACATACACACACACACATATATACACATACACACATACACACACATGCACACACATACACATGAACACACATATACACACATACACACACATATACATACATACACACATGCTACACACACACAATCACACACATACACACACACCATACACATACACACACACATGCTACACACACACAAACGCACACACATACACACATACACACATACACACATACCACACACATACATACACATGCTACAAACGCATACACACACATATACATACACACACCACACATACATACACCACATACACACACCACATACATTACACACCAATAATTAAAGAGGCCATAAGTTTGAATGACAAAGATACATAGAGGGGTTAAAGGGGGGGACAGAGAAGAAATGGTGTCATTATAATCTCAAAAATTATTACATTTTAAAGAGTATACACATATGAAGATGTTGTAACGATGGATCAGAGAGATGGCTCAGTGATTAAGAGTACATGTTCCTCTTTCTGAGGGTCCAGGTTCACAGTCCCAGCACTGACATTGCAAGGATGTCAACCTCCCAAAATTCCAGGCTTCAGGCTTCCTCGGGCCACCTGACATATGTGATGCATACCAGCAGACACATATGCCTACACATCAATAAAAGTACATTTCAAAGCTTTTAATATATAAAAAGGAGATGTCATATTGAAGCTAAATAAAAATTAACAAGAGCAAAAAGGAAAGAATATGTCCATGGCATGAACTGTGCAGGTTTCTCTTGTAACAGTATCTCTGATTTAATCAGAATCTGAAAATCTCGCGGCATTTTTGAGGGCTTCAAACACATCTTCTGCCTGTGCTAAATCTCATTAACTGGCTATTTGATCTTCACAGTGCCCATATACCCAGAGCAGAGAGAACAGCTCATTATTGCCTGTCTATGCCTGAAGAAGCTGAGGGCGCAGAGACAGCCTGAATGCTCCGGGGTATACAAGCCAGAGATAAAATCTAGGAAAGAATTCTGGCTGCCCCCATCACCATTAGCTCCGCCAAGAATACTGTTCTGTGGTTCCCTTTCGTTTGCCTCTAAGCACTTCTACTCGTGACGCCATGCTGTCCTTTTGGTTAAATATAAACCAAGAAAGGGAGGATGTGTGACCTGTCCTGTCACCTGGACCAAATGCAGGAACTAATGATAGCATAGGCAGCGGCTGGGCAGGAATCCTTTACCCTAAGTTAGGTGTCTCGTGGTCTTAGATGGGTTGAGAAATTCCAGAGGGATTCCCCACCATGGCCGACCTAGTGCTTTCGCTGCTTGGCCACAGATAACGAGCAGGGAGAACCCATGGCTGCCTGGTGAGTTGCCATGAAACTGTTGAGCAGAAAGGAGTGTTGAGTGCCTGGAAAATTAATATAGGTCAGGAGAAAGGAGTGTGCAGCCTTGGAAAAGGGCCACTCCAGCAGCTCGGAGCCTGTCAGCTGTCTGCCGTCTTCAGGTGTCATTCAGTACCCGTCTGGGGAGGACGCGCTGAACTAAAGCATCGCCATCTGGAATTTAAAGACCTTTGTATTCCGCAGATTGCAGAGAATCCTAGCCATGTAGTGCCTATGTGAACAATCCCTTGAGGAACAAACTTTTCATTTCATCCGGATTTTACTGAAAGCACGCTGAGGCTCCAGAGACCCTGACAGGTCTGTCTCTCACCAGCCATTTCCTTAGGACATCAGGCCTTCTTTAATTGAGAGACAAAGATGGAGAATTGTCCATACAAGACTGGGAAGATGGTGTTATCCAGTTAACTAGAACAGAAGGAATACCATTTCCTAGATAAATGAGTCAACTGTCACCCAAAATAAACACCAAGTTTTGCTGGCTAGGATAAGCCCTTTCCATTACATTAGTATGAGTTTTCCTAACGACAGATAAATTACAAACGTCATGTGAACAAAAAAGAAAACCCATTTAGTCATATCACCTGTGTACTCACCATGGGGCTTACTGAATTTCTAATACACCTTTTGCTAGCACATTCCTTCCTACACGCATGCTTATATTCCTGTAAAACAGACTGTGTAATACACACCCTTTGGCAAAACACTTTTATTCGTGTTCTATAGGACCCATGGGGTACACCATACAGTGTGTTGGTTTGAATAAGAACATTCCCTATAGGCTCATTTATTTGAATGCTTGGTTACCAAGGCTGGCAGTATTTGAGAGGATTGGCCTTGTTGGAGGAAGTGTGTCACTGGGGGTGGGCTTTGGGCTTTCAAAAGCCCACACTAGGCCCAGTGTATGTCTCTCCCTCTTTTCCTCCTTCTCTAGCACCATGTCTGCCTGCATGCCACCAAGCTCTCTGCCATGATGACAATGGACTAACCTCTAAGACTGTAAGCCAGCCCCAATGAAATGTTTTGTCTTATCAGAATTGTCATAGTGATGGTGTCTCTTTACAGTGACAGAACACTGACTAAAACAGCGTGACCTTGTAAGTGTCTCTTTGGGGAATGAATATTTATCTATGCCATCAATGTTAGTGGCATTTAAGTGCATGGCTGTTCCTGTATTTATTTTATTATTTATTTATTTTGGTTTTTCGACACAGGGTTTCTCTGCATTGCTTTGGAGCCTGTCCTGGAACTTGCTCTGTAGACCAGGCTGGCCTAGAACTCACAGAGATCTGCCAGCCTCTGACTCCCAGGTATATCAACACCACCTGGCTTTGTTCCTACATTTATTAATTACCATTATTATTTGATTTTTCAAACCAGGGTTTCTCTGTGTAGCCTTCGGTGTCCTGCAACACATTCTGTAGACCAGGCTGGCCTCAAATTCATAGAGATGCACCTGCCTCTGCCTCCTGAGTGTTAGCATTAAAGGTGTGTGCCACCAAAGCCCAGCACTAATCAGCATTGTTACCCTGGTGACTTTTAAAGTCTCATTTTCATTTCTAGTCTTGGCAGTTCAAGAGGGGAACGGGGAAAAGCATGGTCCAAACACTAAAGGAAGTGCAGGAAAGGATCCATATAACTAAAACGAGAGAACAAAACCCAGAATAGGACAAATCCACACTCCGTGCTGGAACCCTTCATTCATTCTCCTTGGGTCTGGATTGTCAGACACCTCTGACCAGAGCTGACTGTGCTCAGCCATGGAAGTAACCAGCAAACATAGATCCACCCAGCACTCCCAGGGCAAACCTCTGCTGTGTGAAACCGACCTGTTCGAAAACTCTCAGGCCCGAACTTTTCAACATAATTTCCTTAGCTGTGTACGAGAAGAAAAAACAAAACATTTCTTAAAATTTCTTAGAGCTGCAGAAAGTTTCACTGGTGTGTGATGAGTTAAAACTGTAAAAGAAGCATACACCAATGGCAGTTATAAGAAGTTAGGGTCTGTAGGAAACCTCTGGTAAAGGAAAACAAATACCGTTGAGTGTTCTGGGATGATGACATCGATGAAGGCAAGACTCTCCTCAGTTAGGCTGACTTTTAGGAAAACTGTATGGTTTCTCCTGAATGTTTCTGCTTTAAATAGAGAAGTTGTCTATGAGACTGGACCAGTGAGGCTACTTTCTACCTTCTGTGAAATGCCAGTGGTAACTCTGCACTCACTGGACAAAAGCATCCACAGTGCTCACTTGCATCCTTAACAAATGCTACACAGTTGGGAGAATCCCAAGTGTAAATGCAGCCTGGTCTACATGTGGAATTCCAGGATTCATAGATAGCAAGTCTTTGTTTCAATCGATGGATGAGGAGTCAATCCAAAAGTGCCTTTCGGAAAAACTAACTTGGATTATGGGAGAGTGTAGCTTTTGATGAAGTCATGAGAGAACACCAGTAGCCATGGAAACATAGACAAAGAGCAAAGAGTTAACGACTTCAGACAACAAATCAAAGACATGTGTCAGCGCAGTTCTTTCAAAACCAGGAGTGATGACTCTTATTCAAATTGGAGCCACAATTAGTGCTTTGTAACTTTATGTCAACAGGTATAACTGACTACATAAAAATTAATTAGCTTTATTCTATTTTGTGATTCTTTTTAAATACACCACACTCAAAGTATCAAACAGTCCATCAACAAATATTTTATTCTTGAAATGGGGTAAACAAAGTCTGCCATAACCATGTTTAAATCTAGTTGAAAAGAAAGAATAAATGCTCAAAGAATTAAAATACGCTAGGATATTAAACACTAGCCATTATCTAAAAAAAATAAATGGTGGTCTGGTGATGGATCAGAAGTTATGAGCATATGGCTGTTCTTCCAATTCCTAATGGTGGCTCATAACTGTCTACAACTCCGGTTCCAGTTGATATAATACTGTATTCTTCTAATCTCTGATGGCATCACACACTTATTCCCATAAAGGAAAGGAAGAAAGAAAGAAAGAATGAATGAGAGAGAGAAAGAAAGAAAGGAAGGAAGGAAAGAAGAAAAGAAAGAAAAAAGGAGAGAGAGGAGAGGGAGAGAGGGAGGGAGGGAGTCAATAGTAATTCATAGATCATGTCAGGACAGAGGTCTAAAGTACAGGTGGGCCTGCATCCATCAGTGTTTGTTGAATATATGTAACCTTGGGCTGGATCCTGAGAAGACAAAATTGATATACACAGTAGACAACTAAATTCTGCCTTTGTCCTTGAAGAGCTCATTACCCAGAGGACAGACTGAAAATTAAATTATGTTACTATTTAACATGATAACACAAATACATATAATTTACCAAGGGAACAAAACTATTTTTGGGAACACAAGGGAAGTGTTCCATCAGTGGCAGTGAGGACAAATGATATTTGTGTTGAAGCTTAAGGAATGATTAGTCAGATATTAAAAGCTGAGGCATTAAATGGCTATGTTTGAAGTCAGCTACTTATTCACCCATGTGGGTACATTATCTAGATGGGCACTCTTGAGACAATTAGCATCCTGTAATCCCAAGCCCATAAACTTCTAGCATTGAAACAGATTATTGCTTTTCCTTGGAGCATCAGATGAAGACATGGGCTTCTGTTAATTGACAATGTTGTTTGAAACACTAGGGTGATCCTCCTTGTAGTGCAATCCTGGTACATCTTAGTCAGTGTTCTACTGCTGTAAAGAGACACCATCACCGTGGCAACTCTCATAAAGAATGCATTTAATTGGGGCTGGCTTACAGTTTCAGAGGTTTAGTCCACTGTCATCATGGCAGGGAGCATGGTAGCATGCAGACAGACATGGTGCTGGAGAAGGAGCTGAGAGCCCTATATCCAGATCTTCAGGTAGTAGAAAGATAAAGATCCTGGGCTTAGTGTGACACTTTTTCCAACAAGGCCATGCCTCCTAGTCCCTGTCAAGTTGCACCACTCCCTAGGGACCAAGCATTCAAATCTATGAGCCTATGGGGCCATTGTCATTCAAGCCGACACATCATGCTACCACGTGAGGAGTCAGGAGCCAGAGCACATAGACAAAACAGTGATGCCCAGCCTCTCATCTTTTGCCTGTTGAAAAGCCAACTCATCAGCAGCATTGTCTTCTCCCTGTCTCTTTTTGTTTGAGAGATAAAGTAACTAGTTGGATTTTGACAACTTAAAACTCATATATGATGGAGTCCCTCATCCTATTTAAATGTTCTTTTAAAAAGAAGTAACACCTAGCTGATGTCGGGACACTGTGCAAAGGCATGGGAATGGAAGGAGATGGATGTACTGCATAGATGACATCACCGTCTATTGAAGAGCAATTGAAGAGATTAGTAAAGTGCCTTACTAAAGACACTTACTTATTGTGTCTATAGGAGTGTTTCTAGAGATAATACATGGAACAAGTGACAGGGGAAGCCCTGCCATAAATGTGGGTGACACCATCCAAAAGGCTGGAGCCCCAGTGAGAACAACTTAGGGAGAGGAAAACCCACCAGTGCTAACTCACTTTGCTCATCTTTCCATCGCCCACAAGGCCAGCCACGTGACTGGCTCCCATGCTGCGTCCTTGTCATGATTTCTGTCTCAACACACAGAAACTATAGAACCACACAAACACGGACTGGAATTGAAACCTGTTAAAACTGTGAGCTGAAATAAATGCTTCTCGTCATTTGTTTTCTCAGACACTGGCCAGGGTGATGAACAGCGACGCGCCCAGGCTACAGAGAGAATGACAAACTAGGGGTACACAACTTGTCACCCTTAGAAGTGTTAGGGTTCAGGAATGGAACTATTTGATAACTTGAAGACATAGGAAAAACTATGATTTTTAGAAAGACTATTTTTGTGTTAATAATAAGGATAAAAACAACAATTTTGTGAGGTTGTGAGTATTTTTGGGCTTTGTATGTCATAGGTAGATGATGATGATGGGCAAATAGATATTGGTAAATAGATGATTGATAGATAGATAGATAGATAGATAGATAGATAGATAGATAGATAGATGATAGTTAGAGATAGTTGGTAGATATAGATAGATGATTGATAGTACAGTGATAGATAGACAGGTAGATGATAGTGTAGACAATGTATACACATATGTATGTATGTATGTTTGTATGTATATATGTATATTGCAAAAACAACCTGCAGTCTAGATTTAAGGCATGTAAATTTCCTGGGTTACTTTTGAGAACTTTTGAGAACAAGGGTTTGCAATTTTCCCTAAGTTAGAGACCAGTGGAAATTCTGGAGGTGGGGGTCCTACATGCAGCCTAAGTTTTTGTTTGGTTTCAAGAAAGGATCTCACTGTGTACCCCACAATAGTCATCTTAGTCATTGTTCTATTACTATGAAGAGACACCAAGGCAACTCTAACAAAAGAAAACATTTAACTGTGGGTTTGTTTGTAGTTCCAGAGGTTTAGCCCATTGTCACCGCAACGGGTGTGGCAGGAGCATGGCAGCAGGCATGGCACTGGAGAGGTAGCTGAGGTTTACATCCTGATCCACAGGCAGAGAGAGTAAGAGCGAGAGCCTGACGGAGGATGTCCCTCTGTATGCTGTGAATATATTGTTCTCTTACTGTTTGATGAATAAATATGTTTCAGCCTATGGGCCGGCAGGATATAGCCAAGCAGGAAGTATAAGCAGGGCTACCAGACTAGGAGAAGGCTGGGAAGAGGAACACAGAGTGAGTCTGGAGGGATACACCACGTAGCTGCAAAGAAAGCAAGAGGCTGGAGCATCACTGGTAAGCCAAGACCATGCGGAGATACACGGATTAATAGAAATGGGTTAATAATTGAGAGAGCTAGCCAATAAGAAGCCTGAGCCATGGGCCAAAAAGCTTATAATGGAGACAAGCCTCTGAGTGTTTATTTGGAACTAAACAACTGTGGGACCGGGCAGGACAGAAACTTCTAGCTACAAAAACCTTCCTCAGGCATGAACTTTTGAAATTTCAAAGCCCATCCCCAAGGCCACACTTCCTCCAACAAGGTCATACTTTCTCATCCTTCTAATCTTTTCAAACGCATTATTTAACCAAGCATTGAAATATAAGCGTTCACGGGGGCCATTCTTATTCAAACCTCCACACTAGTCTAGAACTATGTCAGTTCAGACCAACTTAAGACTCGTGGCAGTTCTCCTGTATCAGACTTTCTTTTGGGCTACCAGCCAGCACCCAAATCACGACATGGAGACCTGTGATTAGCTATGAATGCTCAGCCTTATCTTATGCTTGTCCCACTAGCTCTTATAACTTAAATTAACCTGTTTCTCTTCATCTACATTTTGTCTCAGGGCTTTTTACCTTTCCTTCATTCTATATTGTCCTACGCTGAGGCTGGCTGCCAGCTGCCAGGCTGGCCGGCCTCAGATGTCTCCCTCTTTTTCTCCCTCATTCTCTTCCTTCCTTGAGCATAGATTCTGCCTCCTACTTATTCTCTGGACCTGCCAGCCCCACCTGTCCCTGAGCTGCCTAGCTATTGGCTGTTCAGCTTTTATTAGACCAATTGGGTGCCTTAGGCAGGCAAAGCAGTACATCTTTACATGGTTGAACAAAGCAACATAAACAAATGTAACACATCTTTGCCTTGTTGAACAAATGCAGCATAAAGAAATGTAAAACATCTTTACCTAATTTAAGTAATATCCCACAATACCCCTGCCTCTGGTCTCCTAAGTGCTAAGTTTACAGGCATGAGCCGTAACACACAACTCTAGTTTAAACTTTAAGAGGCCCTCCAGATGATGCTAATGCTGGTAAATTTGAAGGATACTGGTCAGAAAAATTGGAAGGCAACACATTTCTAAATTGAAAAAAAGAGCAGTAATGCAAGGTGGAACAGATGTAAGGATGATCCGGGAAAATGGGACGGACTTCCCACCATACTCATATGCAATGCACAGGACTTGGACAAATGTTTGGAAGTGAGATTATAGAAACTTAACAAATGATACTTGAATTTTCTTCAAATGTTTCCCTCATTCCAAGATTCCCTGTGCCGCCTAGAACACCACAGCATGAAGTCTTGTATGTTAAAAACAAAAACGTTTTGAGCTTATCAATAAATGATTTAAAGTTCAGGTTAGATGGCTGAGTCATGGGCAATATTTTCCAAGTCGGAGGACATCTAGTCTTGGTTTTGAACAATTATAAGTGAAGGTGAAAAGAGACACATATTCCTCCTTCTTCTTCTTCTGTTCTGTTGCCTGTAGTGTTTTACACTCATGATCTCCTTTTTGTCTCATGACATTGATTTTTTTTTTTTTAAATACACGCTCTCGTGCATTTCAAACTCGTTATGTAACTGAGGATGGATGAGCTTGAACTTTTGATCTCCCAGGCTCTCCCTCCCAAATGCTGGGGTTAAAGGCATGCTGAACAAGCACTCTATCAACTGAATTACATCCTCAGCCTAAAACATTCCTGTCATCATCATTGTAACCAATTTTTAATTATAGGAATTTATGGGACGTGATATGATAAGTTGTCCCATATACAAAATGAGTAATGATCATATTACTGCAATTAATATTATTCCTTCTCCCAAAATTTTTTTTGAAAACTTGTGATGAAAACACACAACTGCATATCCCTGGAGTCTACTATTGTAAACAACCGAGGCTCCACTGTGGTGATATTTTGTTTATGATCTAACAAATAAAGCTTCCCTGAAGATCAGCGTGCAAAGCTAGCCACACTAGTCAGCCATACTGGTCAAGCAGTGATGGTACATACCTTTAATCCCAGCAGCCACACTAGTTAGCCTTAGAGGCTGGGCAGTGGTGATGTATGCCTTTAATGCCAGAATTAGAGGGGAATGTGAGTTGGGTGGAGAAGGGAGTGTAGTGTATTCAGTCTGCAGTCAAACTGAGGACAGGATCACCCCAGCCTTGGTAGAGGTAAGAAATCTCTTGTGGTTGACTGCTTTGCTTTTCTGATTTTCAGCTCGAACCCCAGTATCTGCCTCTGAGTTCTTATTATTTGCGCTACACTCCACAAACAAAAGGAAGGAGGCTTGAGTCTAACGGAGACTGAGCCACAACTAACACTACCCTACAGAAGCAGGAGTTCTGGTTTGAATCCGAGCAGACTTTATGGGCTAGAAAAGTTCCAGCTGATTAGAAATGTCAGATCTTTGTAGATTCCAAAGCATTCCATAGGGTTTCTTCTTCCTTTGTGACAGAAGTGATGATTAAAGCTGGATGTCATGCATGCAAGACAAGCACTCCACTACTGAGCCATAGCCCCCACCCCGAACGATTTGCGAGAGAAACCATGAAAATAGAGGAAAGAAGACAGCACGTTCTACGTCCCAATCTGGGCTTTGTCACTCCTCCCACGCCAGCAGAAAGACACAGCATCTGTGAAAATGGAGGTAATGGTTATTCAAATGGGGCGGGGCTGCTGTGAAAGTCAAAGGCCAGCCCAAAGTACCTGGTACAAATCCGAGCCCTGACATGAGGTTTTCTCCTTTGGGTGTTCAACTGGGGATTGAACCTGAGACTCTGCACGTGCTAGAGTGAGCATGTCTAAGCTGTACTCACCCTACTTCATGATTCTTGACAGGGCTTACCGTATAAGCTCTTGTATGCGACCTGACAGTGGACTATGTAGATCTCTAGGTCCCGTAAGAACCAGCGAGATGGCTCAGAAGGTAGAGGCAGTTGTCAGTAAGCCTGGTGAACTGAGTATGATCCCTGGGGCCCAAGCAGAGGAGGGTGTGGGTTGTCCTCTGACTTCCACACATGTGTGCACCTCAACACACATGCATATGAACATATACACGCAAACAAGTGAATGTAAAAAATTTTCTAAAAAAGAAGTCACAAGATAAATTCTTCAGCAAATATTACATGTAGCCCAATGGGTTTGCTTTTGCCTACTAATGATGCCGTCTCCTTTAAGGTGTGCTGACATTTATAATGATAAAGAAGTCACAAGATAAATTCTTCAGCAAATATTACATGTAGCCCAATGGGTTTGCTTTTGCCTACTAATGATGCCGTCTCCTTTAAGGTGTGCTGACATTTATAATGATCCCATCCAGGCAAAGTCCTTTCCCCTCCGTCTGACATTAGCTCATCCATGGTGGCTGTCCACTCCAGGTTTGAAAGACCATTCATACAGTTTGTGTGTTCTTAATTGTTTCATTTTTTATTATTTTTTTAATCTGTAGTTTCAGGACCATGAGATGGCTCAGAGTACTTGCTGTTCTTTCAGAGGTCCTGAGTTCAATTCCCAGCAACAGATGGTGCCTCACAACCATCTGTAATGGGATATGATTTCCTCTTCTGGTGTGCATGAAGATAGAACACCATTGTACATAAATAAATCTTCTTTAAAAATTCTGTAACTCTGACATTGCTTCCTCCTCTTGTTACGTTCAACAGCGGTGGGTTTGGGGTGGGAAATAAGAGAAATGCTTTCTGGTTTCAAAGGTGAAATTATTTGCTCTGACCTCGTGCCTCTTTCCCTATTCAGAGGGCTCAGAGGAAGCCAGGACTGCCTCTCACATCAGCAGTTTCAGCACTCAGGAGGCTGAGGTGGGGGGATTCTGAGTTCAAGGCCAGCTGTGGAAGAACCAAAATAGGACTGGGGATGCAGTTGGGTGGTGAGTGCCCCTTAGAACGTTCGAGGCCCTGAATTCGGGTCCTAGCACTTCAAAGAAAACAAAGGTGTAGAGCAGATGGTTCACGACTTCTGTACGATTTCTGAACCTGATTGCCGCTGTTTCCGTCTCCGTGGATCAGTTACTCTTGTCATTGCTATGACAACAGAAACTGCAGGATTGAAGGGTTTGCTTTGGGCCACATTTTGCAAGGACAGCCCATCGTTGGCGTAGGGATGGCAGTAGGGACTCGAGGCAGCCGACCATACTGCAGCCGCAGCTGGGAATCAGTGAGAGATGGGACTGGTGCTTTTTCCATCGCGTGGGGACCGCAACTCACGGCGCCACCGACATTTAGGGTGGATGGTCCTACCTCATAGTAGCCTAATTTAGAAATTCTCTAACAGATATGCCACGGGTTTGTCTTCTAGGTGTTTCTAGATCCTGTCAGGATGACAATCATTATTAGCCACCACGTTTTTTCTTTGAGACAGGGTTTCTCTGTGTAACGGTCCTGGAACTTAATCTGTAGTAGACCAGGCTGGTCTCTCATGGACATCTGTCTTTCTCACCTCTGCCTCCTAAAATGCTGGGGTTCTAGGCATGAACTGCCCTGCATCCTTGCCATTCTTGAAGCACTAGTTCTGAATGACACCAGCACCTCTATCACAGATAAGGCATGGGATGCTGTTGCCATGACAGCAAAAGTAGCTGATGACCAGCTCATTCTGTGAGATGTAGACACATCTGTGGGAGGTGTTTTGAGAACCAACGAGAGCAATTTAGAGCAGAATTATTTTGATGTAAAGACCTTTCCCCAAGTTCTGAAGTAAAATCGTCTCCCTGGCCAGGTAAGCAAGGGTAGAATCCCTCTGACCAAATAAATCTTCAATATCCCCAACCAATTTTGCAGTAATGTAAGATGAAATGAGTCATTTCCTTTTTTCCCAGCATGAACTAGAACAAACTGTCCTTTTCACTGTGTGTTGCCATACACCCTGGCTTGATGTAAATCTCTGGATTTTGACACAAGAGTTGGAAAAAACAGTGATTAGTGGTCCATTTTCCCCTCTGTCATTGATAAGGATGATGGGTGATTTCCTTCTTTTTTACAGCTTTTTTTTTTTTTAACCCCGAGACAGAGTTTGTCTGTGCAGCTTTTTATGATTTTTTTTTTTTTTAACCCCGAGACAGTGTTTGTCTGTGTCCTGGCAGTCCTGAAACTCACTCAGTAGACCAGGCTAGCCTTAAACCCAGAGATCCGCCTGCCTCTAAAGGCCTGTGCCACCACCAGGCAGTGGGTGATTTCTCACTGTAAAGAACCAATCTAAAGAGATGCCATTTGAGATGAGGGCTTTGGAAGGTGCAATTGATGTTGGGATTTAAAAAAAAATAAATTGTTTTCTTGGGGCTGGAGGGATGGCTCGGTGGTTACAGCACTGACTCCTCTTCCAGAGGACCAGGGTTCAATTCCCAGCACCCACAACTGTCTGCAAATCCAGTTCCAGGGTTCTAAGAGCCATGGCAGAATACCAATGCACATGAAATAAAAATAAATACATTTAAAAAAATATTTTTTTTTATTTGTTGGTGCTGGGGGCAGACTCCTGGCTCAAGGATGACACCAAGATGGAGCTCAGATCCCTCACATGTCCCTAGAATCTGCCCATTTCTTTAGGCTCGGCATCACTGCCTGGGACTGCAGTAAGGAGCCCCCCCCCCCCAGATGGTGCTCCTTCTCAGTGATGACCTGAGGGGAAGTCCCGCCAGCCACCCTCACTCACCACAATCCTCTCCAGTCATTCTCACCTACAGCCTTTGCCAACCACACCGTGCTGTAACTTCTGACACTTTCTCACATGAGCATATGCTGTTTCTCCCCTCAGAGGAAGAGGAGCTAAACCTCGAGCCTGCCAGCAGGCTGCTATTAGTTCTAATCTCTAGACTGTAGTAAAACAAGGGAGTAAGCAACCTCTCCTCCCCCTTCTCCTCTTTTTGCTCTCCCTCCCCTTCTCCTTCTCCCTATCTGCTTTTCCCTTCCCTCCTCTATCAATTGGTGCCAAATAACTGCCGTAAACTTGTCAAACATCCTCCAGAAAACCACCCTGAGATTCTTACGTGAATAGGCCTGCTCCTTAGACTTGTCCACTGGTTGATGGGAGCACGCCGTCGAAAAAGATGACATCGTATTAAATGGATTTTATGTGTATTGACTGCTCCTAGCCGCACTCTATTGAGCTGTGTATGCTCTGCACCCTGAGACATAAAACTTTGGAGCTTATTGAGTCCTGAGCTTGGAAAACTCTGGCAGGAGACTGTAGGTCAGGAGGCCCCCCACCCCCAGCAGCAGCAGGCATGGTCTCTGTGAGGAAAACTCTCTGATTCTGGTGCCTAGGAATAGAGTCACACTCAAAGGCCACTTGCCTTTCCCAAATGCCCCCAATGTTGTGCTGCCATTGGATTTGGAGGAGGTTTTTGTTGTTGTTGCTGTTCTCCTGTGTCTTGGAGTTGAAATAAGAAATGAAAGAAAAAAGTAATAAAATGAAATGAAGAATCTCTTGGAATCCAGTATTTTTATTCTATTGGTTTTTAGAACTGTCAGGAGATGCATAAGACAGGCTAGAAAGAGTTTTGTAATAAGTCCAAGATTTCTTAAAATGTACACGTATCCCTTTATGCCTGTGGGGTTAGGTCCAGGACACGTTTGGATCCAAAAAATCTATGCATTCAGATTTCTTATTTGAAATGTTTTTTTTTTTCTAACCTCTGCCTTTTGAAGCATCTCTAGGTAATAAATAATATCCAACGCAATGCAAATGTTCTGTGTATAGTTATGTGACTTTGAGTCATATGACCGGAAAGTTTCTGCATATACCTTGTACAGAAGGAATCATTTGGGGGGCTATAAACATTTTTTAAATTTGTGCTTGCAAAACTTGCAGATATAGTCAGTTCTGTTATCTACATAATATAGTAAAATCAAGCAAAATACCAGATTTTAGTGTAATTGCCACTAGTACAATAGATGGCATCTAATATCCAGAACCTGAACTTGGTCTTAAGTCACCGCAGTGCCAGCTAAGAGTGCTACGGTTGGTACTCAGTGGCAAAATCTTAAGGAAAGAAGGCAAAATGGTGGCTGCCAGGGGCTGATGGGGGTGGGAGGAGATGGGGGCTGTTGTCTCTGTGTGCACCATTATGGGTTCTCCAGGGGGAAAGAATTATGGAGATGGATGGTGATGATGGTAACAGGCCATTTTGAATATCTAAGGACACTGACTTGTGCATTTTGATGGCTAAGATACTAAGTGCTATGGTACATGTATTTCAACACAGTAAGAAAGTGAAGTTACATTGTTTCTGATCCCATCGCCCTAGTCCATTCATTCTTGGTGTCTTGGTCTTGCCTTCAGCCTACAAACCCTGTGTGCTCAGTTCTTACCCCAGATCAAGCTCTGGTCTTTGAGCTCGAAGGCTGCCCTAGAGCACAGCTTTGGGCTGCTGCCAGCTGCAGTAGCCTTGGCTCTTTGGGGTAGGTTTGGATCCTGTTTGTTTCCACCAGAGCAGTCTACTGAACTTACCCTGAGTCTCAGAGCAGGAGCTGTGAGAAGTAAGCCCCACCCCTTCATACAAAGACAGCTAACCACGAGAGCAAACGTCACGGTCTATATTGATTTTTCTTCCTATTTATTTATTTATTTTTAATGCAGAGCTAGGGCCTCTGGAATGCTGAGGCATGTCTGATGACCTTGAGTCTCTTTGTATGTTCATGTTCAATGTCACTTTTCTTTTGAAATAAGTTGGCTTTCAATTGTTCTCAAAGCTAAGACATGGTAGACCATAGGTTCCATCTTCAGCAGCTGACCAGTGTTCAGTCAATAGCATTAGGGGAAGAGAACATTTTTTGAGTGACAGTAAGACAGCAGTGATGGGAACATTAGCTGTCTTTGGCTTTGGAATATGCTTTGAAAACAGATTTCTATTTACATATGGGTAGATTCAATCTCAAAATAATAAAATTGAATGGAGACGTAATTCAAGAGAGCTGGGAAGCTGCCTTGCCCCCTAAGTCAGACATTGTGTCCCCAGCCCACTGCCTGACACTGCTGGCTAGTCAAGATGCCAGTTTTCCCAATGCCTGCCTCAATATATACTTTCCCAACCTTCCTGACTCATGCACCTGTGCTGTATTTTGTTTAAAATTCAAAGGGCTTCTGTCTCTAATTCCTAAATTCCGTAAAGACAGATCTTCACAAAAATAAAACACTGAAAACTGAAAAGTAGGGTTATTGTTGGCTTTTTTTTTTTTTTTTTTTTTAGATCAACAAAAATGTTCATAAAAACCAAAATGGAGAGTAGCTGCAATTGGTGTTCTCCAGGGGGCGTGTAGACAGTGGGTATCTGTATATCTGGTACACATCATCATGAGTATGAGCTAGAGGGGCGTGTGGACAGTGGGTGCCTGCACACCTGGCAGGTGGTCATCACGAGGAACAGTTTCACTTTTCAGTGGGTCACTGAAGACCAGCTTCCTGCTCCTACGAGGTCTTTTTTATTTCACTTTTAAATTTCATTTCCTTTGTTTTAATCAATTATGTATATGGGTATTTGGTCTGCACCACATGCATTTCTCAGGCATGTGAGGGCCAGAAGAGGGTGCCCGGATCCCTGGGACTGGAGTTAGAGACAGTTGTGAGCTGCTATGTGCGTGCTGGGAATTGAACCTGAGTCCTCTGGAAGAGCAGCCAGTGTCCTTAACTTCTGAGTCATCTCTCCAGCTGCCTGTATTTGGCCCTTTTTGCTTTGCTTTGCTTATGGTTTTGGTGTTTTTAGACAGGCTGTCACATATCCCAGACTGGTCTCAGCCTTGATATGTAGTCAGAGATGACCTTGAATTCCCACCGTACTTCCCAAGTACTGGGATGTCAGGTGTACCCGTCATCCTGAGTTTAGGTAGTGATGGGATCAGGCAAGCACTGTACCAGCTGAGCTGCATCCCCCAGGTTGTAGTGACATAGCTAATGGAGTGAGCCAGCCCCGGGAACGCTGATATTCTGATATTCGTAATCTATGGGAGTTAGGGCAGTTTGTTAAGCGTTGGGTTTTAGCAAGATTAGTCACGCCTCTTTGGTGACCTTGTCTGTGGGCTGTTTTCAGAGAGCCTTAATGGGGGGGGGGGTTACCCACAGTGAATGGAGCCAGCATAGCCTCATAGATGGATGAATTTTTATTTATTTTTTTTCTTTTGGTTTTTTAAAGACAGGGTTTTGCTGTGTAGTCCTGGCTGTTCTGGAGCTCACTCTGTAGATCAGGCTGGTCTCAAACTCAGAGATCCACCTGCCTCTTTCTTCCGAGTGCTGGGACTAAAGGCATCCACCACCACTGCCTGGCTGGGCTGGGTTTTCTTAAAGAAGAAAGCAAGCTGAGCCCCATTCTCTACTATCTGGTTGTGGGATGTGGTGACCCTCTGCGTCAGGCTCTGCTGCCTGTGGACAGACACTCAAATCACAAACTAAAGCCTTTCCTTCTGTGTCAGTTATTTCTGTAGCAGCCATAAAAATAGTAACCAATACCCATGGTAACATCTGAGGGTTCTTTCTCTTCTTCCTTCCTTCCTTCCTTTCTTCCTTCCTTCCTTCCTTTTTCTTTCTTTAATTCTTCTTAAATTTGCATACCTCACGCAGCTTTCATTTTTCTTTGTCTTTTTAAAAAATATTTATTTATCATGTATACAGTGTCCTGCAGGCCAGAGGAGGGCACCAGATCTCATTACAGATGGTTGTGAGCCACCACGTGGTTGCTGGGAATTGAACTCAGGACCTCTAGAAGAGCAGTCAGTGCTCTAAACCTCTGAGCCATCACTCCAGCCCTGTGGGTTATTCCTTAGCACCAGTTGTTGTTCTCTTAGTTCAAGTAGTATTGTTTTACTGGATTTAGGGAGGAAAGCTTTTTAAATATTTCTTTTATCTTAGAGGTAAGGGCTGGAGAGATGACTCGGCAGTTTAACGCAATGGCTGCTTTTGCAGAGGACCTAGTTTTGGCTCCTAGAATCCACCTAGTGGTTCATAACCACCTGTAACTTCAGTTCCAGGAGTCGGACACCTTGTTCTGAAGTCCATGGATACCAGCACGCATGTAGTGCAGACATACATCCACACAAAACACCCCCACACATAAAATAATAATAACAAAGATATTTCACTCTGTGGGACCATCTTTGTACACTGTAAATATGAATTACAGCTGAAAACAAGCTGGTGATTGATTGGTGGATAGTTTAATTCTCCTCTATTACAGCACTGTCTGGTGGGTTTGTTTGTTTGTTTGGTTGCATATTAAGGGGTATCACTTGCTGGTCATTGTGACTCCTAGAATGTACTTGGTGAGGAACTACTAGAGGTGGCCCAGCAGTCAAGAGCAATGTTCCCAGGTTCAGTTCTGAACACCTGTATTGGATAGTTCACAACCACCTGTAACTCCAGCTCCAGGGACCAAAACGCACCTTTTTTTTTTTTTTTTTTTTTTTTTGCTCTCCACCGGTACCTGCATGAAATACAGGCAAACACCCATATACTCATAAACATATAGGAATACATAAAAGTAAATGAGGGCTATAGAGATGACTCAGTAGCTAAGTGAACTTGCTACTGTTCCTAAGAACTCAAATTTAATTCCCGGAGCTCACATGGTGGTCGACGAACATCTATAACTGCAATTCTAGGGCATCTGACGCTCTCTTCTCGTCTCTGAGGGCACCAGGCACACACATGTAATAACAGGCAGAACACAAGTACACACAAAAACTAAAGTCAACAAAATCTTTAAGAGTTTTAAAAGTACACACACACATATACATACATACACATATGTATATGATTATATATACATATACATATATACGTGTGTATATATATACATATATAAATATACATATATATATATGATAGTGATCATTTTGAAAACCTGGAGTGCCATGATGATTTGAAACACATCTAGATATGTCAGAGCATTGTGGTAGCAAATAAAGCTGAACAGTAGCTTTATGTGTTACTTTTCCTATTACTGTGGCAAACTACCCGTAACAGGAAACACTCAAGGAAGCAAAGGTTTGTTTTCAGCTCGCAGTTTGAGGGAACAGTCCATCACGGCAGGGAAGGTGTGGTGGCAGGCCACATGACCTGACATCAGGTCACATGACATCACCATCAGGAAGCATAGAGAGGCTAATGCTGGTGGTCTGATGAGCCTTCCTGTCCTATTCCCCGTTCATTCAGTCTAGGTGCCCCAGCCCTCACTCAGTCTCCCTGGAGACTCTGTCACAGATAAGCCAGAGAGATATCTCCTGAGTGGCTCCAAATCCACTCAAATTGAGAATGAAAATGGGCCAACATAGCTACCCTGAGCCAATTTTTGGTAAAAGAGAACATACAATATATCAGACCAATTTAGGTGCTAGAGATACATCAACACATAGGGCAAACATTGGTAGATGAAAGACATCACAAACTATAAGCACAAACATATGCAATATACACTCAGTCAGAAAAATGTTCAATGGAGTAAAAGAAATCAGGGTGAGCTGGCTAGTTTTATGTCAGCTTGACACAGCTAGGGTTACCTGCAAGGAGAGAACCTTAATTGAGAAAATGCCTCCGTAAGATTAAAGGCATTTTCTTATTTAGTGACTGATGGAGGAGGGTGGTACCATTCCTGGGCTGGTGGTCCTGGCTTTTATAAGAAAGCAGGATGAGAAAGCTATGATGAGTAAGCCAGTAAGCAGCGCCCTCCATGGCCTCTGCATCAGCTCCTGCCTCCAGTCTCCCTTCCTCCGATGATGGACTACAAGCTGGAAGTGCGAACCATGAAGCCTTTCCTCCCCAGCTTGCTTTTGGTCATGGTGTTTCATCACAGCAGTAGAATTCCTAACTACGATAGAAATTGATACCAGAATTATGGGGTATTACTGTGACAGACCTGGGAGGATTGCAGAAGGACCTTGGAAAAACCCAAAGGCTGGAACAACCATTGAGTGTTCAAATCTTGGTGAGCTATTCTATGGGATCTTGGAAGATTAGAATTGAGCAATGCAGATGATGGAGGCCTGACTTGTCAAGTTTCATAGCTTGCTCAGCCTGTTTTCTTATAGGACCCAGGACCACCAGCCTACGGATGGCACCACCCATAATTGGCTGGACTCGCCCATGTCAATCACTAATTAAGAAAATGTCAAACAAACAAACTTACCTACAACCTGATATCCTATATCTGTGAAGAGATGCCATGACCATGGGCAACTCTTATAAAGCAAAACATTTAATTAGAGTTGGCTTACAGTTCAGAGGTTTAGTCCTCTGTTGGCACAGCTAAGAGCATGCACAACAGATACGGAGCTGGACACTTCTACATCTGGATCAATAGGCAGTAGGAAGAGAGAGTGAGCCAACTGGGCCTGGCTTGAGCTTCTGAAACCTCAAAGTCTACTCTCAGTGACATAATTCCTCCAACAAGGCCACTCTTCCTAATAGTGTCACTCTCTATGAGCCTATGGGGAATATTTTTATTCAAACTACCACAGACACTTTCTCAGATGAGGCTCCTCCTCTCTGATGACTCCAGCTTGTGCTGAGTTGACAGAAAACTATACAGTACACATTATAATTCCCACACTAAAGAGGCCGAATCAAGAGGCTGTCATGCTTGAGGCTAGCCTAGGCTAACTTGCAAGATCTTACCCCCCCCCCATTAAAAAATAAATAACAATTTCAGAGAGAGTGTGTGTATATCAGGTCCTGTACTCATTACTTTTTTGCCACTATGATAAAACACCATGACCTGGGGCAGTAGAGATAATTTAGTAGCTAAGAGTCCGGGGCTGCTATTCCACAAGACCTGAGTTTGAGTCCCAAGACCTACATGGTGGCTCACCGCCAATATATAACTCTAGTACCAGGGAATATGTCAGCCTTTTCTGGTCTCCTGAGACAGCAGGCACATACATACATATAGGAAAACATTCATACACAGAAAATAAGCATAAACAGCTCAGCGGTGATGGTACACGCCTTTAATCCCAGCACTTGGAAGGCACAGGCAGGTGGATCTCTGTGAGTTCAAGGGCAGCCTGTGTTTACAGAACGAGTTCCAGTACAGGCTCCAAAGCTACAGAAAGAAAAAATGTACCGCACCTAACCTCGCCAGCAAGGAAGACATGACTCCGGGAAGATCTTCTTCATGCAGTTTTAATCAGGATCCTTGAACATGCTGCTTCTGACCTGCGAGAGACCCGGGGGACCCTTGCACAGGCTTAAATCTCCTTGCGCTAACCAACCCCAGTGAGCTATGTGGACCCTGCAGATAGGCTACTCTAACGCAGAAGCAGACAGGCTGAACAGACTTAACCAAATAAGGGCTTGTTTACGCCAGAGAGCCCTCACCAACGGGTAGGTGTAAGGCGGAAGCCAGTGCCACTTTAAGGCGTGGCACTTCGCGGCTCTCTACAAAAAAAAAAAAAAAAAAAAAAAAACATAAATAAATTTAAAACCAAAACCAAATTACATGACTCAGAACAACTTAAGGAACAAAGTTTGTTTTGGCTTTTGGTTTCGGAAGGGGAGTTCATACTAGTAAAGGAAGCAAGGCAGCAGGTACCTGGATAAGAAGCTGAGAGGCCACGTCTTCAACTGCAAACACAAAGCAGAGAGAATTGGAAGTGGGCCAACCTTAGAAATTCTCAAAGCCTACCCATAGTGACATACTTCCTCCAGCAAGCCAACACTCCCCGACAACTCCCACTGACTAGGGACCAGATGTTCAGATACCTAAGCCTATTTAATGTGAGGGACAATTCTCATTTAATACCTGAGCCTATATAAATTAGGAACATTTCTCATTTAAACTGCCATGGCCCCATTTTTGTCTCCTGTCTGCTGTTTAGAATGCATCCACCTTTTCCAGAAGCAATAGGCACTGTTGCAGAGCATATAGCAAGCCATTGCCAGACACTGAATCTAATGATGTCTTAGTCCTGAACTTCCTGACCACCAGTTGAGTGAGAAGTAAACTCCTGGCCTTTGTAACTGCAGTTGTGCTAGTTACATACTGGTTACTCTTCCCATCATGAGGACAGAATGCCTGGCATATCCAGAAGTGATTCTAGGATGAATTTTTTTTTTTAAGGATCTACAACAGGCTTTGCAATTTGCTGACTCTTTGCAGTCACTGAATCCTTGCCAAAAAGCTGGCAGAGCATTGAAAATTCACAGCGTGAACTGTTTTACAAACTTAGAGAGACAAATGAACTTGATTATCCTGATTCACCCATTGTGAGAGGCAATGAATTTGGTGACTCTGTACATAAAAGTTTTGACAGTCTAGGGAAAATAATGATGCTGGTCTGTTGCTCCTATCGTCTCTAAATAAACTGACAAAGGAAAAGAATGAGCTCTGTGGTAAATTTAACAGACCTCTTGCATCTCAGAATACGGTGAAGGACAACAAGCAGCTCAGTGATGAAAGCGATAACTCTGATGTACACACACAGCCTATAGGTCCCTGGAAGAGAATCTTCTCTCCAGCAGGCACGGAGCTCAAATTGTAGAAAATCAAATCAAACCCTCATTATAAGGTTGGCTGGATTATAGTGAAAATTCAAGTCCCAGGCTCAGGTGTTGGTGGTTAAAGTAAGGACATTAATTGGTAAAGAATGGGATCCTATAACTTGGGATAGGGATGTGTGGGAGGACCCTGAAGCTGAGAACCCTGGGATTCTCAAGGGTTTACCTCACCCCAGGAAGCAGTCTCTACTCTTAGCTGAAGCTGTACACACACACACACACACACACACACACACCCATGAAATATCAACCTTTTTACCTTTGCCTAAGGAAATTAATTCTTCATTGGCTGCTAAACAAGCATTTGACTGCCTCTGAAGGAAATGCCAGCCAAGACAATCGTGATGTCCCTCAGGCTCTGCAATAGTGGCCTGTAGACCAGACTTAAGACAAAGAATGTCCCCAGAGTGGAGGTTGAGAAATGTCGCCCACCACATCAGACATGGCCACGGACACCAGCTCCAAGTTCACCACCAAGAACTCGAAGGAGAAGAGGGAAATTGTGGAGGAGGAAGAGAATGGAAGGATCTGCCGATGGGAACGCTAAGGAGGAATACGGTGAGCAGGAAGCTGACAACCGGGTGGGAAGAGGAGGAGGAAGAAGGTGATGGTGAGGAAGAGGATGGGTGTGAAGACGAGGAAACAGGCTCCAACGGGCGAGCGGGCGAGCGGGTGACTGAAGATTCATGAAGATGACGATGGTGACACCAAGAAGCAGAAGACTACTGAGCGTGTCTAGATAGCAAAAAGGAAAATCTAGGCTTGGGCCACTTCACCCTCCTCTTCCTGTCTAGAATTTAAACACAACCACCTGCAAGCAGAGAAGCAGGCCCCGCCCACCCACAGCAGGCCCCGCCCACCCACAGCAGGCCCCGCCCACCCACAGACGCATGCGCGTCCCACCACCCCACCACACCCACAACTTGAATTTGCAACAGGCGAGGAAAATAGACCAGAAATTTCCAAGGCTCTGCTTTTCTTCTTCTTTCTTCTTCTTCTTCTTCTTCTTCTTCTTCTTCTTCTTCTTCTTCTTCTTCTTCTTCTTCTTCTTCTTCTTCTTCTTCTGCTTCCTCCTCCTGCTCCTCCTCCTCCTCCTCCTCCTCTTCCTCCTGCTCCTGCTCCTGCTCCTGCTCCTGCTCCTGCTCCTCCTCCTCCTGCTCCTCCTCCTGCTGCTCCTCCTCCTGCTCCTCCTCCTCCTGCTCCTCCTCCTGCTCCTCCTCCTGCTCCTCCTCCTCCTCCTTCTGCTCCTCCTCCTGCTGCTCCTCCTCCTGATCCTCCTCCTCCTGCTCCTCCTCCTGCTGCTCCTCCTCCTGCTGCTCCTCCTCCTCCTCCTCCTTCTGCTCCTCCTCCTGCTGCTCCTCCTCCTGCTCCTCCTCCTCCTGCTCCTCCTCCTGCTCCTCCTCCTGCTGCTCCTCCTCCTGATCCTCCTCCTCCTGCTCCTCCTCCTGCTGCTCCTCCTCCTGCTGCTCCTCCTCCTCCTCCTCCTTCTGCTCCTCCTCCTGCTGCTCCTCCTGCTGCTCCTCCTCCTGCTCCTCCTCCTCCTCCTCCTTCTGCTCCTCTTCCTGCTCCTCCTGCTCCTGCTCCTCCTCCTGCTCCTCCTCCTCCTCTTCCTCCTCCTCCTGCTCCTCCTCCTCCTGCTCCTCCTGCTCCTGCTCCTCCTCCTGCTCCTCCTCCTGCTCCTCCTCCTCCTGCTCCTGCTCCTCCTCCTCCTGCTCCTCCTCCTGCTCCTCCTCCTCCTGCTCCTCCTCCTGCTCCTCCTCCTCCTGCTCCTCCTCCTGCTCCTCCTCTTCCTCCTCCTCCTCCTCCTGCTTCTCCTCCTCCTCCTGCTCCTCCTCCTCCTACTCCTCCTTCTCTTCCTCCTCTTCTTAAAAATACTTTAAAAGGAATATTTGTTTTATTTTTATTTACGTTTTGTATTTTTGAGAATATTGTTAGGGTTTGGCTATTTTTAAAGTTAACAGGTGAGCGAAGCAGCCTTCACATGGTTCTCTGTTCTACTTCTAACCTTACATGTGGTATGAGCATGTTCATTATAATCACAAAGGAGAAAAACACCTTGTAAAACACAGCAACAACCAAAGCAATCTTATTCCAAGCATTCCAGTAACTTCTTTTGTATATGTACCTAGCTGTAATATACATAGTTGGTTTGTATGAGATTGTTTAAAAGGCCAAAGATAAAAGGCTTCCTTTTTCTAAACTTTTTTTGTCTATGAGGTCATTATTATTATTATTATTATTATTATTATTATTATTATTATTATTATTATTTTGGCCTGCTTGATGCGTGTGTGAAACAATGTCCAATAATAATCCAGCATTTATTTTGTTGAAGTGCTGTAGAAAGAGAATTCTCAAACCAATAACAGGAAGGCTACATTGGATCATGGCAAAAGGGAACCCTGGCTTGAGGATCAATTTCCAGACTTGAGCCAGTTTGCCGACCCAGAACCCTGATTGAAGGGAAGGGTAGGTCCTAGGAAGGACTTTCCTAAGGGCTGAACTGTAACCCTTTCTCCGTCCAGCCCTTCCCCAGAGGGGCCTACAGCCTTTTGCAAGGGTAACTGTACAATGGGAGTGCCTTAGTCAGTGTCCTGTTGCTGAGAAGAGACACCATGACCACAGCAACTCTTTTGAAGGAAAGCATTTAATTGGAGTTCTCTTAGTTTCAGACGTTTAGTCCATTATTGCCACAGCAGGAAGCATGGTGGCATGTGGGCAGACACGGTGCTGGAGAGAGCTGAGAGTTCTATGTCCTGATCCCTCAGGCAGCAGGAAGAGAATGCCACTGGGTCTGGCTTGAGCCTTTGAAACCTCAAAAGCCACCTTCAGTGACACACTTCCTCCAACAAGGCCACACCTCCTAATCCTTGTCAAATAGTGCCACTCCCTGATGACTAAGCATCACGGAGGCCATTCTTATTCAAACCACCACTGCAGGGAGAAAGGAAGCAATCAGACTGCCCCATGCCTATTGGATGCTGGTTCAGAATTAATACAGACTCCAAGAAGCACGGTGGCCCTCTGGCTAAGGTAGGGGCTCACGGAGGTGAGGCGAAGTCTGTCTCACAGAAGGTCCTCCAGCAGGTCCCTGAACTCACCCTGTAGTCATTTCCCCAGCTCAATGTATAATCGGGATAGACACACTTTGACAGGATTCCCACAATGGAACTTCCTACTCCTAGGCCTACCTTCCTCCTAATAGCCATTTATGTGGGAGCCCATCAATGGATGGACTCATTGATGAGGTTAGATCCTCACGGTCCAGCCACTGCTCAAGGTGCTTTGCTACAGTGGGGCAAATGGGTTGGGACAGCACTCTCTGTGTCCATGTGGCAATCCAAAGCTAAAGACCAGAGCCCAGTACCATAGGACTTTGGACAAAGATGAAAAGAATGGAATGGTGTAGGTATTTCCAGATATTTGGCTAAATCACTACAGTTCTTCATTTTCTTTTAGTTTTTCATTTTTTTATGTAAAAAATACCAACATAACCATGACGTTAAGACAATCACTGATCGAAGAGTAATGGGGCATTACCCTTAACGACCACCTCATCCAGGGCTGAACAGACCCGAAAATTACCCACAATAGAAAGTCATCAGTAAATTGCAACTGGGCAAGAACACTGAGCATACTGTAACACCCAATAAATCTAAGAAAGGATTCATAATAAAAATAATAATAATAATAAAAACCATAGGACCAGATGCTAAAACTGAAACTGAGGAGATTACATTGCCTTGCAAGGAACAAAGCAGCCAGTCCTCAAATGTGTGCTGGTTTATATGTATTTTAAAATCAAAAGCATACTCATATGGGTTTTCAGTGCCTCTCCTTTACATAAATCAAGTCACACAACAGCAACAACATTTAATATTTATAATTTCAAAGGGCCCTTACAAATTATTCTTCCAAACACCAGCGCTAATGCCCTGCCAGTGGCAACTGAGCCAGGCTCTGAAGCCAAGAGGACAGCACGGTGACACTGGTCATTCGGCTCCGTGAGGGTGAGACGGAAGCGAGAAACCCAGTCTGGTGTCACCAGTGAGTCCATACATCTAACCACTCAGGATCCCCGCCCTCTTTCACATAGCATGGAGACATAGGTCGGACTTGATTTTACCTATTTCAGTGACAGAATGAAAATAATTTACTATTAACGAGTGCACCATAGACATACTACACAAACTCGAGCAACACTGACTTCCAGATAGGCTGCAAAGGGAAAGATGGATAACATCAACGGGGCTGAAGGATTTTCATGTTCAAGGCCAGCCGTGGTGCATTTCAAGTTCAGGTTCAGGTCAGGCTGCATAATGAGACTTCTTGTCTCAAAAACATACAACGACTAGAGAGATAGCTCAGCAGTTAAGAGTGCTTACTGTTCCATAGAGGCCTAAGCTCAGTTTCCAGCACTTGTGTCAGGCAGCTCCCAACCCTGTGTAGCCCTGGCTGTCCTGGAACTCACTCTGTAGAGCAGGCTGGTCTTGAACTCAGGGATTAGCCTGCCTCTGCCTCCTGCATGTTGGGATTAAAGGTATGCACCATCATTGCCTGGGAAAACATTTTAATCTAAAATAAACAAAACAACAAACAAACAAACCAGAAAATATATTAAGGTAGAAATTTAAATTAATTATAAATAGATATTTAGTTGCATAAAATTTGCTGAGATATAATGGTGGATAACACTGACCACCTAACTTCTAGAAATTATATTTTCAGTGAGTCAGAAAGGATTATAGGTACAAAAACATACACACCATCTAATACAGGTCTAGGAAAAGGATTACAACCCCAGGAAAATGATAATTAGAAAAACAAAAATATCCTGTAAAACATCTGAGTGTATTTTTAGCAGGACTGTCGTCAGGGATATTGGCACATTAATACAGCACTTAAAGATTCTGAGCAATCTGTTAATAGAACCATCAGCCAGAAAGAACCATCTTAATTATACAAAAAAGACAAAACAAAAATCCATGCCAGAGTACTGACCTGCAAGGTCAAGAATTGAATGAAATGATAACTTCTGCTATGATTTCCAGGTTAACAAACACCCAACAGACTGAGAAATGGCCAAAGACAGAGATGACAGACTTTCATCAGAACGGATGAAGGCTTCCAAAAATACACACTTTTTCTTCTGGTGAAACAGTGAAAAGGTTAGCCATACACACAAACTCAACTTTAAAACACTTTTGACCCAGGGCATGTAGTAAGCGCCCTACCTCTTGCCTGCCAAAACGTCTGTCAGTTCAGAGGGAGTTTGCCTCTGCAACGCCAGACATCTGTGCGAAAGCTGAAAACGCTGGCTGGTCAAGGGTTTTAATGCTTTGTCGACATGGTGCCAAACATCTGGGAATCGGAAAACATCTAGATAATTGACTGATTTCTTTAAACTTTTCATCCAGATGTTTGGCATCAGAATAAAACACCACCTTACTATTTAAGTACATACATGATGTTAAAAACTCTCACAATACACCCTTAATGTTTGGAAATAACTATAAAGGCATATGTGCAGTGGGATCTGGGATCTGAAAGCAAAAATTGCATATGTGCTCAGGAAAAGCAGTCAGACAGGAGCACAGTGGAATCTTTGCGGTGGTTGCCGGGCCTCGGGTAAGGGGATTACTACTGATCTTGATTGGGCTTGAAGTTCTGCATCTGGGTCTAAAGCCGTTCAGGAGGGTCACTTTGCTGGGTGCGTAGACGGTGTCTGGAAGCCGAGTTTCATTTAGTGCTGGCGATTGTGGCCACATAGTTGTGGCTGTGAACCTGCTGGTGAGTTTGAGGGGGAAGAAAGGCAAAGTTAACAAAGCTTCGAAAACTCTAGAACTCTTAGGACTGCTGAGAATATAAAGGTAGGCGCAACGAGACTGAAGGGGTTCCCACTGAAGCAGCTAAAACCTTTTACTCTGTACATAGACATCTACACCCATAGCCATCGTGCCTAAACATCTAAGGTGGACTGACAGAATACCCTATCGAACCTCTCATTTTACAGGTGTTGACAGGGTAGCCTCAAGGAGGTTCATAACTAGGCCTGGCATTCAAGGTTAGACTATGAGCTAAAGATGTTTCCCTAAAGGAGAGACCCCGACTATCATGTCCAACATCTTCCGTTCAGTCTCTAGTTGTCCTTTTAAAAAACAATAATTAAAAAATAAAAGACTACAACAAAAGATCTGTTTCTCATATGGAAGTCAGTTCCCACCCACCTCCAAATAATAAACACATGTATAATCCTAGGTAAACACATATAAACTCCTAGGAAACATTCCATATCCTACTACAGAGATCCTAGTGCAGCCGTATTCATTGCTGCTCTATTCACGACAGCAAGGAAATGGGACAAGCCTAGATGCCCACCAACAGATGAACGCATAATGAAAACGTAGTGCACGTACACAATGAGATTTTAGTAAGCCGTGAAGAAAAACTATGAAATGAAACCCGCAAGAAACAGATAGACTTAGGAAGCATAGCGCTAACACAAGGTGAACCAAAGTCAAAAAGGCAAAAAAGAAAAAGCAAATGCTCTCTCTTATTTAGATCCTTGCTGCCCCCATGTTGTATATGCATATACTCATACATATACACATATGTACATTTATACACACATACATATACACACATTGATACACACACACACCCATATGTGTTGAGGAATACTTGTTTACACTGTGAACAAGGAGCCTTCTGGTTGGTTAAAAAGAGGGAAAAATTACCCAATAGCTATGCAGGAAGCGTTTAGACAGGACTTCTGGTGATAGAAGAGACTGTGGGAAGAAAGGCCTGGAGGAAGAAGGAT
This sequence comes from Cricetiscus sungorus, assembly GCA_030556225.1. Classification (NCBI taxonomy): domain Eukaryota; kingdom Metazoa; phylum Chordata; class Mammalia; order Rodentia; family Cricetidae; genus Cricetiscus; species Cricetiscus sungorus. The sequence goes on from JANBXA010000114.1 coordinate 7,961,184, forward strand.
GTAGATTAAAATGAATGGGTCAGTTTAAGTTTAAGAGCAAGTGAGACAAGCCTAGGCTAAAGTTGAGCTTTCACAATTAATAATAAGTCTTTGTATCATTATTTGTGAGTGACAGCCCAAAGGAAAGCTCTATTACATACGGTGTCTCACAGGGAGACCGGAGTACACACACAGGGCCTGAGAAAGCGGTCTCTCTAGGCTCGACATGCAGACGTGCAGCTTTTTAAGAGGTGCTATACAGCTGAGCACTTGAGCAGACACAACAAATTTCCAGAGCTGGCAAGGTAAATGCAGCTCCGGGGTCAATGCCTGTGGGCATGAGACTAGTCTCCCATGGAGCCAAGGTGGGAAGGGGCTGCCGCCAGTGCAGCAGATACTAAGCCAAGCCTTATGGTGGTAGGCTAGCAGTTTAAGATAGTGGGAGGAGGCTGCAGATGGGCAGGGGAGGGGAAGCCAGGTCCAGGCAGACAAAACCTCTGAACAGGTTACTGTGTGTTTTAAAATGTTCTTAGATGATGAATAAAGGAAAAAATGTGTATAGACAGTCATAGAAAAAATAGTTTAAAAATAATAAAGTCTTTAAAGAAAGAGTAAAGTAATAAAAAAAATAAGCTACATAAATATGGGGAGTCTGGATCCTGTGTGGTGATTTGTTGACTTTGAATTTTTTAAATGCTAATGTACAAAAAATACAGCTGCTGAGAGACATTGGATTACATTATGGAAACCGCTAAATTAAACCAACCTATACATTTTAAGAATATCTCAACTTTGTCACAGCACTCGGGAGGCAGAAGCAGGTAGATTTCTCTGAATTCGAGGCCAGCATGGTCTACAGAGCTAGTTCCAGGACAGGCTCCAAAGCAATACAGAGAAACCCTGTCTCAAACAAACAAACAAACAAACAAACAAACAAAGAGTGTCTCAACTTCAAAAATATGTTGTAGTGGGGAAGAGGTTTTGTTTCCATAGGAAACAAAAACGTGTGGTTTTCTTCAAAATTAATGAAGATCAGATTTGATTGGGGGAGACCTCCTGAAATCTTGATTACACACATGGAAAAAGAAACCAACAAAGACTACAGGACAGGTGATGAATATGTCGATCCCTTTACTATGGTGGGAACAGCTCTAAGATGGAATGAGATGTAATAAATCTCGGCTACAAAGTCCTCATGACTTATTTTGCATGCCATCCTTCCATATGGTATGGATGGAGGTTTGATTATGTTGTCCAAATGGACTTAGAATGTTGACAGGTGCCTCTTACCTGCTCAAACATAGAACAAAAAATCATCTTCAACTGACTTGTACACAAAACATGTTCCATACTTGTGTTAATACAGATGTTGAAATGTTACCTTTAAAAGCTCATGTTTTTTTTTTTTTTCAGAATAAAATGACCAGACACCAATAGAGATAAGTAGCCCAGGTGAGTCCAGCCTCTCAGAATGCCCCTGTTGCACTTCCCTCAAAATTCTGCATCCAGAACAATGTCAAAGCTGCCAGATGAGATGGTCCAGCCTCGCAGACTACTCAAGCCAGGACTTCTACACTTTCCCATCACATGGAGACTAAACAAAGATACTATAGCTAGCTCTCCCAGGACTTGATCATATCCCAATTTTCTCAGGGTCCCATGAAGATGAGGCCACCCCTCCCCAGACAACAGGGAGAATATGACACCCACATTCCAAAGAGGTGGAGTGGATGACTTTTGGTCGTTCAGTGGGTCATGGTCAGGGAAAAAGCTGGACAAAGGAAGATTAGAGTCAGGGTCTCTTTCTGAAATGAAAAAGGGGGATATAGTATAGAAAAGATGGGGAAGGGTAGATTGTTGATTCTACTTTTGAACAAACACTAGTGTCAAATATTTTGCATTGGTATGAATTTTTGTATATTGTTACAAATTTAAGGCTCTTTTTGTTATGGTGTATATGTTTCTACTCTTGTTTAAGGTATTACACAAATGCAGCTTATTCGAAAATGTAATATAAAGTTCTATTCCTTGAAAGCTCTTTAGGATAACTAAGAAATACAGGTTAGTAGGTAGTCATCTATAATAATCAAACTTGTAGTCATGTTATATATGTTTTCAAGGTTAAACATAGATATATTTTAGATATTTCGAGTTAAACAGAGATAGATAGGAGGTCTTCAAACACTTCAGAGACCTACATAATATGGCATTTAAGATTTTTAATAGCATAAGACTTTTCATGACAGTGAGACATGTCTGCTCCTGGCAGCATCAATTTACTTCAAAAGAGGATGGTGGGCACAGAAAAACCTCCACATGGAGTTTGCTTTAACTGTGGCAAAGTCAGCTACTGAGCAAAAAAAACTGCCCTTGCCTTGACTGCTGGCGGCATGCTTTCCAAACTGGACACGCAGGACACAAAAGTAGGCAACTGCCAAATTTTGCCAAGACAAGGTAGAACAGTCCTGCTAAGGCTGAGCTTTCATAGTCAATACCAAGTCTCCATGTCATTATTTGGGAAATGGCTGGCAGGACAGAAATTGACTCGATACACACACACACACACACACACACACACACACACACACGTATACATGCACATAATATATACATGGTGTGATTGTGTTAAAACCAGAGGAGACTATAGAGAGGAAGAAAAAAGAAAAGAGCCTGCAACAAAAGAAGATGGGGGAGGATAATTTTCTTAAACACACTTTACTCAAAACATGATAATATCTAGTAATATTGTACACCAATTTGAAGAATAAATAAAAAAGATCCTGCTTTCAATTCTAAGACTGTTTTGTTGCACAATGCTATCATAATTATTCTAGCCTCCAAATTCACTTATTTATAAAAAGAGCGAAAATGTTTTATATACAAAGTGCTTTGGGATTTCATTTATTATTATGGTTGGTGAGTGTGTGTGCATGCACAAGCATGCGCACACATTATCGCTTGACGGTGCATGTGCTGTAATGGGTATGTCAGCTGATGACTTTGTTAGGACAGTTCCCTTCTTCTGCTTTTACACAGATACCACGATTTAAACTCAGGTGGCTGGGCTTGCAAGACAAGTAAGTACCCATCTCGCCAGCTCCATGCTTTGGGATTTTTAAACTAGAAACTCAATGAAATGTTATTTTTACAATCTTGCTTTTGTGGGGTTTTGTTGTTGCTGCTGTTATGGTTTGTTTTATTCTTTAAGGCAAGGTTTCATATAGCTTGAGGATAGCCTCAAGCTTGCTATGTAGAGGATGATGACATTGAACTCCTGATCTTCCTGCCTCCACCCCTGACTCGGCAGACATCCACCCCCACCCCCGTTACACTGTGCTGGGGATCAAACCCTGCACTCCATGCATGCTAGGCAAGCATTTTATCTATTTACATCCCCAGCCCCTTTGAGAAGTTTTGTAACTACATTTACTTATGGGAGGGTGGAGGGTAAGGGGGCTCTCGGAGGTCAACTTTGGGAGCAGATTCTGTGCTTACACTGTGTGGATTCACGGACTGAGCTCAGGTCATCAGGCTGGATAGTCTTCTACTCAGCAGCCCTGCAGAAGCGATGTAGGTTCCAGCTGACCTCTCAAATAGAACTGTAGCCTGATCAGGCTCCTCAAACATCAGAATCTTAGCTGCTTCATAATGTTTAGGAAAGCAAGCGTTCAGATGTTCACAGCAAGTCCAAATAAAACAACGAACAAGTGGCAGTTATCTGGAAACTTTGTGAATGGAAAATCTGAGCTCCCTTTTAAAAGTAACAACAAGAAGGAAGGGTGAATTGTCTTCAGCCTTTGCAGACTGAAGCAACCAGAGTTCTCTGAGTCCCTACACCATCTCCAGTCTCTCCAGTCTCGTTAATCTTAAAAAGCTGTTCTGTAAACAGCACTTACAGCAAAAAAAAAAAAAAAAAAGCCAATGATAGGCTCTTCTGTTTACTCGTAAGTCTCTCTCAGAGTTTAAGGACAAAATGATGATACTGAGAAAAACCACAGGCAAACAGATCTGGGAAAACATGGCTCCCTTTCTCTGAGCAAATTTAAAGCTGTACAGCAAAATAACACGGGGTGGGGAATCTTTTTGTTCCTCCCATCCCCTCTGCAGGAGGAGTGAAGAATGAACAAATCGTGTCTAGGCAGAGAGCCCTATAGTTGTTTGTGAACCACTTAACTCGACATTTAGAGCCAGATCCTGAGAAACACTGCCATACTATAAAAAATGCCGAGAAACGCATGCGTGGCAGCATCAGACACCCTTAACTCCGCACTACAGTTTTTTGGTTTGGGGTTTTTTTTAAAAAAACTATTTGCTAAAGTCATATTTGAAAAGAAGCAAAATGTTAATTGACAAATATTTTGTGTATTCTATGTATTCTATAAGCTTGGTGTTCTTTCCAAAGTACCTTTTCACAAGCCAGAGCTTGGAGACATACATTTATAAGGACGAAGACTCATTATCAGCCCTCCCTATGTAGGGTTTATGTTTTCAAAGCATTACAACACTAAGTCTGTATCTTCTAAGTAGGATAATGGTCTTGGTAAAAAATGATCTAACACAATGTGGAAAATTGTTTCTTAAAAAAAACACACACACAATAGGAAGAATTCTCTCTCTCTCTCTCTCTCTCTCTCTCTCTCTCTCTCTCTCTCTCTCTCTCCCTCTCTCTCTCTCTCTCTCTCTCTCTCTCTCTGTCTATGCCAGAACATTCTTAGTGTAGAGGTCACAAAGTCTGCCTCTAACATTGCTGAAAACAGGGCTGACCAGGGAATTTCTGTTTCTGTTGCTCATCTTGTTTGGAGATGATCTTTGTATGTTGGCAGTGGACATGATACTTCCGCAAACTTTGTTTGGAATTGTTGTTTGTTTGTTTGTTTGTTTGTTTTTTCCAGAAAAAGGAATGGGTGGCTAAGCGAAGCAATTGCCAAGTGAAGACAACCCAGGGAGGCTTGAGTGCCTCTGCCTGATGGTCTAGAAATGGCCCTGAGAGGGAAGACTTCTAAAAGAGGGAAGGCAGCAGGAAGGAGGCTCTGGGGCGTTGAGGACAGGTTCCTCATGTGAGCACTCTGCACAACCGCTGTTTTTACATCCCGTCACCCTTCTCATGAACGGTTCAGAGCTGCGAAGCTGTCATGAGCCCGCTCAGGTTCAAGCGAATTGATTGCATTCCAAAGCCTCATTATTGGCAGACTTTTCCATTTGATGCTAAATATAGAGTGTTATATAAACACACTGTATTACAGGTCAAATCCTGTACCATGAATGCTAAGAGGACATCTGATTTAGAGTTAGGGAGGGAGACTGTATTAGAACTTTACAGGATCAATCAAGTGTGACTGCAATTATAGAAAAGAAAGCTACTCCCAGCCCCTGTTAATATACAGCACAATTCAGTTGTCAATAGACAATCCTAGGATTCTTCCAATGAAGGTGACTTGAAATGACATGTGACCGCTTATGTCCTTTCCATCTCGCTGTTCTGGACTCACCCTCCGTCCCTCTGGAGCAGCGGCTCACATATTGTTGCCGGATGTGCTCAGAGGCTGCTCAAAGTGCAGCATCCTATAGCGTCTTCTCTGTGTTAAGACTTTCCAGCTTCGCCGAGAGGTCTCTGAGGGCAAATAGTCACTGTAACTTCTGTGTGTGTTTTGGGTTGTCCAGGGAGCAAAAAGTCCTTTTAAAAAGCAACTGAAGCCGGGTGGTGGTGCCTCGTGCCTTTAATCCCAGCACTTGGGAGGCAGAAGCAGGCAGATCTCTGTGAGTTCGAGACCAGCCTTATCTACAAGAGCTAGTTCCAGGACAGTCTCTAAAACCACTGAGAAACCCTGTCTTGAAAAACCAAATAAATAAATAAATAAATAAATAAATAAATAAATAAATAAATAAATGGCAACTGAAAAGGGAGACGGAAGGAAGAAGAAGACAGGGAAGAAAGTTTAAGCAGACTAGACACTGTCATTGATTTATTTCGTGGCCCTGGGTTGTGTTTATTGTATTGGCCATGTGTATATCCTCCACGGGAAACTGGAAAATAACTTTGCCCATTTTGAAGTTGAGTTGCCTTTTTACTGTTGAGTTGTAAGAGTTCTTTATATGTTATGGATACATGGCATAGTATAATCTGATTCATATATTCTTGTTAGGATACATTTATGATGGTCAAGAATGACCTGTTGGTTAATCAAAATACAAGTATAAGCTGGGATTTTTCTCAGAAAAATAGGGGACCATAGTTAACTTACCTGTGGATGGTCTTGACTCAGCTGATGGAGAATAAATGTCATGTTAATTGTTTTCAGCGCTGGATATCATGTTAAAGGCCTTGTGCTTGGTAGACGAGCACTTGTTCTATCATTGAAGCTACATCTTCAGCACTTGTTATGTTAACTTCAGTGGGTCAATTAAATAACCGAAGAAAGATGTCTTAGGGGTTCCATTGCTATATAAAATGCTATAACCAAAAGCAAGTTGGGGAGAAGGGTTTACTCCAGCTTACAATTCTCAGGTCATAGTCTGTCATTGGGAAGACAGGGCAGGAACGGGATACAAGACTGATTGAGAGACCATGGAGGAATACTGCTTACTGGCTTGCTCAGCCTGCTTGCTTATGCCATCCAGAATGTAACCCAGAGCTGGCACCAGCCCTAGGGGGATGGACCCACTAACATCAATCATCCGTCATGAAAAGCTTGTCCAGAGGTCAAGCAGGTGGGGGCGTTTTCTCAATTGAGGTTCCTTCCTTCTTCCAAAATGACTCTAGCCCATATAAATAAAATAAAAAGTAGCCAGCACAATAGCTAATCAAACTAACTTCCCTGCATTATCTGTGTTACTAGATGCTGTGATAAAAATCCTAAAGTGATAAAGAAAACAAAAACAAAACAAAAAAAAAACCCCACAATCTCTTAAGCACTTTAAGGTAAAGACTAAAGGGTAAAAGAATCCACATAAACAACTAATACGCTGATGGTGCAGATGCAACAGTGTCTCTGAGGGTTGTATTTGAAGTGTCCCAGGCCGGTTTTGGACATTGATCCCCAGCTGATGACACTGCTTGGGAATGTTGTAGAACTGTTTGGATGTGGGTCCTAGCTGGTGATCCAGCCCACTAGCAATGGGCTTTTGTGGCTGATAGCCCCGTTCCTACCATTTCTACTTCCTAATCCTGCAGATATGAGCAAGTCCCAGGCTCTCACCACCATAGACTGCCCGATCCCAGCCCTGCACCTTTCCTGCCATGACGGATTGAATCCCCTGTACCTTACTTAAGCCAAAAGATGTCCTTCTTCATTTACGTTGTTACCATCTGGCATTCAACACAGAGCTGAGAAAGCTATCAAACCAGCTTAGAAGGAGACGTTACATTACTTTGGGGGTACTCAAGGAGCGTTCAACCTTGGAGGATGGGGGGAGGGGTAGTACTTAAAGAGAAATGTGTTTTAAAAAGTATTCTTCCTTACAGTGATACTATATTATGGATGACTTATAAACAGAAATTTGTTTTATGGTGTTTCATTATGACATTTTCATAAATGTATATCATATAATTATTCCTGTTCAACTCCCATCACACTCCTCCCCTTCTCCTAGCTGGTCCTTTTCTTTCAAATGGTACCCCATCTACGAGTCAATAAATGGGAGAAAGAATAGAATATTTGTCTTGATGAGTCTAGCTTATTTAATTTAATACTATGATCTCGGGTTCCATCTGCTTTCCTCCAAATGGCATGGCTTTATTCCTTATAGCTGGATACAATATCTCTGTGCACATATTCCATTTTCTTTATCCATCATCTGCTGGTGGGGATCTAAGTTGATCCTGTGTCCTGGATATTGTAAGCAATGCTGTCACATAGAAGATAGGTATGCAGGTATCTGTGTTAAATGCTTTAGTCACATTGCTGAATTATGTGGTAACACTAGTTTGAGAGGTTCTTGTTTGTTTGTTTGGTCGGTTGGTTGGTTGGTGGGTCTTTTGTTGTTTTGGTTTTTTGTTTGTTTGTTTGTTTGTTTTATTTGTTTGTTTTTTGAGACAGAGTTTCTCTGTGTAGCTTTGGAACTGTCCTGGAACTCACTCTCTAGAACAGGCTGGACTCGAACTCACAGAGATCCACCTGCCTCTGCCTCCTGAGTGCTGGGACTAAAGGCATGTGCCACCAATGCCTGGCTCTACTTTCAGTTTTTTGAACAAAAGAAATGTATAGCTTGCAGTTCTGGGGGCTGGGAAGTCTACTGTCAAGATATTGGCAGATTGGTGTCTAACAAAGATCAACTTCTTAGTGAGCAAATGTCATCTTTTTTTTTTCTGATAAGGAAATGCTGAGGACATGGCACTGTCTTGCTACATGCTTTGATGGTACAGGGCACTAGCTAATTCTCAGCTGTATCTTAAAAAGTCACTAGTTCTACTCATGAATGTGTATGCCTCATGACTTAACCACCTACCCTACCTGCTAATACCACTGCATTGGGTATTTCAAAATTGGAAATGGCAGAGTCAGGGGGAGAGAGATACACAGATGCCCAGAAGACAGCAGTTACCAAGGACTGTACAGTAAGTGCCCTGTATGGTGGCATCTCAGCTATTCCTATGGTGAGAGGAGGACTATACACACAGTCTGCATTTCAAGAAGTGGCTCTCTTTTCCTTCCCCATATCCGACACCATCATCCCGCTGGAGGAAAGGAAATATTTATGCTGTAGCCGTGCTTTAATTCAGCAAAGCCTCCATCCAGAGTCCTGCCATCCACGCCCACCTGTTGCATTGCCTTCCATGCAGCCTCATCTAGGAATCAGCCCTGGGGCATGCCTGGCCCTGGACAGAGCACCTGCCCCCCCCTGCTCGCTGGTGACACCCACCTGGACAGGACTCCTCAGGCATTCTCAGAACCTATGTCCCGCTCTATATTCCTGACCTACCATGCATGTCCAGTCTCTGGCTGCTGGCCTGAGTAGGCAGTCACCAGGCTCTGCCCCCCTCCACATTCTGGCTGAGCTCCATTGCCAGTCCAGGGTGTATATGACCCATGTCTCTGTTCACACAGGAAAGACGGATGAGAACTTACTGGAACTCCCCCCACCCACCCACCCACCCCAACTTACCAGAACTTTTGAAATGAGTCTCTTTTGTAAAGAAACTCCCCCTGGATCATCCCGATTTGAACATACCATCTGTTCTCTCTTGGGACTTCCCTTGACACAAATCCCATGGTGCCCAATATGTTAGTTTGTGCCAAGCAGATAATTGTGAGCAAACGAGGAGCGGACACTGTGTCACCTTTATTCCTGAGACAATGACTCGGGCAGAGTGAGACGCCTGACAAAGGCATGCCAACGGTGTCTTCTCAGTCTCAGTCTGTGCCTAGTGCAGACATTGATTTTATTTGCAAAGTTGATTTCTAATAAAAATACAAAGAGCATGTCTCATTGTCACGACAGCAATTAAGTTATGTTTTCTATGTAACAAAAAAAAGTATGTGTGTATGTATGTATGTATGTGTGGGAACAAGGGACACCTTTGTGTTTAGCTAAATTATTCAATTTGGGCAGAAGGGGAGGAGCGTATGTGTGTGTGTGTGTGTGTGTGTGTGTGTGTGTGCGCGCGCGCGCACACACGCGCATGCATGCATGCTTAGTATCAAAATGAAAAGAGAAAGGCAAATTTTTTTCCTCATTTCAAAAGCCTCAAGCTGTTTTCTGCAATGTGTTTCTTAGTTGTCACCCACATGTTTCTCTGTGCCATTTGTCACACTGACTGCTCCTGATCACACACAGCACAGGCCAAGGTGCTTCCTCCTGTTTCTTCTGATGCTGCCCTCTCTGTGTTGGCTTTGATTTGCTTTATTCCACTTTGAGTTGCTTATTGTGCTTGTGTGTGCATGCACATGTGTATAAGAGTGCAGAATATTGGCAGGGCCCTGGTGGTGTGTGCCTTTAATCCCAGCATTCGGGAGGCACAGGCAGGCGAATCTCTGTGAGTTCGAGGCCAGCCTGATCTACAAGCACTAGTTCCAGGACAGTTTCCAAAGCCACAGAGAAACCCTGTCTCAAAAAACAAACAAACAAAAAGAGTGTAGAATATTTGAAAGACTAAGAAGTTTCTGGGCTAGGGCATGTAGCACAGCTTCGGTGTGCTTCCTGGAATGCATGGGCTCTGGGTTCAACCATTAGCGGTAATGCTGTGAGATGGAACCCATACCTGACATTGCTGAAGTGGCTGAAAACCTGAAACCACATAGTTCACGGGCCCAGAGGAAATCAGTGCTATTACTCTGCTAAAAGAACACAGCAATATAATGGCTCCTAATGATATTCTACTATAACTGTAGATCAGTGTCTGGCTCAGCCATCATCATAGAAGCCTGTTCTGGCAGTAGATGGGAACTAACAGCTAGACAATATGCAGAGAGTGACAGACTTCGGAGTACCAAGTCCTAAATGCAATGTCTTCATCAAAGCCCTCCTCAGGACTCAGGCATCCATGCAGAAGAGGAGGTGGAAAGATCATAAGAGTCAGAGGTGATGGATGTCTACAAGGAAACTGTGTCCTCTAGACACAACAGGATATATGCAAATATTAATTCATGGAGACTGTAGCCAAGTGTTCAAGACCTGTACAGACCTGTCAGATGGGGGTCCCAGAACTGAGAGTGGACAGGGCCTCCAACCATAACCAAGAAATTATCTGTAATGGATACCCTTTAGCAAGGGAAAATCAGTTTCCTCCAATGAAGAGAACACTGGCTATATCAGCCTCACTCCAGGGCAAGCAAGCCTCATGCCCAGGAGTAGTTGGCCAATACAAGATGAACTCAGTGGTATTTTTGTACATTTTTATTTAGTTTTGCTTTGTTTGGGCTTTTCTTTTCTTATGGGTCTTTTGCTTGTTCCTTTTGATTTTTGTTTGTGCTTCTTCCTTTCTTTTTTTTAAGAGAGAGAGAAAGAAAAAAAAAAGAACATAAAGATGGGTGAGTAGGGAGGATCCGGGGGAGTTGGGGGAGGGGAAATGTAATCAAAATATATTGTATACATTTTGGTTGTGAGCCTAGCCTTTAACGGCTGAGCCATCTCTCCAGCCCTTTTGTATACATTTTTAATTTTAAAAATGAATAGAGGGATAATGGAAAGAGAGGGAGAGAGGGAATTAGTCCTCTGAAATTCCACTTGCCAAAAAATTTTATTAGATTTAGGCCACAGTGGCATCTTGTGCAAACACTGCCAAGAAAAGTAGGAGACGCTGAAGGTGACTCTGTGCCAGGAGCAACAGAGTGAGAGCTCTGTGGCCGATGTTGGTGGGAATGTGACGCCTGAATCTCCTAGATGGTTATCTTCAGGGACACAGTGGGTGTGGCCACCTCGCGGGGCTAGACATGCTCCCTCTGCTTCCTACATTGGGAGCTCCCTGCAGGATCTTTTTGCAAAAGTTTCTTTCAAGTAATTGCCCAGGCTTGTCATGCCTTGTCCCAAGACCATCACACAACTGTCTCCAATGTGTTTTTCATGAGACCTGTGCTAAGACTCTGGTCTGTGTTGTGAGGAGAAACGACAGGCCAAGAGTTTGTAGAGCTTAACAGTCTCCTTCAGTGACTGTTAGAATGTTTTCATCAAGTAACAATGCCTCTCCTAATCAGTTCTCAAGGATAGCCAAACAGAAGTTCAGTTGTGATTTCTTGTATGTTTGTTTTCCTCCGATCAGTCATAGTGACCCCTCTAGTGTGCTCGAATTTCTGATTGCAAACAATTGAATGGATTTTCGATTAAATCCTTCTAGGGAGGTAGCGCTGGAAAGTGAGCAGCAGTCGGGGATGCGTTCACAGGAAAACTAAGAGTGCTGTGTTGCAACACACGAATAACTTAGGGCGAACACTGCCCCTGGGGACTCCAGAGGGGCAAAGGTTGTAACCAATAGGACACCTGTTCTGATCTCCCCACTGCTTGTTACCCTTCTCAGGTAAATCACAGGTGTTTCCCCCCCCATACCAGGTGGGGAAAAATGAGAGAAATAGACAGATTCCTCATCTTGGGGATCCTCCTAGGTAAGCCAGGGAAGGTAGACAGTGGGAAATTGTAATAGGTTTGGAGGGGGAGTTTGTTTTAAACTATGATGTAACTGTCACCCAGGAATGAAAGCAGAGTGACATGTACCCCCCAAATATACAGCAAGAGGTATAAATTTCAGAGAAAACTTGGGGGGAGGTACAGGAAGAAGCCACAGCTGGGGGCAGAGGGCTCTGTGTGTGTTTCTGTATAAACTCGGAAGGTTGTATGATCCTCACAGGCCTGGTACCTGAGGGGTTACTGACGATGAAGCTGTGTGGGGAGCAAATCAAATTCTATGGCCCCAGATGGAGGGGTCCTGGCCAGAGCGCAGAGGTTCTTCCAAGGCTTCCAGAGACCAGGGTTCTCAAATTGAAGTGCAGCCTTCCAAACGAGGAGCAGAAATAGCAACCCGGAGGGTGGAGCCGGTCTGCTCTGAGGAGCTTTCTGTCTGGTGATTCTGTGACTAAAGATAATATTTGTTTATCTTGTATGTTTAACTTGTGAGCTGGGGAGAAAATGTGGAATTACGAGTGAGTTAGTGAACGAGCCCATCACATAGGGTATAATTTCCAGGCCTGGGACAGGCTGGAAAAGGCGCGATAGACAGTTATGGTGGGAATGTGTCTTTTCTGCGCCCTCTCCAAGCCTACAGGAACATAACTTTAAAGTGCTGATTGTACTGTGTTTGCTACAGGCTCAGCGGCTTCACACACAGACATGGCTGTATTGGAAAGGCATTTCTTCCCCCCTCAGCACTCTAAATTCTTGCATAGTTAAATGATAACATAAAACGAAAAAGCCTTCCAGGGTGTTCCAAAGCTGCAGAATAAGGACGATTTGAAACTTGAATGTCATCCAGTCATCAGAACGTGATTAAGGAAGCTCTGTCACCAAGCCAGTCACTATAACAGAGATGCAAATGACCAGGGGGTGGGTGGGGTCACTTGGAGTATCAGGCCTGGGCTCATTGAGGGTACAGGATGGAAGGACAGAAGGCTGGATGATGGTTCAGCGGGTAAAGCCCTTGCACACGAAAGTCTTTGACCTTAGCTTGATCCTCAGAAAGCACCTAAAAAACCTAGACTCAGTGATGCACACCTGTAATCCTACAGGGAGACAGGAGGTAAAGATGGGAGAATCGTCTGGAAGCCCATGGGTCAGCTAGCCCGGTATGCAGGAACCACAGAGGCCCTGTCTCAAACAAGACGGAGGGAGGGGGGAACCAATTCCGGAGGTTGTCCACACGTGCACCACGGCACCTACACGTCTTTGCATAAAAGTAGCCAGCTTACACACCGATAATAATAAATAAAATTAGCTACTTTTTGTAAGTGGGATGAGAGACCACGTGGTGCACGCCTGTCATTTCTGCTGTCCGGGAGCCTGGGACAGCAAGACCATGTGACTCCAAGGGTTTAAGGCAAGCCTGGGCATTGTAGCCAGAGCTCCCTCCCTGCAGAGAAAAGACAGGCAGACAGCCAGTGAGATGACTCAGTGGGTAATGATATTTGCCACCAAGCTTGAAGATCTGAGTTCAATCCTCTGGGATCCACACAGGGGGGGGGGAGAAACCAGACTCCAACGGGCAATATGTCATTTGACCTCCACACCCATGCCTTGGCATGCACACCCACCCACACACATAAATACATGTAATTTCAAAAGAAAGACATAGATAGAAAGAAGAGGGAAGGGGGGCGGGGCGGGGGCGGAAGGGAACTAAGGAAACTAAGAGGTTCAGGGCCAGGATGTAGCTCAATGGTAGTGTGCTCACTCAGCACACATGACACCCTGGTTCGCTCCCCAGCACTTAGAAAAGCAGGTATGATGATCCGCGCATGTAAGCCCAGCACAGAGGCGCTAGAGGCAGAAGGGTCCAAAGTTTAAGGTCATCCTCCACTGCTAGTAAGCTGGAGATCAGCCTGGGCTACAGGAGACCACAAGAGGGAGGTGGGAACAAACGAAGTCCAGGGAAATTCCAGCGAAGAGAGGTCTCTGGTGTGACAGCAGGGAGCGCCCTGCCCTCCCCACCCCAGCTCCTCCTCCTCGTGCCCCAGCTCCTCCTCCGAGTGCCCCAGCTCCTCCTCCGAGTGCCCCAGCTCCTCCTCCGAGTGCCCCAGCTCCTCCTCCGAGTGCCCCAGCTCCAGGCTCTGCTCAATAGCATTGAAGTGGGGCCAACAGCAAGTTAGCAAACCAGCAGGGCAGCAAATTGATTATACAGTTAGCTGTGGAAAAACTGAAATGCTTTATTAAAGGAAAATGAAATCCAGTTAATTTATGCTGCCACGAGCCCTCCCCACGTGCCGTTTACTCTGCTCGCTCTTTGACTTTGCCGTGAGGCTGTAACTCAGCCAAAAGCTGACAGAAGTTTTACTCATTTAAAAATAAGGCAGGTTTTGAGCTGCATCGGTCCCCTCCTTCGCATGATGGTTTTTCCAGCTACAATTACTGTAACTCACTCATTATAGAGGATAGCATGGCAGGCAAACAGGCAAGGGGAAAAAAAAAATGTGGTAAGACAGTTGGCAGGATGTGAATTGGAAGTCTCTGCCATCTAATTTTAAGCAGTATTTATAGAGAGCATCCATACTACAGCATCCAACGTCTCACACAAAATCTCTTAAGTAGTAGAAACATTTACTGAAGTCATTAGTGCAGCTAATGAACTCTAATGAGTAAAAAAAAAAAAAAAAAAAAAATAGTAAGGCCCAAACTCTAAATTTAAAAGGCAGAATCCAGGTAGACATGTCCATGGTCGTGGTATGAGTTTGAACTGTAAAATCCCACAGCAGGCTCACCTCCAGAATTTAAGATGACGCTAATGGTTTACACGTCCAAGGAAGCGTTTCAAAGATGTGCACTATGTGTTTTCCTTACTAACTCCTAAAACAGCCCCAGGTCCCCAGCTTACGAGGAACTGCCAGGCTCCTTCGTTTAAGATCATGTGAATTCCCAAATAGTTGTAAGATATGATATAGAAAGAAAGAGTCTGTGTGCCATTTGCTCAGTTTCCTTGAAGGTGACATCCTGCGTAATTATGGTACAAATACCACCACTAGGAAATGAGCACTGATAAAAACCCAGCCAGCTTATTCGAGTTCATATGTACTCATTTGCTTTTGTGTGGTTGTATGTGTGCAACTTCATAACGTGTTCATGTCAGCGACACCAGCCACAGTGTATCCCAGCTCCACACAAAGACCATGCTTGCTACATCTTAAAGCCCCAGCCAACTCTCTAGCTCCGTAATTTCATCATTTCTAAAGATGTTCCGTAGTGGCATTGCACATTCCAAGGCTGACTTTTTGCTCACTAACACTTCCTTGAGGTGCATCAAAGATGATGTAGATGTCAGTACCTTATTCCTTTTTGTTGCTGAAATTCCACCAATGGCTGTACCATTGCTTGTTTAATTACTCACCTAGTGGAGGAAACATGGGTTGTCTCCCAAATTGCAATCGTTACAAATAAAACGATTGTAAACATTTGCGTATAGGGTTTTTGTATAACATCAGTTGTCCTTTCTATAGGACAAATAATCAGAACAATTATCATGCATATGTGGTGGTTTGAGTGAGAAATGTCCCCCATGAGATTCAGATATTCAAACATTTGGTCCCAAGCTGGTGGTTCTGTTTAGGAAGTTAAGAAATATTCTGGAGGTAGACACTTACTGGGGGAAATACGTCACTGGGAAATGGACTTTGAGAGTCTAGCATAGCCTCACGTCCAGCTGGCTTCCTGTGTGTGGCCGGTGATGGTCTCTCAACTTCCTGCTTCCGCAGCCTGTTGCCATGGCTTCCCCGACACCATGGACTCCTCCTCCAGAGCACTAAACCAAAGCAAACTGTCCCCTCTACAAGTTGCCTTGGCTGTGGTGTTCTAGCACAGCAACAGAAAAGTAGCGGCGGCAGCGATGAATCATATGCAGGACTTGTGTGAGTTCCATCCTATGTGACAGAGAATACAGGGCTCATGAGATGGCCTGGGTTTTAAGAGCTTGTACTGCTCTTGTGGAGGAGCTGAGACTGAATCCTGGTACCCATGTTATAATCTGTAACTCCAGCTTCAGTGGATTCCACATCCTGTTCTGGCCTCTAGGCACCTGCACACACCTACACACATACACACACACACAAATAAATAAATGATCTTTTTTAAAAGCCAAGCCTGGCCTGATGGTATGACGTGTCTTTGATCCCAGCACTCAGGAGGCAGAGCCAGACAGATTTCTGAGTTCAAAACTAGCCTGATCTACAAAGCCAGTTCCAGGACAGCCGAGACTAAATAAACAGAGAAACCCTGTCTCGAAAAACCAAAGGAAAATAAAAGCCAGTGGTGGCTATTGTCTATAACTGCAATATTTGAGAGGCCAAGGCAGGAGAATTGCTACAGATTCAAGGCTGGTCAGGGCCACGTAGTAAGACCAGGTTAGCCAGAACAACAAGACACCATGTTGAGGGCAAAGACAGTCGTACTTTTAATTTCAGAGGCACAGCTGTGAGTGGTGGCACAGGGTTTATCATTGTGGCGCCTGTGATGTCTGGAGAGTGCCAAGATTCAGGCCAACTTGGGCTATGTAGTAATACACACACACACACACACACACACACACACACACTCCTAAATAAATAAAACCTGGGGTGGTGGTACATGCCTGTAATTCCAGCATCTGGGGGAGCAGAGGCAGGAGGAGCAATAGTCAAGGTATCAGAGGCCAGCCTGGGCTACCTGAGACTCACCAATATGTAAATAAATAAACAGTATGAAGTTTTACAAACTGAAACTTGAGTTTGCCTGAGGCAGTGGTAGGCAGGACATAGAACATGGCTTTGCATTGTGTGTTTCTGCTGTCAGTCTCAGGCCTGTGTTTGACACATGTGGGTGGGATGATAAGCAAAGGAGGCCTTTTGAAGATGAGGTGAATATCAGGAAATTCTGTTAAAAGGTTTTCTGTTTGTGTTTTTAAATTAGATTTGTGTGTGTGTGTGTGCGCGCGCACGCGCCCGTGCGCACACGTGTGCACACACATCAAAGCACGGGTGTGTGGAGATTGGATAACAACTTATGGTAGTCAATCTCCCCTTCTACCATCCCAGGTTTCAGCCATCGAACTGTGGTGTCGGGCTTGGCCTCAGGTACCTTGTACATGACTATCCTCCAAGACAAGCAGCCTCCTTCTGGGGGACCTCAGCTGTTGGTACAGTTCTGTCCTAACTGCACGGGTCTCAGGAAGGAGTTACAGTGTATGCACAGGCGTCTGTGTCTACGTGGCTATGGAAAAGCTGTTATCCAGGATTGGTAGACTTTGAATTGCAAAATTTGGGGGAGGTGCCCTTGCCCTGTGAGGAAGTCCATTAAACTCATCAGTTCCCCCAGAATGAACGTGGATAGAGTCATATCTCAGTTGTTCATTGTGACCTTAGGAGGTTTGTTTACTGGTCCCCCCACCCACCTTCTGGGAAGGAATTTTGGTAGCACACCTTTATCTGCCAAGCCATCTCATGGTCCTGAAAAGGTGTGATCCAACTGATATCACAACTTAAGCTTTTAAAATCTAACCATGTTGGTGGGGGGAGGGGTCCTCTTTGATGGAAAATAAAGAATTTGGAAAGCCTTAAAACTGATTTAACTCAGGCAGTCGGTGGTGTGGTGGTGCATGCCTTGAATCCCAATCCCCGCCAGCACTTGGGATGCAAAGACAGGCGGATCTCCGCCTGAGCTACAGAGCAAATTCCAGGACAGCCATGGCTAGAAGGAGAAACTCTCTCAGGATGGGGCGTGGGGAGAGACAACAACAAAACTGATTTAACTCATCACCCCAGCCACAGCACATCGTCAGCAAACACAGGCCTACACTTAGAGAGAGCCCACCTGCAGAATCCACCAGGGTAGAGCTAGTTAAAAGGGACAGAACACAGGAAAGCGGTGGACACCAGGAGCCCAGCTGATGGAGCCGGATTTAGTGGAGCTGCTCAGACTTGAACAGATCCGCAATAATAGCACAGCAAGTGCCGAATGGAAAGCACAGAAAGCACCCTCCAGGCTTGAGGCACTTCCGCAGGATCGGAAGGCCCTGCTGTGGGCATGCACACGATGGATTCCAAGCGCTGAGCCTGGAGTTTCGCTTGAGGCCAAGTGTTCGTGTCAGTTAAGACAGAAATGAACACAGTCATGCAGAAGCAACCTTTGCCTAAAGTCGGTGACAACTCTTAAGTTAAGGGCCGAAAAGAATAGCGCCATGGCTATTATAGTTTAAAATGTATTTGAAAAGAAGCCTTAACCTTTTTTATGGTTTTTTTGAGACTGGGTATCTCTGTATTGTTTTGGAAGCTGTCCTGGAACTAGCTCTGTAGACCAGGCTGGCCTCGAATCCAGAGATCTGCCTGCCTCTGCCTCCCCAGTGCCGGGATTAAAGGCGTGCGCCACCAACACCCAGCTAAGAAGCCTGAACTTTTATATTTACCGTTTTTCTATTAGCAAGATGAATTTTGGGGGTGAGGTTCATAACCCAAACGGAGAAGGTATCATGTAACCATGTATCATGGCTTCGGTTTGAAACCTGCATCACACAAAACAGAAACAGAAACCCC
Source organism: Cricetiscus sungorus (assembly GCA_030556225.1). Taxonomy (NCBI): domain Eukaryota; kingdom Metazoa; phylum Chordata; class Mammalia; order Rodentia; family Cricetidae; genus Cricetiscus; species Cricetiscus sungorus. The sequence goes on from JANBXA010000114.1 coordinate 7,979,795, forward strand.
ACCGTGAAGGTGGGCTACAGAGATAGCACCGCTGTGCCCTGAGTGTGTGCTTTGCTCTTCCAGAGGGGACCAGACTTCCGTGCCCAGCACCCACACTGGAAAGCCACCTCCAGAGACCCCAGCTCCTGGGGATCTGGCCTCCACAAACACTGACATGCAAACACACATAAAGATAAATGAGAAATAATCAAAACAAATTTTAAAGAGGAAAGCAGGAAAGAAAGACAGGAAGGGGGTGGGGAGGGGACGACCAGTTTTGTGATAGGCCAGCTGCTCTACAAATGCCTACTTTTGATCTGGCCTTTATTTGGAGAACTGTAAGATAATAAATTTGGGGCACAAGAGTCCTCTCTGTGGTCAAAGTCCACGCTGGGAGCTGTGCTCCAGGCCACGGCCCTAAAGAAGAGGGACATTCCTACCACAGGTCAATTCTGAGTCATTTCCCCGGCAGAGCTGACAGGGCCCAGTGGTTTGTGAAGACTCCAAGACAGAGGGAAAAACCTTTGTCAGGACGCAGGCTTCTGTCTTTAAGTCCCTTCTGTAAGCAAACTAGTCAGAGCTGTGGGAAAGTATCATCATAAGAGAGTAAATACTGTTTAGACGTGGAATTTGACCCTCTATTTCACAATTAGGTGTGTGCTATTTAAATCCGAATTTTTTTATTCCTAGTAAAGAAATTTTTCTTCTTGTCTAAATGAAGGTTTTTCAACTTAATTATGAGCTCAGGAAGAAGTCCTTCACAAAATAGTATGTGAAAGGTTGACATGCAAGAGGCACGGCCATTTCCACTGAGGTTAGAACCAAGATGAAAATAAGGTTTGGGATACATTGCTTGAGGGATTCAAGTGCATATACATCCAACTTAACTTAGGACTGAGAGGCTGAGCAAGGCTAGGAAACGTTCTCTCTGCTCTAGAAACGGGTTTCATCTGTAGGTGCTGAATGGAACTTTCCGTGAGTGTGTACAAAAGACTAGTGTGTCTCCGTGTGGAAGGGACTCTGAACTCCAGCAGGTCCGATGCAGATCCATGCTATGGCATCGGATCAGACCAAGGCTGAGTGTTCTCCAAGACGGGCTGTTGTTAGTTCCCACCAGGCAAGAAGATGTGCTACCATCTCCGTCAGGGTTTCTATTGCTGTGCAGAGACCATGGCAACTCTTATAAAGGAGAACATTTCATCTGGCTGGCTTACAGTTTCAGCCCATTTTTCATTGTGGTGGGAAACATGAGGGTGTATAGGCAGACATGGTGCTGGAGAGGGAGCTGAGAGTTCTACGTCTTGATCCAAAAGCAGCAGGAGACTGTGTCGAACTGGCCAGACTCCCGCTTATAAGACCTCAAAGCCCGCCTCCACGGTGACACACTTCCTCCAACAAGAACCCACCTACTCAAACAAGGCCACACCTCCTAATAGAGACACTCCTTATGGGCCAGCACTCACACTCCAGTCTATGGAGGCCCTACCTGTTTCATCCACAACAGTTACCAAGTAGATAGCCAGAGATTCCTCCAGCCCTGGCTCTCTTGACGGAGTGCCTTCATTTTAAGATCCAGAGCACAGGGCATGCGAGGCCCTCAAAGATAACCCAGATAGCTAGACAGCTCTTTGACAAATTAAGGACAAAGCAAAATACAGTGGCCACATAAGCAGGCAACTCGGTCTTGACGTAGGAGGTGCCATCGTGGAACAGCCAGCAGGAGTGTGTACGTGGCAGAGCCTGATGTTGGTTGAAGTATGCCTGTAACATTGGAAGCCCTCCCCCTGAGCTTTGTGCTAATCTGTATTTTTTTTTTTTTTTTACAGGATAGTATTTATGTTTTCTGTTTAGTGGGTCTTCCTTACCCACTGGACAGTAGGCTTCTTGAGGCAACTCTGTTTTTTCTAATCTTGTCTGTTTATAGCTCCCAGAACTGCTTTAGGCAGCATCTGCTGAACAACTGAGTGTGTGAGGTATCACATTCCCGTTTGTGCTCTTTCTTCTCTCGAAACATCTTCCCTGTCTTGTGTGTCTGATTAGATACAAATCTCTAAGAAGGCGCAGCCTGCCACATCTTCTGTGACTTCTCCCGTCTCCTCCTCCACGCTGGTCAGGTACGAATAGCGTGGTGTCACTCCTGCTTGTCACCACGTGCTTGCATAGTTCCTTTGCACACTCCTTCAGAGCAGGCCCGCTCAACGTAGTGGGGCCTCTCAAGCACTTAGAATGGAGGCCCGTTCATAGCGTGATGGACTGGGGAAGACAATAGAGAAACCAGACTGAGACCCCCAAGCTCCACTCCCCACCCCCACCCCCTCACCCCTCACCTCTGCCTTTCCAGGTTCCTGTCTCCACCTAGAGGAGATTTCACAGACAGGATCAAGAATGGAGAGGAAGTTTATCAGAGGACAATGGCACCCACTCAAAGAGCTGAATGTGAGCTTCTCTTGGCTAGCTCCTGGGACGGACAAACTAGCAGACTCCCAGGAATGTGTGTGGGTCTTCCCAGAACAGCCTTTGTACTCCATTGTTCTCAGGTAGGGTTTTCTGAGTAGGCGTGGCCTCAGGTGCATGATGGAAGAGGACAGTTTCTTTCAGGCTCACAATCTGAGATGACATTATAAAAAGCAAACAGCAGTTAAGAGTCATCATGGGGGGCCATCCTATCCCAGCCAGCCCTGGGTGGTCTTGTTTCTCTAGCGTGCTGGTGTCTCGTCAGTTCCTACCACCATGAAGCTTGCATTTGCCTTTCGCCGTGGTGCAGTTTGCTTCCTTCCCTATGCCCCGCTGTGGCACAGTCTAGAACAAAACGTACACAAAATTAGTTTAAAACCAAGAAGAGAAAATAAGAAACGCCAGGGCTGAGGAGACAGCGCAGCAGTTATGAGTGTAAGAGAGTAAGAATTCTGTTCCCAGCACACCTGTCAGGCAGCTCACAACTGCCTGCGACTCCAGCTCCAAAGGATCGGTGCTCTGGCCTCCTCACACACGCTCATATATACACACACAATTAAAAATAAATCCCCCAAAGAAAACATGAGTATTTCATGTTGAATTAGTCCTTGTCACCAGAGGGTTCTGAAGGACCTATACATGGTAGTTGCCACTAGACTTTATTCATGAGGTAACTATGACGCTGCCTGTTTTATACAAAGGTGGCCTTAGAGAAAGAACATTGGCTGTTAGAGACTTAGGCAGAAACCCAAATTTCTGAATGGAAAGAAGGCAACATAGAAAACTGTCTAAGCTTGGTCCCCACATAATGTGCTCTCTGTGCAGACCTCTGTCACACCATGACTGGGACTCTAGCTCTGACCCCTGACGAATGCCCAGTCTCTCACAGACTTCAGACATCAACCAAATTCTAATATAAAAGTTGAGATTGGAAGAGACCTGTTGTCCAACTTCTACAAGCCATTGTTCTTCATTTCTACAACAGGGCCCTTGTTAAAATGAATATCTTCTTACATAAATGGAGTCTGAATGGCAATGAGTTCTCAGTGCAAAACTCCCCAGCGAGGCCAAGTCAATCTCCTTAAAATTTTCCCAACAGTCACAATTTATAAAACATGTAAGCCAAACCCAATAAATCAAGTAAACAGCATTGCATAATGGTGGCTTAAGTATAGAACAAGGCAAGCCAGAAAGGTTCAATTAAGTAAATGCTGTACATATGTCTAGATTTGATGAGGTCAATATGATATATTGGACTGTTTTAGTATAAAGCCAAATAAAAGAAGATAATTTCATGATTAAATCAAGTAAGGAAACTAGAATAAAATGAATACCTTAGGAAAATTAAATTGATTTTTTTTAAAAAAAATTCTAGAACAAGTAAGAGTTTAGAATTACAATGTGCTCAATAGAAACTCTTGAAAGAGACCATAGCCAGGAGGGAATGCAAAATAGAAATAAATGGAATGGCATTCTCTAAACAATTAGAGACTACTAGTAACATTATGATTTTAAATTTTAAATTGATTTCAGATAATTTGTATGCAGCAAAAACAAATCATACATATGAAGTGTGGTTACCATGGTGATATTAAGCTATTAAAGGTGTATACAATTTAGAAACAATTGTGTGAAAAGGAGAAAATGCATCTAACCTCTCAGATGCTTTGCCTACAATTGTAAGATGTTCATTATTTCTGGTTATCTGGGTGATTTAATGAACTCATTTTTCCTATGAATGTTTCATCCTGACCCACCCTTGTATATCAATGCAGTGGGAAAAGAGTGACATCAATTTCAAACAACCCACGAAGAATGTAGCTATGGTGTTCACAGACAATGCAATACCTATGGGTTCATGTCTATAATGACTGCGCTGTCAAATCAATCCTGGTTCACTTTTTCCTCCTAATATCTGATAAACTTTCATTTTTGCAGGGGAAATGAACATGCTAACAGACTTCAACTATTTCAGAAACCAATACAGAAGGAAAATATTCAGTAACGAAGTCTAGCCACTGACATGTTGTTTTTATGTGGGAAAATCAAGCCACTGTTGAATTACAAAGGGGAAATGGGTCTGTACAATTTTTAAATCACCATGGTCTCTGTGCATAGATGTGTGAACCATCAGGGCTGGGGGTGTAGCTCAATTGGTAAAGTGCTTACTTAAGGCATGCTAAGCCCTGGGTCAGTCAGCAGCACCAGAGAAACTGTGTATGATGGGACAAACATGTAATCCTAGTCCTTGGAAGATGGAGGCAAGAGGGTCAGAAGTTCAAAGTTGTTTGTAGCTATGCTGCAAGTCCAAGGATACCCTGTTTCAAAAATAAATAATAAAAAGCAATAAAGTTCAAAAAAATTGGGATATTATTCCTTTAATCAAACCAGATCTCCCACCAGTTTCTTAACAACTGTGTGCATGCACATGTATGTATGTCTGTATGTATGTGTGTATACATGTGTGTCTGTATGTTTATATGTACATTTGCGTGTATGTGTGTTTGCATGTACCATGTCATGTGTTTGTGTTCATGAGTGTATATGTGTGCTTATGTGTGTATATGTGCTCATGTGTGTCTGTGTTCATGTGTGCATGTGTGTGTGAGAATGTGTATGTATGAACCTCTTTGCTTTCCTTGTATATTAACTCATGCCTTCCTTCCACAATTAGTTATTAAGTGTGCAGCCTGTATCAAACTCCTTGCTAGACTGCAGATAATTCAAGGATGACAAACGTGTATTGGTACTTTCAAGGGGCTCATAATCCACTACAGACTTGAGCAATGATGAAATCAAGTGATATGGATGTCTATGATCAAGGATTGGCATCCATCACACAGCCAGGAGGCACTGTTCACAGAGCAAGGCAAGGAATCAGCCAAGATGCCCATTGATGGATGGATAAGGATAATGTGGACCACACACACAGCAAGATAGTCTTCAGATAGAAAGAAGAACACGGTTATGTCACTTGCAGGAAAATAGATGGGACTGGGGATTGTTATGCTAAGTGAAATAAGCAAAACTCAGAAAAACATTTTATCTTTTCTTTCATTGCAGAATCTAGATTTTAAAAATTAAAAAAAAAAAAATCTGGAGGTTGAAGAGATGGCTCAGAGGTTAAGGACATTGGCTGCTCTTGCAGAGGTTCTGAGTTCAATTCCCAGCACACACATATTGTCTCACAACCACTTGTAATGGGATCTGATGCCCAAAAAGACAGAGCACTCCTATACATAAAATACATTATTATTTTTTTTATTTTCTTTAAGCCATGAGTGTAGAAGGAGGATTTGGAAGAAGGTAGGAACATTAGAGTTGGAGAGGGGTGGCAGGAGAGGGTAATGAGGGGCAGAAACAATTAAAGTACATTGAATTTTCATATGGAGCTCTCATAATGAAACCCATTATTTTGTACTAGTGAAAAATGAAAGGCAAAGAGAAGGCAGGGAGGGCTCCTCTGTGAAGTGACATTTGATCTCAGCTCTTTCTAAAGAAACATTTGGGAGCTTGTATAAAAGATGAAGGATGAAGAGCCATCCTTGACTACAATCATGAGTTTGAGGCCAGCCTGAACTACGTGAGTCATTGTCTCAAAAAACAAGTGAAAAATCTCAGCCAACATTGTCACCATCACATGTCACAGTACATAAACAAATCTGCATATCAATTTTGTGCTTAATTTAAAAAACAGGAATTGGTTAAATGAAATACACCAAAAAGTTTACTTGGAGACAACAGTGAAGTTGAGAGACCTCATTAAGTCTGGAGAATCGAAGCTTTGTGCTACAGTTCAGAAATCTTCGCAGTCCTCACGTTCATCCTTCCTCAGAGACCAGCCTGGGAGTGTAATGATCACAACGCACTACTAATGGAGGCTCTGGAGTTCTGAAGTTATGTGGGGTCCATCGGCTCAAGTAAGCCTGTCCCAAAGTAGTCTGCTCTCATTAAGTAGTCAATTATAGACTTAGCAAAGACAGTTGTGCTTATTGCACTTTTTCAAATTTTGTTTTTGGTAGCCTCCCCAGTGTCACTTAGGAAAGTGCTAGAATGGGTGTGGTTGATGCTGCTACCTCTCTAACTTGTGTCTTTTCACCTCCCTGTTATTTACTTATTCACTGGACCCATAAACATTCATTTCATGCCCTTGCAATTTCATCCATTCCAGCGATCTTAATGACATTACATGTGTTCATGAATCTCATTTGTTTAATGACTGGAATCTTGTTTTCTTTTATTTATCATTATTTAATGTGGTGGTGGTGGTGGTGGTGGTGGTGGTGTGTGTGTGTGTGTGTGTGTGTGTGTGTGTGTTGCAAATGTGTTAAATCAGAGGACAACTTTACAGACTCTATTACCCCCTCTGCCTTTATGTAGATTCTGAAGACCTTTATCTATGCAGCCATCTCACCAGACTCTGAAATCTTTTAGCAAGTATTTCTCCTCATTCTCCTTCCCCATTACAGGGTCCCACTATCTGACTCTGACTTTGAAACTGCTGTGTAAAACAGGCTGGATTTGAACTAATGACGAGCATGGTGCTTCTTCCTCTTGACCACTATAGTTCCAGGCATGTGACAACAGGTTTCTCTTCTAGCAAAGCATTCCTCCTCCTACTGGACACTCCATCCCAAAGTCTTCAAAGTTACTCATATTCAGCACATCCCAAAGACAGCCACCTTCTCTTTCTACGTGCTTCTGTTTCTCTCTTTAAAACATGGTATTCTAGCCGGGCATGGTGGCATACGGGTTTAATCTTAGCACTTGGGAATGCAGACATAGGCAGATCTAAGTTCAAGACCAGCCTGGTCTACAGAGTGAGCTCCAGGATAGCAAGGCTACTCAGAGAAACCCTGTCTCGCCTGTCCCTGACCTCCCCTCAAAGTGGTATCTCTTTGAGAAATAATATCTCTTTAAGAACTAGGTAGCTTTATTCACCTTGTTGCCCAACCCAGAAACCTATGAATCTTTGGTCATCAGTCAGCAAGTCTTGACACCTGTGATTCCTTACCTTCAAACCACTGCTAGGAAATTCAGAGTTTGATTACTTCTGCCTAGAAAATTGTACCTGCTTTGAAAGCCTCTATGATCTGACCTCATTGAGGTTATCAACTCATGGCCATCCATTCCCTAAATCAATGAGGCTAGTAATACATTTTTAAATAGTTAAGAAAGTGTCTGGATTGGAGACCGGGAGGTGGCATGTATACCCACCAGCCCCACCTTTGATATATAGCTCAGATCTGTGTTCTTTGGTCTAAGTATGAATTCCACCTGATGCAACACATCCATGTCATCTCTGCAGACTATAGATGCTTAACAAATCCATTATTCACAATCCCTGGTGTCTATTATTCTACCTACTCGCATGTTCCTTCTCTTGGAAATAGAATTATGTTATAAGACCACAGTTTTTCTTGTTCATGTAATTTGATGGGAGGAAAGAAAAATAAACTATAAATTTAATTTACTGACTTACTTATTGAGGAAATTGAGAGATTACTAAGTAAAATATAAATATTCAGGCAAGCTTTTCTCAAAGACAGATACAAAAAATACAGCTATTGCTACAGCCAGTTTGTGACATGCTTTCATAGTTTATTTAATATGATTATAGTCTGAAATCAATATACAAACAACAGAATTCCCAAGCAACACATAAATCTCCCAAAGAAATATGTTTGGGTTTAAAATTTGCTACATAAACGAGAGAACACATTTTGAAGTTCAAAGGGGAAAAACATATACTGAATTATAGTTGCCCTTAGTTAATTTGAAGCAAACTCACCAAATCTTAGCTTATTGAAGGAGACACACATGCACACATATAATACACACACATACACAAACACACACACACACACACACACACACACACACAGAGTTGAATTTTTCATTAAAATTTTCATTTTATTTTTATGTTATATATTATATGTATCATTTACAAATTGAATTGAGTGTTTGAATTTGAAAACAATCTCTGTGAGTTAACCCCAAGAGCTTCTAAGTGAGGTGAAAACTTTGTCTTGAAATAAAGGTCCTGTCTCCTAAAATACCCGTGAAGTGTGATGGCTCACTCCTGTAACCCCAGAACCCAGCAGGCAGAAACAGAAGGATCACTGTCTGGGCTACAGAGAAACCCTACCTCAACAAATAAAATGCCATGAATAAAATAGTCATAGAAAAGACATGCCGTAGAGCTACCACTGGCAGGAACACTATATTTCTAAGTGAAAACTATCCACTTCAGAATCACCGGTCAGAGAGTTGTTGATATATTTGAAAATAATTTAGACAGAATTGCAGTTGTTAGAAACCTGCAGTCTCACCCTGTTGGGCCATGCCCAACCCCCACCTTTTTAATAGTAATAAGAGGTGGGAATGTTGAGGCTTGGCAGTCTGTGGGCCCCGCCTCTGAGGGGCGGGACACCTATGGCCACATAATCATTATGTCAGGCCTTACCTAGCTACCCAAAGTACCTGGCCGCAGAGACCGCAGAGACCGGGTTACACATGCACAAGCTCCCCTTTTAAAGCAAGTGCACCAAGCGCACCTCTCTCTCTTGTCCCTCTCTCTCATCTCCCTCTCTCTTGCCTCTCTCTCTTGCTTCTTTCCCCTTCTGTCTTTCTCTCTCTCTCTCCCCCCCGCTTTCGGTTGGCCACCAGCTACCCCCCTCTTTCCTCTCCCCTCTCTCAATAAACTCCGCGTGGGCTCTGAATCTCGTGTTTGTGTTTCTTAGGCCATAGCAGCTGCATCACAGCAGCTGTATCAAAAGAACAACAGCAGTATCCTTTCTATTATTAGCCTTCAGCAAATTTCACCAGCACAGGCCTACCTACATTAGTCTCCATCACTGCACAAATTTCAGACACCACCACTTTTTTTTCCTTTCCTCCAGTTTTTCAAGACAGGGTTTCTCCATGTAGCCCTAGCTGTCCTGGAACTCACTCTGAAGACCAGGCTGGCCTCAAACTCACAGATTGGCCTTCTCTGCCTCCAGAGTGCTGGGATTAAAGGCGTGTCCCTTTAACTGCTTTTGCCAGCAACGGAAACCACTATGTGTCTGAAATCACCTTCTTAATAAAGCAAAAACTTTGGCTACTGGTGGTACATACCTTTAATCCCAGCACTTGGAAAGCAAAGGCAGGACTGAGGACTTTTTAAAACTGTAATTGTTTTAGAGAACATATAAGGTATTGGGATTCAGTGTGGCATCTGCCGTCATGAATGTCACTATATTTTATTTTGTAAGACCCTCGAGAGCGTGGTCCCTCGCACTTCCACTCAAGAAAGGCGGCCGCCCCAAATCACTCATGAGAAGCAGTCTTGATGCAAAATCATGAGGTCCTTTATATTCTAAGTGCACTGGAACCAACAGCCATAGCCACACAGGGGTAGAGGGCTAAGGACCCCGGATACAGGCTCGAGAGACTTTTATAGGGTTACAACAAAGCCTGCGCATCGTGAACCAATCACCTCGTAGCATCCAGTGCGGACCAATTAATTTAAACTATCCAAGCCCACACTTAGCCCAGGAATTCTGCTTTTGCACAGGCTTCTGGGTGGGGCGACAAGGCTCATTTCCTGTGTTCACTCACTCATAGATGCTGTCATAAACATTCAAGAAGGTGACCTTCAGCCTGGGATTTAAGACTCCCAGCTTCCTGGGGTCAGTGGAGAGTTAAATTTTTCCATCCTAATAATTTGACCCTCTGCTATCCACCCCATCCCCTTCCCCTCTTCTTTTGGTCCCCTTCTCTTCAGAGTCCCTCCTGCTTTCATGTCGTATGTGTCTTTACCCTGCCTCGTCTCCCGGACTTTACACTTCTTCCCCTCCTCCTGCAGACCTCTTCTACACACATATACAAATACTTACAAATTTAAGTCTATATGCCAGGTGTGACAATCAACTTGATTTCCCACTCAGTGGGAGTTAGAGTCCAGTATCTTGAATTTCACACACCTTGAATTTCAGTCCTAAAGGATGTTTCCAGAGAAGTTTAACTAGGAAAGACCCATCTTGAGTATGAGCAGCACCATCTCTTAGCCTGGGATCTCAGCTGACATACAAAGGGAAGAAACTCCGGGCTTCAATTCGCTCTGTCTTCTGACCTGGGACACCATGTGATTAGCCATGTCATACCCACTACATTAGCCCCCACCATGATAAAACTCTACCCTTCTAGAGCTCTGAGCTATAAACAAATCCCCACTCCTCCCTTTAACTGCTTTTGCCAGCAACGGAAAACGTTTCATTCCACGGAGAAGAGAGCATGTGATACTTGTCTTCCTGAGTCTGGCTTGTTTCACTTAGCATGATAATTTCCAGCTCTGTCTGCAGTATTATGTCATCCTCTTTACAGTTCGCTAAAACTCTGCTGTGTGAATGACCACATTTATCCATCCATCTGGATGGACTCCATACTCCTTCCGTGTCTCAGCTGTTAGGACTATTACAAGAAAAAGCACAGATGTGCAAGTATCTCTATGGTATGTCCAGGGTCCTTCAGCTAAACAGTGCCCTGGCAGTCATATAGTTCTAGTTCTAGTTTTAGAACAGCAACACTGATTTCCACAGTGGCTGTACCAGCTTTCTTTTCCAGCAGTGGTGTAGACGTGTCCTTTTTCTATACCCTTGCTAGCATTTGATGTCTACGGTCTTGTTTGAAGGGAGGGTTTTTTTTTCATGAAGATAGCCATTTTGAGCGGCATAAGATGAAAATTCAATGTGGTTTTAATTTATATTTTCCTGGTAAGGGTGCTGAGCTCTTTTTCAAATACTGACTAGCCATTTGTATTTCTTTCTTTGGGGGCTCTCTATAAAATGAATTAGCCCATTTATCTATCAATTGAAGTTTTTAAAAATTTGTGTTTAATTTCCAAGAGCCTTTATAGATTTAGATATGAATCACTGGCCAGCCATAGGCTGTTTTATCCCTCTACTGACTGGTTTCTTGTTTGTTTGTTTGGTTGGTTGGTTGGTTTTTTTTTTTTTTTTCTGCACCAAATCATATTAATTTTGTGTTTTACCACCTGTAACCCAACCAACCTAAGGATTAAGAGTTTGAATCTAGTTTGGGCTATATAGTGAGTTCTTGTGAGTACCAGGCCAGGCTGGGCTACAAGCCAGCCAATGTGAGACAAAGGTTGACTTTGGTTCCCAGTTTTGGAGATTGCTCCATGAATAATATGCCTGCTTGCTTCTGGAATGAAGTGAGAGAGCCCATCAGGACAGCAAGGGCAACAGAGGCTGGCCAGGCCTTTCCCATGGTGAAGTGCTATAATAATCACTTGCCTAGTGTAAATAAGGCCCCAGCTTCACAAAAAGAAAAAGAAGAAGAAAAAAAAAACAGACAGAAAAAAAAAAAAAAGCGAAGTAAGTTTATGTGGCAGACACAGGCACAGTGGTGCACGCCATTAATCCCAGCACTTGGAAGGCAGAGGTAGGTGAATCTCTGTGAGTTCAAGGCCAGCCTGGTCTACAGAGCGAGCTCCGGGACAGCCTGGGCTAACAGAGAAACCCTGTCTGGAAAACAAAAACAAAACCACAGATAGCGCAACAGTGGTTCAACAACCCCCTTGAGGGTTTATGCTCAGTGACCTAAAGCTTCCACATGGGCTTTCTTTGCCACCGTGGGCTGGAGGATGGACTTAGAGGGAACACTTGACATCTGAACAATGGTGTCACCTGTGTGGCCCTCCTCACTGAGCCCTTCTTTGTTTTTCTTCTTCCGCTAAGGACATTCTCCTATACTCCTACTCTGTCCTTTACTATTTCAATTATACCTACACCTTCAATCTGGTCCTATATTCAGATTTCTCAGAAGGTATATCAAATATACGAATGAATTAGAAACTACTTCTCCATCTTTTAAATATTGTTCCCCCCCTGACACAAAATCTCATGTAGCCCAGGCTGGCCTGAATCTTGCTGTGTAGTAGAGGATGGCCTTGAAACTCTGCACCAGAAAGCCTGAAATTAGAGGTGTGCACCACACTCAGTGTAAGTAAGTGGCACTGAGGAGCAAACCCAGGACTTTTTGCATGCTAGGCAAGTACTATTCCAAATAAGTCACATTCCCAGCCCAACTCTGTATCTTTGAAATTAGACGTGAATGTATAGAAGGCATTTGGGAAACTGTGACATGCTATCAAGAGCTGCAACATCTTCCAACTCTGTAAATAGTGACTGGAATTAATAGACCACTTGAAACGAATTCTAATTAAAATTGTCATGCAACCCCAATGTAAATAGATACTAAGTATTAACATTATCCAAGCATTCTCAAGCATGGAAATGCATGTAGCCTGAAGAACTCATGCTTCATTATAAGAGACTAATTGCCTTCGTGAGAGCCTGGTATAGGCACTTTGCCCCTTGAGGACATTTTAGTGCAAGCATCTTTCATTAACACTGTATTTCTGTGTCTTGCTCTGAAGTAGAACTTCAAAAAGCAAAAGGAAACACCTTTGTGGTAATCAGTAAGTGGCATTAGAACTACATATATTAATTTCAGTGGATTGAGCCTGTGCTTGTTCTGTATTCTGAGGAACAGCATTTTCTTGGGCAATGTCAAGAGAATGAAAAATGTGCTGTTTATAAAATGAAGTAATGACTTCGTTTTAAGTATCGCATCTTATAAAAACACTTTCTAGATGCAAAAATATTCCTTCAAGTTCAACAGAGCAATGCACATTGGAAAGGAATAGAAATAAATTCTTTATTATGCATGCATTACAAGACACTTGTATAATAAAAAACAAAATGTAAAAGAATTAAAAATTCATTTCATGCCATAAACCATCAGTAATGCCCAGCTAAGGGTTATGAATACATAACTTTTACATAGTCTCATTATAGGTCAGAATAAACTTATATTCTCTTAAAAGGTACGGTTTAGATAATATTTAATTACATTTATATTAATATATAATTTACAATATATTATAAATATTGTATATATTTATAATATATAAATAATATATTTATATAATGTATAAATATTAATATATAATTAAAGTATTGTTGACATAGAATTTCAACACACAACTTTTTTTGAACATTTATCAGTGGTGATCTCCATATTGGGTAAGGTTTTCCTAATCCATTTATTAACGGACGGAAGCTGACAGATGAGAGAGGAAACAACACCAGTATTTATTCAAAATCAGCACACCTCTGGTTTTTTTTTTTTTTTTTTTTACTTTGTTTCCTGAATTCTTGGGTCTGTAATCCAATTAGCATTTCAGGTTATGGAATATGAAAAATAATCTTCAAATCATGACTCAATTACAAGTTCTTCCTAATGACCCGTGTATATTCCTCCTCTCTCTATTACTTCGCTTTCTAGTTAAGAAATAAAACAAGCTTTTAATTGAGAGAAAAGGGTCATTTTAGCTTAGCTATAGATTATTAAGAGTAATGCTGACCTAATGATTCCTGGCAGCCAATGACACAGTGGCTGCAGTCTTGGAAGAGGGGTGGAAAGAGCGAACCTGAGTGAGGAATTAATTAAACCCAGGTACAAGGGGGCTCACGGGGAGGCTGTGCTTACATCTTCATCGTGGGCTCTGTCTCATGAACATTGACCAGAACTCCCCAAGGGCACTAACTAACCGTGTGCCATCAGTGACATTTCCAAACGTCAGCTCATAAAACTGAGAAAAATAGTGCTATTATACGACAGTAGGAATTGTTGAGGTAAACGTGATTGACAAGGGCCTGGGATTTTGTGCTGTTTTTCTGAGAGGGGATAGGAGCACTTTGCCCTTTAAGTTCATTTTGCCCATAAGAGCAATTAGAAATGTCGGGGACACTTAGGAAAAGCAAGGGCTGTCCTCGGTGTGACACTTATCCCACTTTGTTTTTTAGTTCAGGGCTGAAACTTACTGCCACCATTACAAAACGTAAGAAGAGGTCCGAGAGTGGTTGCAGATAATCCTTAATCCCAGCGCTCAAGATGCAGAGGCAGGTGGGTCTCTGAGTTTGAGACCAGCCTGGTCCACGGAGTGAATTTCAAAACAGGCAGAGCTACATAGAGAAACCTTGCCTTTAAAACAATACAACCACCCAAACAAAAAAAGAGGGCTAAGACTTTTGCTTGATTCTTGGCACAGGGGAATGTGTTCCATCCCAGAAAAGTAAAGGGCCGGTGACAGTTGATCCCATGTGTCAGTTTGATAGCACTAGAGTCGCCTTGTCTCCTCAGACAAGGCTCTGGGTAGGCTTGTGAGGGACCATGTAGATGACATCAACTGAGGTTGAAGATTCCCTCACCTGGATTACCAGTGCATGGATGAGGATCCTCCACTGAATTAAAAAGGATGGGGTGACAATGGCATTCAGGACTCTCTGCTTGCTAACTATGGAAGCAGGGGGCCTCAAGCTCCTACAGCTAGGACATTCCTCATAATGGAGTGTCCCTTCAAAATAAAAGCCTTGACTTGTTTTTATGTTGTTGTTTTTGTGTTTTGGTTTGGTTTTTGTTTGTTTGTTTTTGTTTTTGTTTTTGGACACAGGGTTTCTCTGTGTAGCTTTAGAGCCTGTCCTGGAACTAACTCTGTAGACCAGGCTGGCCTTGAACTCACAGAGATCTACCTGCCTCTGCCTCCCGAGTGCTGGAACTAAAGGCGGGAACCACCAATGCCTGGCTGGATTTTTTTTTTTTTTTTTTTTAATTCCAGGTCCTTTGTAGCAGAGACAAGAAACTAGTGTGTGGACCTTAATATTAAAAACAAAAACACTTGTTGAAATGTCATGCATAGTTTTTTTTTGTTGAATATGCAAATAGTATTTTGTTGATATCTTTATCCTGTTAAACTTTGACCCTGTTATTATTCAACTTGGTTATCATTATCTAAAAAGGCTAATTGGGCATGATGGGCCACACTTAACATCCCAGCACCTAGGAGACTGAAGCAGTAGGATTGAGGCCAGCCTGCCCGGGCTGCAGTCTAGACTACAAAGTGAGTTTCAGAGAAAAAGAAGCCCGAGTATAGGCGATGTCTTGTTGATTAAGAACACTGACTGCTTTCCCCAAAGACCCAGGTTTAATTCTCAGCCCTACATGGTGGCTCACACCATCTGAAACACCAGTTCCCGGGAGACCTGTGCCTTCTTCTGGCATCTTTGAGTACCAGGTATACACATGGTGCACAGACACACATTCAGGCAAAGCAACCATACCCCTAGAGGAAAACACATTAAAGAAAACATTGTGTTATTTATAACACTGGCTTAACTATTAAGTATCAACATTGCATATTTTTCTCACAGCCATACACTCCTTGCACTTAGTGCATTTAGGTCTTTTCCCTGCATAAAGTGAGATGTGAATTTTTTTTTTCTTTCCTTTCTTTCTTTTTCTTTTTTTGACATTTATTTATTTTATTTCATATGCAGTGGTTGTGGTAGTGGTGAAGTGCAATGGTAATTTAAATGACATGTCCCTTCGGGCGGTGGTGGGGCACGCCTTTAATCCCAGCATTCAGGAGGCAGAAGCAGGCAGATCTCTGTGAGTTCCAAGGATCAGTCTCTGGTGGTGATTTGAATAGGAATGAACCCAAGAGGCTTATAGATTTGAATGCTTGGTCATCAGGGAGTAGCAGTACTAGGAGGTGTGTCCCTGGTGGACTGGTGTGGCTTTGTCCAAGGAAATACGTTACTGGGGGTGGTATCTCTGTCTTTTCCTGCTTCCTGCTGATCCAGACAAAGAACTCTAAGCTCCTTCTCTGGCACCAAGTCTGCCTGCACACCAGAATGATAATGAACTAAACCTCTCAACCTGTAAACCAGCCGCAATTGAAAGCTTTTCTTTACAAGAGTTGCCCGGAGTCATGGTGTCTCTTCACAGCAATAGGAACCCTACTAAGAAACCCACTGAGCCATCTCAATGACTCCAAACAGGATTCTTAAGAGTGACTTCCCAATCATCACAAAGCCAGGATAATTTGACCCCCACGCATTAGGTGGCTTTAACCTGGGAAAGAACATAAATTTTAAAATATGAAGAGACAAAAGAGGTTTGCAGGGCTATCTCTGGTAGAGCATGTGCTTATCTTGTACCAGGCATAGATTAAATTCCCAACAACACCAAAAAAAGGGCAAGAGATACGGACAAAAAGGGGGTGGGGGGAGAAAAAGATAAAGCAGTACATGGAATAAAGAAAAGTTTGATGGTACAACACCAGTTGCTTAGCAGATTTTATCCAGCACTGCATAAAAAGAAAGAAAGGCACCCATTATCGATACTTTCTTTCCTTCTATTTATTTGTTTATTTATTTATTTTGTTTTTTCGAGACAGGGTTTCTCTGAGGCTTTGGAGGCTGTCCTAAAAATAGCTCTTGTAGACCAGGCTGGCCTCGAACTCACAGAGTTACCACCTGCCTCTGCCTCCCCAGAGCTGGGATTAAAGACGTGAGCCACCACTACCCTCTTTCCTTTATATATATATCCAACACCCTTCTCAGACCTCCTCAGGAACCTACATGAAAGTGTACATAATTTTTGCTTGTTTGCTTTTTCAAGACAGGGTATTTCAGTGCAGACCACTGGCCTTGAACTCAGAGATCCCCCTGCCTCTGCCTCGTGAGTGCTGGAATGAAAGGTGTGGACCACTATTGCCCAGCCTCGGTTAATTTTAGTTGCTGTGACTGAACACCACGCCCAAGGCAACTTCTAGGAGAAAATATTTGATTTGAGGTTCCCGGGAGTTAGAGACTGACCAAGAAGCAGAAAAAGAACAGGAAGAGGAGTCAAGCACCTGCAAGCACCGCCCACTGTGACACACTTCCTCCAGCAAGATTCCATAACTTCCCAAGCAGTGAGGCCATCTGGGGACCAATTTCAAGTGGAAGGGACTATGGTGGGCATTTCATATTCAAACAGCACGTAAGGACCTGAGTTCAATTCCCACCACTGAGGAGGTGGACAAATGAGCTTCCTTGGTCTTCGTTGGCCCAATCTCTTACTTAGCTACATACAAAATCTCTTAGCTGTATACAAAAAAATAAAAAGATGGTAAATAGTAAAGAAAGATACCTGTCATTGACCACGACCTCCGCATGCGTGCACACACATATACACCTGTACACACACACTGTTGTCACTGTATCGTCTATATTTTTATGTCACTGTAGCCAGAGATTTAAATATTCTGCATTTGAGAACTGGAGAGAAGTCGCGGTGGTTAGGGGCCCTCAAAGCTATGGCAGAACACGAGTTTGCTTCCCAGCTTCCATGTGAGGTGGTTTACCACTGTCTGGAACTCTAGCTCCAGGAAATCGACACCCTCCTCAGACCTCCCCGAGAACCTGCATGCAACTGTATGTACAAACAGGTGCACATGCGCGTGTGCACACACACACACACACACACACACACACACACACACACACACACGCAATGAAAATCATTTTTAAATGAGCAGTGTGTTTAAAATATTAAAGGTTCTTTTTCTCTTGTTTCACACAATAAACAAAGCCTTCAGATAGGCAAGCTGGTGTAAGTTGGTTACCCAATGGTGTTTTACTGTGACATTTGTTTATTCCCACCTAAAATACCTCCTGTCAGCTGGGAAAATCACACCATCCCAGATCTATTTGTCTGGTTTGGCTTCCTAGAAAGTGAGTGTAAGCCAGTGGTTTGGCACAATGTTGAGGCGTTCTGCTTGGAATATGGCATCAATTTGGGGCCTCTACAGTCAGCATTCGGCACTTTCCGCTAGAAACCTGTAAGTGGGGAGTATCTATCTAGCTTCCCTAACACAGTTTGGAAGGGCACTCACAACCTTTCAGAAGCAAGTTATGGAGCTCAGTGCTTCTGTTTGGGGGTCTGGAGCACCATGCTTCTTTTTGGTGGTATAAAACGCATGCACAATGTGTTACTAATTTTGCTAACAAGCATTCACATAAAAGAAAACTAAGACAAATAGTTGGGTGCGGTGAGTGGCACGTTCTGCAAGCCAACCTCCCAGGATCCTGAGGCAAGAAGATGGCTTCGAGTTCTAGGACAGCCTAGGCCACAGGGCTTCAGAGTGAAATGCCATAACAACAAAAGGAGAGAGATGGGAAGGAGAAAAAGGAAATTAAGTAAATGGTCTGATTTAAATAGGTGTACGATGAGAAGATGGTACCATGTCTGGGTCTATCTGGTGTAAAAAAAAAAAAAAAAAAAAAAGCACCTGCTGAGAACATCATCTGTATGCAGATATTAATCTTCCTCTCAAATACAAAAGTCACATCCTTAAAGAGGCTTACCGAGGTACCACAGTGCCTGCCTGTGATGCCAGTCCTGAGAGATAAACACAGGAACTGGTGGTGGCTTGTCCTACACAATGATTTCCAGGCCTGCCTGGACTACTGTAAGACCTATGTCAAAACAAGAGTCTCATCTCAGGTCAATGTCACCGAATTTCTCATTTCACTAACTCTGTTTTAGCTAAATGTTCTCCCCTCCTCCACTGGAAAATGAGGCAGAACTATTGATTGACTGCCAACTTTCAGGCCACCTTTTAAAATATTAGCACCTGCTTTACCATCTAATAAAATGTCAATATGCTTTCATTTCAGTTGTGGGGAAAATAAGAGTATCACATTTAATTGAGAATTACTAGTTAGCACACTATTAGATTACCAATATTTAAAAAATGAGAATCTATTACATATGGAATTTGGGGTTCCTTGGCTTAAAAACAAAACCAACTCATAAGTTTCCAGTATCTCATCTCACCATCATATTCATCCATCCGTTCATTATTCATTTACCACAGAAATATTTCTTGAACTTACTACGTAGTAGACACAGTTCTAGGAACAAAAAAAATCCCCAAAAAAACAAAAAACAAACAAACAAAAAATTAAAAGACAGGCAATCTGAGCACAGTGGCATGTGCCCATTATTCAGAAACCAGGCTGGCCTCAAACTCAGAGATCCACCTGCTTCTGCCTCCTGAGTGCTGGGACTATATGAACATGCCATTGCCACCTGATTATATTATTTTTTAAAATTACGTGTAGGTGTGTGGTATATGTGCTTGAGCGCAGATATCTGAGGAGGCCAAAGGGATCAGACTCTCTACAGTTAGGTTTGCTGATAGCTGTGAGCTGCCTGACAAGTCTGCTGGGAACTGAACTCATGTCCCTTAAAGAACAGCAAGTGTCCTTTGCCACTGAGCTATCTCTCCAGCTCAATGAAACCCTATCTTTAAAATACACAGTTTTGATACACATGAGATAGATATAGGTATAGATATGTACGTGGCAATGGACCCTGGCCTCTAAGAATTTGGATCAAGCAATATTGAATAAATACATGAAAGAGGCACTTGCTAACGCTGTTAAGTTGATAGTGCCATAGGTACTGAAGAGTTCATAGTCATAGTGTTAATTGAAAGAGTGACCGCATCACCTAGCCTGGTGGGGAGAGCCCACAGTGACAACTCCTTGGGAAGCCTAAAGCCGGAGGTCACCTGAAGCCAGGACCGGAGACCAGCTGGGGTGACATAGGAGGACTTCTCAAAGCCCAAACCCACAAACATTTCTACAGAACTCTTAGTCAGATTTTAGTCCAACTGCCAGTACTCATAATGAAATCATCTGGAACCGATTCACACAATACAAGCTCCTACAGTAGCAGGCATGCTTTCCGGGGATCAAATACACACTGTCTAATGCCTCACCTCTGCCTATTGAACTCACCATAGCTCTCTCTTAAAAGCGGTTATTCCCCCCATCCCGGGTTTTCTTTAGAGATGGGTATTTTCGGTGTCAACTCTGCAGGATCATGTCATGCATATGCTTGCTTCTTCTGGAGCAAGTCCAGTATTTTGAAGAGCATTTCACTTCGTTCATCTTATCATTTGAGAAGCATCCGTCGGCTTCGCAAACCTGTTATTTCCCTGCCGGAAGTATTAGGTCACCGTTCTTCTGGGCCCACAAGGCACAAATTATCTAACTATGGACAGTAGAAGGTTCGCCATGTATCTCGCTAGCATCTAATTTTTAGCCTCTGCCTCTGTTTACTCTATGAAAAATATATTTTGAAAAGACTCAAGGAAACGGAGTTAGTTCCATGGAGAAACTAGATCTGTTTACATTCCCCCAGTGGACTGGGCCTTGGACCCGCCGCTTGGCAGAGCACATGAACCCTGGACTCAGACGTGTGAGAAACACTCATAGGCACCCTCACTCACAGACTCTTCCAAGGGCCTCGGGGCAAATGCTCTGAAGCTTCTTATTTTATTCCTCAGGCAAGCGCAGAGTAATAGGGCCAGAGCCAGACAGCCTTCCTGTACCCAGAAGAAGCCTCCAGCGGTTCCCATCAGCCTCGAGGGCAGGGGCTCTCAACCTTCCTCAGGCTACAACCCTTTAATACAGTTCCTCATGTTGTGGTGACCCCCAACTGTAAAACTATTTTCACTGTTACTTTGTAACTGTAATTTTGCTACTATTAGGAATTGTAATGGGAATGTCTGTTTTCCGATGGCCTTGACCCATGGGGCACCATCAGGTCAGGGCGACTTGTGGGGACGGGGAGGGGCTGCACTCAGGCTGTTACAAGACAGTAAAGCTTTGAGGTTTAACTCTTCTTTCTACCACCACCCTCCTTTTTTTTTTTTTTTTTTTTTTTAAGAAAGTAAAAGGCTTATGTGGGGCTGGTGGCTTAAGCCTTTAATCCCAGCATTTAGGAGCAGAGGTAGGTGGATCTGAGTTCAAGGCCACACTGATTTACAGAGTGAGTTCTAAAACATCCAGAGCCACAGCCTGGTTGCCTTGGGCTATCTTTAGCCCCTCTAACCCAATAGCCATTCCTTGCCCCTTTCTGTGTCTTGGAAGCTGGCATTAATAGCTTTTCTATATCATGATGGTAGATGTCTCTCCCGATGCAGTAAGGCAGATCAAGCCTAATTGGAAAAGTAAAAGGATGGGTTTATTTGAGCAAAGCAAACTCCCCATTGAGTCCTCCAGTCCCAGAGATTAAGGCAGGAAAAGTCACATAACTGCATTAAAGCAGGGAGGTTATATAGCCTGTAGGCGAGGGGTGATGACATGTCCGCCACAAGCTGGGTTTGTACCCAAGTATGGTCAAAGACTGAACACTTTAGGTAGGAACTTAGGCTGCTGGAAACTTCAGGCAGGATCTACCACAGCCAGCAAGAATGCGGAACTGGGCATTTTGGAGTCTCTTCTCTGTTGGAGATTCTCTGAGAGGGACAGAGTTTGCAGTGAGAGATGGGGCTTCTCAGACCATGAAGGAGCAAGTTGGAGGTCCCAACTGTGCAGGCGTGGTGGCACACAGCTTCAGTCCCAGCACTAAGGGAGCAGAGGCAGCCAGGTCTCTGAGCCTGGCCTGCATGGTGAGTTCCAAGAGTCTGCAGTGAGACCCTGTTTCCAAAGAAAAAGAAAGAGAAACTTCTTGAAGCTCATTCACCTAACAAAAAATGGCAACTTCTGCCAACCGGAGCCCATGTCATCGTCGGAGAGCGTCTGAGGCCTGTAGCTGAGGTCCCTCTGGTTCACTGTAATGGCATGCTGAGTGTTTCCGCCGGTGTCATTGAAAGCACCTTGGTTTATGACTTTCTTTGCTCTGTTCCTATAAAAAC
The DNA here is from genome assembly GCA_030556225.1 of Cricetiscus sungorus. Classification (NCBI taxonomy): domain Eukaryota; kingdom Metazoa; phylum Chordata; class Mammalia; order Rodentia; family Cricetidae; genus Cricetiscus; species Cricetiscus sungorus. Next base: position 8,001,834 of record JANBXA010000114.1, read on the forward strand.
TTCCTAAACCTGCTTCCCCATTGGAATGTGGACTTTGGGACAACTTAAATCTGCTTCTAGGTCATGGCCACTCACATTTGGTGCCACCACAAATTTTCTCAAAGCCCCTTTGCGGTGAAAGTCGTGTTTTTTTTGCATTAACAGTTACCCCAACATGGGTACTGTCACAAGAGGTCACCTTTCACCGGAGGCATGGAACTGAGCTGCTGGCATGGGCTCCTTAGGTCCCAGCCACTGGCGGTATCTCCTCAGGCGAACTGCATGCATGCGAGTTCTTTTGGCCCTCCCTGGATTTGATGGAAGGTCCTTTTGTTTATTCCCAGGCTATTTAGGGATCCTATTTGATAGGTGCCTATTGTTTGGAGTTGAAGGTATCTATTCTGTTTGTTTGCTTTGGAAATTTTCAGTCCAGACCTTTGCTTTCACTCGCCTCCCCTGCTCTCAGATCTGGGAAACCATTTTGGATTCTGAGCATTTGTTAAACTTACCAACGCTCTCCTCTACCTACCCCTGCCCCAACAGGGTTCCCACCTCTAAAGCGAGGATCCAGAACGCAATTGGAGAAAACCAAACTAGCATGTCATACTCCATCTGTTTTAAAGTTTGATTAATGTGTTAGTTCAATGTTGTTGGTTTTTATTACTCTTTTCTCTTAAGCTCTTTGAGGGCCCACCACTCACCTCCCTTATTATTTCTTATACATGCCTGGCCTTAGCTTGGCTTGTTTCTAGGCAGCTTTTCTAAACTGAAATTATCCTGTCTGCCTTTTGCCTCTGGGCTTTTCTCTTTATCCTATATACATTTCTTTACTTCTTACTCAGTGGCTAGCTGTGTAGCCAGGCGGCTGGCCCTGGAATCCTCCTCCTCTCTCAATACTCTTGATCCCTGATCTTTTCTTCCCAGATTTCTCCTCTGCCTGCCGGCCCTGCCTACCCTTGCTCCTGCCTCGATATTGGCCTGTCAGTTTTTTATTAGACCATCAGGTGTTTTAGACAGGCAAAGTAACACCGCTTCACAGAGCGAAACAAATGATGAAACAAACGAACCATAAAAGAATGAAACACTTCTTTGCATCATTAAGCAAATGTTCCACAGCATAAAGAAATGTAACACATCTTAAAATAATATTCCACATATAGTTTCACAGCACCTCCCCCCGATTCATGTGTATTGGTGACAGTGGGGATGAGCATCCTGAAAGTGTATGCATGTACCATAACATCTAGACTCACTACACTATGGAGTATTCAATAACCGTGATGTAGAAGGTAGATGAGAATTAATTTCCTAGGAACAAAATAAAAAATGGTCATTTTTTTAAAAATGAAGTTTATTAGATCATAAAAAAAAATATTCCACAACATTTCAACTCACACATATGAAGAAGGGGAAAAAAAGGAAAAGTCTAACAAAGTAAACTTCTTCTCCAGGGCAACATTTACTACCTCTTTGTGTGTGTGTGTGTGTGTGTGTGTGTGTGTGTGTGTGTGTGTGTGTGTGTGTGTGTGTGATTAGCTTAAAAGTCTTAGACAATAGTTTTTGTTCTTTATTTCTTTTTGGTGGGGAGGCACTTAAGACAGGGTTTCTCTGTATCACAGCCCTGGCTGTCCTGGATCTCACTCTGTAGACCAGGCTGGCCTCGAACTCACAGAGATCTGCCTGTCTCTGCCTCCAGAGTGCTGGGACTAAAGGCGTGCACCACGAACGCTTGGCTTGTTTTTGCTCTTTAAGTCACAAATGGGCAGCCTGCTTTAATTGGAATGTTAAATCATCTAAAAAAATATGATAAGATTAGTGCTTTGCAATACCTAATAAGAACTGCATAGGCCGGGCAGTGGTGGTGCATACACACCTTTAGTCCCAGAACTCAGGAGGCAGAGGCAGGAGGATCTCTGTGAGTTCGAGACCAGCCTGGTCTACAAGAGCTAGTTTCAGGACAGCCTCCAAAGCCACAGAGAAACCCTGTCTCTAAAAAACAAACAAACAACAACAAGTAAACCCGCATAAACTACAGATGAGTTAGAGCAGGCCTTAAAATACTAATTCAAAAATTTTTAGAGTTTATACTGAGACCAAAGATTGAGACCAATTTCTTCTCATCTTTCTCTGTTTGTATCTTCTTCTTCTTTTTAATCTCAAATACAATACATCCCAAGTGCAGTTTCCTCTCCTTCAATCCCCACCCCCTACCCTCTGCCCCCATCCTCAGCTGCTCCATTTCCCTGCAAAAAGCAGCAGGCCTTCCCGGGGTATTAACATGACAATATGCAGTAAGACTCAGCACAAGCTCTGGTATTCGGACTGGATGAGTCAACACAGTAGGAGGAAAGGGATCCCAAAGGCAGGCAAAAGAGTCAGAGAGCAGACCCATGCAGGCTCCCTGACTGTCACTTCCGTCTCCCAGAGTTGGCTCTGTGGGCCATATTCTCCTTGTGTCCTGCCCATTCTGTCCCCTGCCATCCTTCCTCCCCCTCTCCCGCAGGGTTTCGCAAGCTCCAAGGGAAGGTGCCTGATTGAGCTCTCCAATTTGCACCCTCTCTCCTGCGTCTCATTTTTTATCTCTATATTAAAAAACAATTATGGCCTTGTTAAAAAAAAAAGCAAGAGTTATTTCATGGGGGGAGGGGAAAGAGAGAGAGAGAGAGAGAGGGAGAGAGAGAGAGGGAGGGAGAGAAGAGAGAGAGAGAGAGAGAGAGAGAGAGAGAGAGAGAGAGAGAGAGAGAGAGAGAGAGAATAAAAGCTTCCATTTATAGGCCAGTTGTGATGGCCCACATCTTCTATAGCAGTGTTCGGGAGGCAGAGGCAGGCAATCTCTATGAGTCTGAGGCCAGGTTAGTCTACAGAGTAAGTTCTAAGTCAGCCAGGACTACGTCTCAACTCTACCCACTCCAAATCTCATTTCCCTTGAGAAGCTATACTCACACTTCAACATGTCTTACATTTTTTTTTTCTTTTAACCTACCTACAGACAGATAAGTTAATATGTCCTCATTATACAAGGTGGTCCTAAACTTCCTTTCTATGATGTTGAAGGTACAAGTTCCAGTTGGGCTCGAGTGGAGATCACCAAAGCTTAGGGGACTCCTCAAGCTATTAAGGATAATCCTGTGGCATTGCATCTCTGTCCCCTTACTGCTGACATTCCTGTTTATACCCACTTTAAGCACTGTTGGTGGCTTTCCCTGTCCGTCCCTTAGCTTGTCTACATTAAGAATGGATCACCTGTATTTGTTAAGTGCCCCCGAGGCCCAGAATGACCCCCTCTCCAGATTCTGGGTCAGATGGAACAAGGGCGTGGCTTTTCTGGGAGACATCATGAGAGCTGAGAGCCCAGATGTCCATACCCAGCCTCTTTCTACACCGAGAGAGAAGCCTGACTGTAAGAGTCACTTCCTCCAAGCAGCACACTAGGAAGGACTGCTGATTTGTTTCTCCTAACCTGAAGCCTCGAAGGTGACCTCTCCTGCACTTTCCCTGGCTGTGTCCTCTGCTGTCAGTGTAGCCAGGGGGTTGGGGGTATGGGTGGGGTCAGGATGGACACAGATGGAGGGACAGGACAGGATAGGACACACGACACACAGAGAAGATGGAGGCAGGAGATACCACAATGACATGAGACCTTCTGAAGGAAAGGCCGAATTTAAGGTCAAACTAGACAGATTTAAACTCTACACAGTCTGACTTTATGAGAGGCTTTTGTTTTTAAAGGTAGCCATGTGAGCATTAAGAAGAACCAAACGCTAGGTGAATGGCTGTGAGGGCTGGCCTGTGTGGCTTAGTCCAAGATGACACACAAGCCATCGTTGTCATATCCAAGAATATCTATTTCCAGACTGACACCAGGCCAGTAGATAAGGCCTAATCAAAAACTGTATATCTTTTACTTTTCCCTCTTTCTCTTTCCTTTCAGATACAAGTGCAAGCATGGGAAATAAAATTTGGTTTTATTGTAAATTAAAATAGTTTTTTTTAAAAAAAATGGCCTAAAGAAACATTGAGAAAAACATTTTACAGTAAAACTTTTTCCCCCTCAGCTATTTTTGATTGTTTGCATATATTGTTATATGCAAAAAAAATTTCAGTCTATGGCCATTCTGTTCCTTTAATGCTTTTTTATTGAATGTCAAAAAAAATTTTTTTTTGCATGCCCAATTTAAAATGCACATGTGTGTTCATAAATGTGAGCATTTTGATGATGTGTTAAAAAAAAAAAAGCTTGATATGCTGCCATATAAACCTGGGTATGCCAGTGGGTGTGGACATTCCTTTAGTCCCAGCACGCCGAGGCAGAGGCAGGTGGATTTCGGTGAGTTTGAGGCCAGCCTGATCTACAGAGCTAGTTCTAGGACAGGGATACACAGAAAAACCCTGTTTTGAAAAAAAAAAAAAAAGGGAGAAAGAAAGAAAGAAAAAGAGAAATTCAAGAAGGAAAAAACCTGAGCATGCTGAACATCTTAAAAACTGTTAAAGTTATATCTTTCTGTCTGTTAAGTGTTCCATAAAACCTTAAAATACTAATTGTTCACATAAAGCAGCATTTATTGGAGTCATAAGATAAAGATTTCATTAAGCTATATAACTTAATTTTACATATAGATTTTGATAAAAATTTCCAAAACATGTTTTAAACACATACATACATACATATTTATATAAAGCACAGATATGTATTGTGGTGATTTGAATGAGAATGTCCCCCCTATAGGCCTAGGTGTTTGAATACTTGGTCCCGGCACTGCTTGGGGAGGCTTAGAAGGTGTGGCTTTGCTGGGAGTACATCAGTGGAGTCACACACTATTCACAATTCACCCTCTATGCTTCCCACTTGTAATGATTTGAGCCTTCAGCTCTCCTGGTTTCCAGCCTTGTCTGGCCCCTGCTACTCTGCTGGTCCCACCATTCTGGACCTTTAAAACCATAAGCACAGATAACCCCTTCCTTCTGTAAATTGCCTTGGCCATCGTGTTTTATCACAGCAATAGAAAAATAACACACACACATACACTATTATTATTATGAATATAAAACTAAACACTGTAAGAGGTCCTACAACATATCCGGATATTTAACAAGCAATGTGAATTAACTCCATTTTCTCCAGATTTGGGTTAACTCTTCTTATGTAAATTATGCAAAAGAGGTCAATCTCCAGTAACAACAGCATCCATATGTTTATTTGTTAAGTACTGAATTTTCTTGATTAAATTAGTATCTAAAGTGTCCTGTTGAACAATGAACTGATTTTAGAAAATAATTAAATGTCATTTATAACTTGTTGACAAAAAGGAAATGGATGAAACTACAATGTTTCATCCTTCTAGGGTCCTATTTTAATTTGTTTCTTTCTTTCTCCCTACCCCCTCTTTGGTTTTTCAAGAAGAGGTTTCTCTGTGTAGCCCTGGCTATCTTGGAAGTCGCTCTATAGACCAGGCTGCCCTTGAATTCACAGAGATCCACCTGCCTCTGCCTCCTGAGTGCTGGGATTAAAGGTGTGTGTTCCTATTTTCATTTCTAAGCATTAAAATAAAAAACTTAAGCTGTGGCCATGCCTATGAGAACAATAATGTTCTATCATCTAACAGGTCTGGCCTCTCCCTTCTAACCATGTTAATGTTTGGTGTGAAAAGACCGGTCTCTCCTAGAGTTATAGCTATCTACTACACTTATCTAAGATCAAACTGGAAAAAACTCAAACCAAAATTAAGAGAGAGTCGGCTAGTAAAATAGCCTAGATGTAAATGACATAGTTGCAGATGTTTCTTCCTTAATGGCTTTACCAGATAGTCCTCTCTCCTGGAGAATGTTGTCTTGAAAGACCCGGAGAGTGTGGTGCCTAGCGATTCCACTCAGGAAAGGTGGTCCCCCCAATCACTCACATGAAGCAGTCTTGATGCAAAAGCATGAGGTCTTTTATATTCCAAGTGCACTGGGGTCCACAGCCATACTCCATGTGGGGGTAGAGGACTGGGGACCCTGGGTACAGACTTGAGACAGCTTTTATAGGGTTACAACAAAGCCCGTGCATTGTAAACCAATCATCTCATAGCACCCAGTGCAGACCAATCAATTTAAACTATCCAAGCCTGTGCTTAGCTCCTAGGTCTGCATTTGCACTGGCTCCTGGGTGGGGTGACAAAGCTCATTTTCTGTGTTCACTCACTCACAGGGACTGTTGTAAACAGTCCTGTCGTAAACAACAAAGAATGTGACCTTTTGCCTACTCACTGCCAGGGACCAGGGTCTGGGATTTAAACTTTCAAGCTTCCTGGGGTCAGTGGAGAGTTAGGCTAAATTTCTCCATCCTTACAGTCCCACCTGCTACCTAGCCTCATCTACATCAGATCCTAGGAATTGTAAGACCCACAGGAGCGTGGTCCCTCTCGCTCCCACTCAGGAAAGGCCACCCCCCCAAATCACTCACGAGAAGTGGTCTTGATGTAAACGCATAAGGTCTTTTATATTCCAGTATACTGGGGTCGTCAGCCATGGCAGAGGGCTTAGCGACAAGGGAACGACCCCTAGCACAGAATTGAGACAGCTTTTATAGGGTTTATAGGGTTACAACAATGCCCGCACATCGTGAACCAATCACCTCGTAGCATCCAGTGCGGACCAATTAATTTAAAGCATCCAAGCCCACTCTTAGACCAGGAAGTCTGCCTTTGCACAGGCTTCTGGGTTTGGCGACACGGCTCATTTCCTGTGTCCATTCACTCACAGGCTACCGTAAACATTAAAGTAGGTGACCATCAGCTTGGGACTTAAGACTCCCAGCTTCCTGGGTTTTCTGGGGAATTAGGCTAAATTTTTCCGTCCTAACAGAATGACCCTTCCTAATTACAAGGGATGTTATGTGGCCCCCACAGTCACAAGATGTGATGCTTGGTCCACAGGGAGAACTGTGGGCAAACGTTCCAGAAAGCAACCACAGCATCTTCTACAGATACCGATGCAAGGTCAATTGACTATTAGAGCTTCGGTTACGTGGGGAGGTTGGAATATCGCAGGTCCACAGTCCAATTACAATTTACCTTGGGGTATCTGTAGTCCCCCAAACAGTCATTCCTTGAACACTTCTGTATCAGAATTAACAGGTGACTAACAGATAAAAAAAAACTCTTGAAATGTAGTCCTTTAACAAAACTATAGTTTCTAGCAACCATCCGATCAGCATCTGGTTTGCCGTAATGTCATATTTACTGTTGTCATTAAAAAGCGCTTTGACTTATTACTAGCCATTAAATTGCTTCCCCATTAGAACATGGAGTTTGGGGGAACTTAAATCTGTGTTCCTGGGTCATGATCACTGATATGATATGCAACGCAGTCATGGTGATGAGGGATAAGTGCACCATGCCATCCAGACAGAACTTAGATGGGAGGGAATTTTTATTGGGGGAAGGGAAGGGAGTGGGGGGAAGGGAAGGGAGTGGGGGGAAGGGAAGGGAGAGAGAGAGGGGGGAGGGGGACGGGAGGAGAAAAAGGGGAGGGGGCAGCAGAGCTTATCTCTTAAAGGGACCTTTTGTGTCTGTGTACAGAGCCATGCATGCAGGGGTGACCACCTTGCCAGGTCCCCAAGGGGCAGGGCCCGGTTAGCCTGGATGATGACAGTCACTCTCTTGTCCCAGGCTAAACTCCAACTTACTGTGCTTTGTGCCGCTGAGGCTATCTGCTGCTCATCACCCTCCCTCCCCTTACGCTCCCAATGGGATTCTAGGCATTCCAGGCTGTACTCAGATTGCCACCCAGCCTCTCCAAGCACACCCTGAGGGTATAGCAAAGAAGGGACGAGTTCTGATTGGTTCTGAGATGTGACCCGCACGAGGAGGTGAGGGCTTATCTAGGTGAATGGCTGTGGACAGTAACAGAGCAGTTTGGGAACTCAATGGGTGGAAGGACTGCTGGGGCTAAGGGTGTGGCTTGTAGCTGAGGCTGCAGCTCAGTGGCATGAGCATGGCCCTGAGTTCAATCCTCCACACTGAAGCGGGAAAGGCAGAAGATATGAGACGGAAGAGGGGCTCAATTTAAGCTTCCAAAGTTGGCCAAAGGTGGCCTGGGAGGTCACCAGGTTTCAGAGGAGACCAAGGAGACCAGAGTGGAAGATTCTTAGGGATAAAGTGAGTTTGCAATGGGCAAATGAGGCGCATCATGCTCAGTGCAAAGATGCCTTCCAGAAAATAGGAGTGTCCACTGAATCAGAGCTATCACAGGAATTCTTTATTGCCTGATCGACGTCATCTCTCCTCCCTCCCTCAGTCCCTCCCTCCCTTGTCCCTTTCCATAGAGATAAGGCCCAAACATGGCAGCACATCTCAAAACCAGCAACAGTGGACTTTGACTGTTCTCACCACAAAGAAGAAATGACCTTGTGAGCTGGTGGGAACGCTAGTTAGCTTGATGTGCCCATGCCACCACTTCTGCAATTAAGGCGTGTGTCTCTCACATCACAGGCACCCCCTCAACATAAACTAAGGTTCAAGCTGGGATGATGGATTCAGAGCTTCACTTCCTGCTGGTGCACGCCCTTAATCCCAGCACTCAGGAGGCAGAGGCAGGCAGATCTCTGTGAGTTCAAGGCCAGCCTGGTCTACATAGCTGGTTCCAGGACAGGCTCCAAAGCTCCAGAGAAACCCTGTCTTGAAAAACAAAAACAAACAAACAAAGCATGAAACTTGAATGCACCACTCATCAGATGACTAAGGAGGTCTGTAGACTAAGGGTCACACTGCCTTTTTCTACATTGTCCATGAACTTAGCAACTCATTTGGATTTTTTTACTGTGTTTGTTTTTGACACAGTCTCATGTACCCCAGGCTAACCTTGAACTCTCTGGGTAACTTCAAGACGATGCATGGCTACCGGACCTCCTGCCTCTCTGCCTCCTGAGTGCTGCTGGGATTACAAGTGTGTACCATTTTCCTCAGTCTATATGGTGCTGGGGACCAAACCCATAGATCTGAGCTCAGGGCTCCTTGCGTGCTAAATGAGAACTCTACCGACTAAGCTGCATCTCAGCCTCCCCCCCCCCCCCGGCCCCCCACTGACATCACACACAGTGTAGAAAGTGACTCAGTGACAACCTAAGCACTGCGTTAGCCTGAAGCTCAGTGTACCCGTGCAGGCCAGTTCTGGGCCGTCTCTTCTAGTCCCCATGCACAGTCATACATTGTTTTTGTGTTGTTATTAAATGTACACACAAATCTGAATAATGGAAATTCTTTCAAACATTTTCCTCCTCTTGGGCTCTTTGAGAAACATGGCGTGTTTTTGTTCATTTGTTCTATTGAAGGCGGCTAGCCCACCAAGGACCAATATTCCATAAATCTTCCCCGTCTTGTAAAACTTACTTTTATGCAAATCTTTTGATTTCCTCCACCCGGTGAAACTTGTTTGTGCAAAAGCCCAGCTGCGATCTGTGACCCCGATGACCTGGAGCAGTTGCCTTTTCCCACATTGTTCACTTCCTTTGTGATACTTACGAATGAGCCAATAGCAGCCGATTGTGAGGACGAGCTCCACCAATGGGATGAGACACAGTAACCATCTGCGTTAGAAAAAGGAACTTCCTGTTCCAGCGTGCTTGCTAGCCAGGTTTGGGTTTGATGCCGGATTCCTTTTTACGAGAAAGGATTTGCCAGGTTACTTTTGTTTTGTTGAGATGCTTCTTTATGTGACACCTAGAATGTTCTTTTCTAAAAGTTCCCACTCTTCATTTAAAGAGGTGTCTTTAACTTATGCGTATGAATCTGCTTGAGGACGTGGGCAGCACGCCCACATAGCGGCCTGCATAGGCATCAGAGTCCCTGGAGTTGGAGTTGTAGATGCTTGGGGGCCGCCCAGCGTGGGTGCTGGGAACTGAACCAAGTCTTCTGCTGGAACAACAAGAGCTCTTGACTGCTAGGCTGTCCCTGTGGCCCCCAGTTCTGACTCTTCATTCATGCTTTTCCCTTAGCACATTAGCCCAAATATATACCTAGTGCACTGAGCCATTCTTCTGCCTGGGATGTGTATGTGTATTACACACACACACACACACACACACACACACACACACACACACACACACACACACACACACACACACATATATATATATATATATATATATATATATATATATATATATAATTTATTTTAAACCCTACACCCTTTAGCCATGTTTCCTTTAGAGGGTCTCCGTGGAACTGTCCCCCTTTTGCCATTCTGCTCCTCTGGGAAGCATTTTTGCAAAAAGCTCAAGAAACTCAAAGGGCCCTTTTACTAGCATTTGTAGAATCTCTGCCCTCATTTGAAAATTTAAATTTTAAATTCCTTCCTCTTCAAAGTCTGTCTCTTTGGAGAGTGCTTATAATCTTTCCCCCTTAATTTTCTTTTAAGACAATAGGTTCTTTAAAAAATATCCTTCCTCTAGCCAATCCAGACTCCCAAGGAGAGGGTTGGACTCTTCCAAACTCCCCTAGCAAAGAACCTGTCAATGACAATCATTTGGGACTTTGTTTCTCTGCTTGTTTTTCTAGAATGTGCCACCAGTCATTTCTGTCTCAGAGTCACTTAGGCATTAGAACTATGAAGGGAGGGCTGCACCTCACTCCACTTTCCATAAATGAAGACAGTACTCTCATCTTCAGCCAAGATTGAGGCCTCTCTGTCTTAGTGAAGGGGTTCAAATGAATGTGTTTTCCTAATTGGGGTTCTGTTGCAAAACAAGTCTGCTTGGGAGAGTAAAAAGCCTAGAATCTGTAAAAGAAATTTCACTTGATGTCTGTGGGAGTTGGCAGAGCAAGCATTCTTTGGACAAGATCATTTAAATCAAGAATAATTTTATAATCTTATCCTGTGTCTGCAGGAGGGTGTCAGTATCCTGCACGGACAGGGCAACTAACCCTGATGGTCAAGAACAAACTCATCAGTGTCTACGAAGGAAGACAGAAAGGGCTATGTCTGGAAGAAGGAGATCCACTTGGGTACCTCTTTGGACTACCATTCCCTGGATTTAAAGTCCACGGTAAATATAATTTATTTGGCTTTTCAAGATATAGAGTTTCTTTGTGTAGCCCTGGCTATCCTGAATCTCACTCTGTTGACCAGGCTGACCTCGAACTTAAGGAGATCTACCTGTGTCTGCCTCCCCAGTGCTGGAATTAAAGGTATGTGCCACCATTTAATCTAGGCATAACCTTGATCATTTAATCTAGGCATAACCAGTAACAAACTAGATGCTTCATGAATGAAGTTTTGGGTTGTCCTGCCAGGTAAAGAACCATGAGCAGCTGAAGGGAGGTACTTCTTGAGTAGAAGTAGTAGGGTTGTGGAAAGAAGATGGACCTAAGAGCAAACTTCTAGCACCAGATAAATGGCAGAGTGGGGAGGGATAACAAATGCTATAGGTATTTCCTATTTTATTATGAATTCCTGCTATACATATTTCCTATTTTATTATGAATTCCTGCATGTGTGCATGGCGAATATTTTCATTGCTTCCTTCCTGTATCTCCCTACTATATAAAATGAGATGCATTAGTTTTGCATTGCAGTTTTTAAGAATTAATAACTTGATATCATACCGTTCACATCACGGGCCATGATAAAGCTCGAACCTCCCCCAAAGGCTCTGCCATCCACTCTAGGAAGGATTCCTGTATTTGTAGTGGTACAGAGACTAGCTGTTTGTGTCAGGTGCAAATGTGATCTTTCTACTGACTTTGTTTAAAGGATTTGCTTTGAGTGTTGAATGAGAATGCTAAGTTGATAAGGAGTTGGGTGTGTGCATTAACTTGACTAGGCTATGGTACTCAATTTGGCTGTATGTTTCCAGAACATGGGAGATGTCCAGATGTGGTTAACATTCAAGTCAGTAGACTTTGGGGGAAGTAGATTAATCCTTCATGATGTGGGTGTCCCTCAAGCATCGAATCATCTCTGAATGACTTGGCATGCAAATCTTGGGCTACACAGCTTTCTCGTTTCCCACATATATGCATACATATTACATATAAAATGTGCGCACATCCTATTTCTGTCTTTCTGAAGGACTCTGATAAGGAAATAGTTGGGTGTTTGTCTTATTTTTTTTTTCTCCTTTCTTGTTACTGTAATACCACAGGTTGAGTAATTCATGCAGGGTAAGTTTTCATTTGGTGCATGCTTCCGAAGCCTGGGAAGTTCAAAATGAAATGGCCTTATATGGCACAGTCCCTCTTTCTGATGGAGATGCTGACAAGTCTCAGGGTAACACGGTGAGACGGAGCAAGCTTGCTGCCCCAGTATTCATCTGTGCCCAAACTCATTTGACCTTGGGGATTTCATCTAATCTTTAGCGTCTCCCAAAGGCCTCAGCTCCAAACACTCTAGGCATATGACATTAGGAATTGAGATTTCAATATTTGATTCTGGGGAACATATACTTCCCCCCCCCCAGTGCTACGGATATGTGTAGTCAGATGACATTATAAAGAATATGGTCTGGAGAGATGGTTCAGCAGTTAAGAACACTTGCTGCCCTTGTAGAAAAGCAGGCCTCAGTTTCCAATGTCCACACAGGAAGGAGTCTGGGAGATTCAACATCATCTTCTGGACTTTGGGTACCAGGCACAAACATGTTGGATATACATGGACACAGGCAAAACATATACACATAAAGTCAAAATAAATAAGTATTTTTAAAAATAAAATTCATTTAAGGTACCTATAAGGGTGGGGTTTAAAAAGGCAACCCAGGTATAGTTCAATGGTGGGATGTGTGCTTAGCAATGCAAGACCTGGCCCGAATAATCAAAAAGACATGCAGCCCAGTCTGTATAGACTGAAGCCCCTGCTATGTGAGATAAGACTGTGTGTTTTAATATAATACAGCACGAACTGAAAAAAGTCTTGGAGCTGAGATGAAGAAACTCAATGTATCAGTTAGATTTCTGTTGCTGTGATAAAACACCATGACCAAGGTTACTTACAAAAAGAAGAGTTTTTTGGGAGGCATGGTGGCAGGAGTAGGAAACCGGGGGCTCCCTCATTGAACTGCAAAAGCCACCTCTGCTGACATAATTGTTCCAACAAGGTCATACCTCCTAAATCTCCCAGACCATCAATTAAGGACCAAGTATTTGGGTGGTGGTGGTGCACACCTTTAATCCCAGCGTTTAGGAGGCAGAGTCAGGGAGACCCATATTAATTCAAAGTCAGCCTGGACAGCCAACGCTAAACAGAGAAACCCTGTCTCAAAAAACAAAACAAAACAGAAAACCAAAAAAAAAAAAAAAAAAAAATAAAGCCAAACCAGACCAAAAAAATGACCACATTTCTCATTCAAGTTAGGACATGAAGTGACAGCACCTGTTACCTGGGCTGTAGAGATGTTACCATGTTTTGTCATGACCAGCCAATATTTCCAACCCAGAATTACTTCATAATGAGTAGAGGCTGGCTTCTTCGTTTATTGCCCATCCAACTATACAGTCTGCATTCCATTTGCAAATTGCATTGAGTTTTATAAAACATATGTATCATGATGTCATGGTTTCATTAGCCACAATCATTTGATCAATGAATACTTATTGTGTGCCTAGCATGTGTCATCAAGAGATGGGAGTTTTATTTGCATTAATAAATGGACAGAAATCTATTCCAGGCCATCTGTGGTAGTTTTGTGCCTTATCTGCTGTGCCTAAGGGTTGTTAAGACACGTTGCTTGTTGCAAAAGCAAGAAGTCCATTATCAACGGCAAAGGCTTTCTTTTCTTTCTTTGTGAAAAGCTTGGAAGTATAGGGTATAAAGCACGAGCAACTTTCTTGGCCTTCTTCTACAGTTTTAGTTTTGCAATGATTGGTGGAAAGTTAGAAGCTCTTTCTGTATGGAAACAAAACTCTACAAGGGGCTCAAATTCTCAGGGCTATGACAACAAAAATAGTGCAAAGAGCTGAGGTCTAACAGGAACAAGGGTCTATCCTTAGCAGCAGAAAAGAAAGGGAGGGCAGAGCGAGGGAGAGACATAGAAACATGCAAGCATGCAGGCATGCATGCACACAGGCAAGCCCCCCCCCCCCACACACACACAGATTGCACACATACAATACATGAGTATCCTGTGAGTACATCTATCTATGGATAAGTACAACTTGGGAGGGACCTTGTCAAGCACAGGCTAGAACTGTGTGTGTCAAGGCTACATGACCATACTGGAGAAGAGTGTTCAAACTCACCTGCTTGCGATAGAAAAGTGTAAATGAGTTAATGTGGCAGGAGAGCAGAATGAAGGGCTATGCCGGGGGAGGAAGGATCACCCACAAGAGATTAAGAGAAGGGAGGGGAAGATCAGCCAAGGGGATGGATGAACGAAACAAAGAGAACGACACACACATATGAAAAAGCCATAATGAGCCCATGGCATCATGCTAAGCTAATAATGATAATAAAGAGAGATAGCGGGAAGGATTTCAGAGCAAGGGAACAACGAAGTCTTGAGAGGGTATAATCCAGATGTGATGAAAGAAATGATTATGCCATAAACAAAACTCCCGTGAAATGAAGAAGAAATGTCCGTGTGACACACAGTGAAGGGGGGGGGGACACTGGGGAGACTGCAGATGGGGGCAGAGAGGAGATTTTAGCATGTAGAAGGTTTGCTTTCTCCCTGAGCTGCTTTATCTCCTTTAGTGGACACTTCCAAGGTTCTGAGGTCATAAAGTGTAAGACCCTGTGGGAAACTGGTTCCTGGATGTGTTTAAAGGGATGTCCAGAATGTTTTCATGACAAAGTCCCAGAGATGAAGAGCTTAGATGGCTGTACAGCAAGGTAAACGCACCAAATGTCTCCCGGTTGTATACTTGATAATGATCACCAAAGCAGACTTACGCTGTGTGTAGTCTACCACAATTTTAAAGGTGGAAAAGCAATTCCCCAAAGAAACATGTGCAAGTCATGTTAGATTTTGGGTCCATAATATGGTCTAGAATTTGTTTCATAAAAAGGAGGCACCCACCTACGGTTAAGAACTTGGTGGTCTTCCAGAGACTCTACCATGGCTTACCTAAAACACCATACCTCCAAAGATCCCAGTTTATTTAGGGCAATATCCATAAATGTACATAGTAACAACGATTGTTTAAATCCAAGTATAGTATGTACAGGCAAACTATGTATTTCTAGGTCCTGGATGGATACTGCCCAGAACGCCTCATAAAATGAACATGATTGTGTCTTTGCTTAGACCAGAAATCAGAGATTCTCAGTGGCTCAGCTCTCCCTCCTGTGTCCTGGGCACCACCTGTTTCCCCCAGAGATAACAACTGTCCTGATATCTGTCACCATTGATTAGCTTCATATGTCTTTGTTTTATGTGAATAGAACCATGTGGTAAAAACCTGTGTGTCTGGCTTATTTTATTTAAGATTTTTTTTTTTTAAATATGACTCATGTATATTTTTGAGTGGAGCTAAAAACAGTTCATTTTTATGACAGTATAGTATTTTATGAGAGTTAAATAAGATAACTATAGTTTATTTATTCTTATGGTTAATGGCCATGTACATTACATACTTAGGAATAGTTATTGAGTCATCATTCATATGTGCTCTGCTCTAACGGATGCCATGTGTTTCCTGTTGTAGTTGGTGTCATGAACCTGAGAGAATGGTGCCTAAAAATGCGGTGGACTGAAGTCTCAGGTAACAGCCAACTTTATTCAGTGCACCAGACAATCTATACTCTGAGGATTGAGAAGAACCATATAAATAAAGTGTTCAATCACAAGGACAAGTTTCACATGGCAAAATCATGATTTTTCCATAGAGGCATAGGAAGAACAATAGGCCGCCGACAATCTGAAGTTTCTCATGCCTCGCTCGCTGCTACACCTGGGAGGCACACATTCCAGGAATAATTCTGAAGAATTGAAGAAACTGTGGTCACGAGACTCTTGCTTTGTTTTCCTGGGGTTTTGTCACACGCGTCAGAATTCCTCTCACATGATGCCATTCTTGGCCTATGTTCTGAAAGCCACAGACAGCTTTCAGTCCACATTTCAAAGTTTCCTTTTATAATCGTTTCTAATATATAGAAATGCAATTGGCTTTGTTGATTCTTGATCTATAATAATCCAGAGATATTAGTAAATTCATTTTACAGACTAGATTTTTTTTTTAATGTGAACATTCATATCCTCTTCATGACAGTTTTACTTTTTCATTTCTAACTTAAAAAAAAAAAAAGACTCAGCTGGCAGAGGCAAGCAGATCTCTGTGAGTTCAAGGCCAGTCTGGTCTACAGAGCAGATTTCAGGATAGCCAGAGCTACACAAAGAAACCCCGTCTCAAAGCAAAACTCTGTGTGTGAGTGTGTGTGTGTGTGTGAGAGTGTGCACCCTTGCATGTACCTGGACACACTCATATCTGAGTGTGACCACATGTTACAGTACATGTGTGGAGATCAGAGCAGGATATCCTGCGAGCTAGGGCCTCTGTTGTTTATGGATGTTGTATATTCCATGCTAGCTAATCCATAGCTTTGGATTCTCCTGTCCCAGTCTCCCATCTCCTCATAGGAGAACAGATGGATGCTACAGCATCCATCTTCATGTGAATTTTGGGGATTTGAATTCATGTCCTGACCTTTGCAAGGCAAGTGTTTTACCCAGTGAGTCATCTCCCTAACCTCTCATGACTAATTCATATACGTTTTCCCCTTGCATTGGCTAGGGCATGCTATATAGTGGTAAATTTAAATGGACACACTAGGCATAGTGTCCCTAGTTTTCTTTCCTAACCTGAGAAAGAAGCTACAAACACTTTACTATTAGTAATGTCCTTGCCATAGTCTTTTTGTATGGACGCATAATCATATTGAGGGACTCCTTGATATTTCATTTTTTAAAATGCCAAATAATCCTTTGTTCAATATAAATTGTATAAAGCCAAAAAATGACATATCCTGTGTTATAACTCAACGTAATGCAAGAAGTTATTAACAAATGTAGTCATCTTCCCGATTCCTTCTTCATTCTAGAAAGGTCTCTCCAGTTTGACAACTATTCTCTCAATTTCCATCACTGTATTTTGTCTGCTCTTATGCTGCATGTAGATAGGATGACTGTTATATTGCTGTATAAAACTTATTAGTTTTTATGGTGGAGTACTAGCCCATTGTATAAGTTTGTTCATTACTTATCCCAGTTCCTGGTTCCACCTAGGTCTCCAGGTTTGCATTGTTAGGAATAAGAATCATTAACCCTCTGTTCTTCCGAAGAAGATTCCAGGGCTGGGCACACCTTTAATTCCAGCACTCAGGATGCAGAGGCAGGCAAATCTCTATTTAGTTCAAGGCCAGCCTGATCTACAGAGAGAGGGAGTTCCAGAATAGGCAGGGCTACACAGAGAAACCCTGGAAAAACCAAACCAACCAACCAACCAAACAAACAAACCAGTAAATAAACAAACAAGCCCAAACAAACAAACAAACAAAATAAGATTCTTGCTAATAGTCTTTTGGTGGGCATATGTTTTCACATCTCTTTGAGAATTGTTGAGTAGAACTATACTTGCTGAGTTTTCCCCAGGAGGTTGCAGAATCCTGCCCATGACCAGTGAGCATTCCAGTCCCATCTGTTGGGATGTGGTGTCTCCCCATCACCTTCCCAGTCCCTGATGGTTCCTGTTGTCAGCCTGCAGTGATTCTAGTGGGTGCGGAAACGGTAGGCATCGAGACTTTAATTTGCATCGTTTCTCTGATGACTAATGACTTTAAGAATCTTTGCATGTATTTAATTAGCTGTTCATACACTTTAGAGACTTTGGAGTTTTTGCCCATTTTGTCACACTTCGGCATTTCTTACGATCAGTTCAGAGCTGTTTCTTATTCTAAATGTAGCCACTTTGCCTGGTAAGGGAGTCACAAATAGGGCTTTCCAGCATGTAGACTGTTTTTTCACAGTTAGCAGCATTTTTAATGACAGGTTTATTATTTTCTGATGAGAATTAAAAAAAAAAAATACAGTGTATCAGCCCCCCCTCCTTTGTGGATGGTGTCTTTTAAGGTTTGTTTGTTTGTTTTTGTTTTTAGAGGCTGGGTTGGTCAGTTAGTTAAGTCCCTACCTAGCAACATGAAGACTCGAGTTCAGATCCCCGTCACTTAGGTAAAAGCTGAACATAACAGCCTGCTGCTGTAACCCCCGTATTGCGGTTTAATAAGGATCAGGATAAACAATTAGGCCAAATAGACGTTTATTCAGGGAGAAATAACTCACAACATAGGCAGATGAATGCGGCAGGTTCCACACACCATCCTTCCAGCGTCCACCAGCGAGAGAGAGCTCTGACCCCCTCCTCAGCCTTTTCCCCCAGGTCACATCTGGCCATGTCTTCACCCTCAATGGGCATGGCCTGAGCCATGGGTGCTGACAAGGTGAATATCTCACTACACCCCTGTGTGCTAGCGTGAGCACTGGGGTGGAGGCAGGGTGGTCATTGGCCAGCTTGCCTAGCCAAATTCAGAAGTTCTGGGTTCATTGAGATCCTGCTTCAAAAAATGTGGTAGTTAGTTGTAGTGGCACAGACCTTTAATCCCAGCATTCTGGAGGCAGTGGCAGGCAGATTTCTGAGAGTTCAAAGCCAACCTGGTCTATATTTAGTGAGTTCTGGGACAGTCGGCTCCATAGTGAGACACTGTCTTTAAAAACAAGCAAACAAAAGGTGGATCATGGTGATGGAAGGGCCTGCTCTTGTCTTCTGACATGTGTATATAACTTACATACACACTACAGATGGGCATAGTTTCCCCCTGAGCCAGATATAGTGACTCATTTCTTTAGTCTCAGGAATTAGGAAGCTGGAAAAGTATCGTTATCATGAGCTCCGGACCAGCCTGGGCTACATAATGGGTGTGGGCCAGTCTCTGAAATGGACTGAAAAACTGGATTGTTTTATTAGTGTTTTAGGGCAGGGTTTACTAAGGAGCCCTGACTGTCCTGGAACTCACCATATAGGTCAGGCTGGTCCCATATTTCTAGAAATGTTCCTGCCTTTGTTTCCCAAGTGCTGGAATTAAAGGCTCATGGTACTACATCTGGCGATGTTTTCCTTTACACCAGGGCTGTGGCGACATTATCCCATGTTTTCTTGTAGGAGCTTTATGGCTTTTACTTTAACTTTTAATTTTTTTTGGGGGGGGGTGTTAGGGTTTCTCTGTGTAGCCCTGTCTGTCCTGCAGTCACTCTGTAGACCAAGCTGGCCTCAAACTCAGAGATCCACCTGGCTCTGCCACCCCAGTGCTGGAATTAAAGGTATGCGCTGCCACTCTGGGCTATTTTTATTCTTTTTAAAATAAGAATGTGGATGCCAACAGAAGTCAGAGGCGTCAGATCCTCCCAGAGCTGCAGCTGTCAGTGGTTTCCAGCTTCCAGACATGGGTGCTGGGAACTGTTCTCGGTTCCTTTGGAAAAGCAGTACGTGATTTTAACAGCTGAGCCATGTCTTAGCTCTTGACTTTAGCTTTGAAGTTAAGTGCTGCCTCCAATGCTTGCTTTCTTATGGTGTGAGGGAGGATATTCTTTCCTCCTGTCTCTTCTTTAGATAGGACTAGTTGACTCTAAACTCACTATCATCTGCATTCTGGTGCGTTGATTTATCTGTCTTCTTACTCACTGATCACTGCTTAGCTATTGTGGGTGTATTGTCAGCACCGGAACTGGGGATGTCTTTGTTTCAGATGGTATGTAGCTGCATACCTGGCTTGGCAATTTTAGGGAATAAATACTTGGATATACACTTTCAAATTACAGCACCTTACCTTCAGTATGCTTGTGAAATTCTGATCAGGATTGTGCTGGGAGAGTCCCTGAGACCAAGCAAGGAAAACTATACTGTCTCTGGTGTCAGCCATCTTCTAACTCCATTGTCCCTGGGCCTGGCTCCTGGGGGAAAGGCACGGTAGAGCTGAGCCACAAGCAGAGAGTCACCTGGAGTTAGGGGACAGGATACCCTTCAGAGGCACTCCTCCCAAGTGACCTACTTCCTCCAGTGAGACCCCATGTCCCATCACCCTTTCTCTCAATAATACCACCAAATTATGCCACCAACGGATTAACCCGCTGATGGAGAGCTCCCATGGTACAAAGGTCTTGTGATTATTGGATCTGCCATCTGGAGCCTGAGCCATCATCACATGAACCTTCTGGGACACACTTTGTATCCAAATCTTGCCAGGACTGACTGTAGAGTAATAAAGCTGACACTGTCACATTAGCCAGCCATCGTGCCTTTAATGTAACCTTGTGGACTTCTATCAGCAGTTTTTTTTTTTCTTCTTCTGCTTTTTTTTTAATGCAAAGATCTTTGTACATTTTCCAGTATACTTATACCTAAGTGTTCGATGCTTTTGTACTTGTTGATAGCATTGAAATTTTCCATTTTATATTGTTTCTTCTTCATATACAGAAAGTCAGCTGCTCTCTGTGTTGGCTCTTATATTCAGCAACCTTGAATTCACTGTAGTGATTTGTAGGTTCGTGTGAGTTTATATGTGCACTATCGTTCCATCCATGAATAAAAGAGGTTTTCTTTCCTTCTGCTTCTCCACCCCCACTGGATTGGATTTTCAGAGATATAGAATAACCTGCCTGCATTTACACAGATGGTGTCAGGGTTGAAACTCACAATGGCCTGATTCTAGAACCTTAAAGTGAGCATTGGGGTATTATAGGTATTTGTTGTTTAAGCAGAAAGAAAGATTGAACTAGAAAAACAGGGTCATGTTGAGGAAGGTCTTAATGCAAGGTAAAGGGTTTGAATTGTATACCCTATAGAACAAACAGGGTCATGTTGAGGAAGGTCTTAATGCAAGGTAAAGGGTTTGAATTGTATACCCTATAGATAATGAAGGGTTGTTAAATGTTCTTAAGCAGGAAAGCAACAATAAAAGTGGGAAGATAAATCTTGTGACAGTGTGGTTTATGATGCAGAGGGATCCGATTCATCCATTTATTCATTTTGTGAGCATTTACTGAGCATGCATTATGTTCTAGGAATTGTTATAGGTACAAGAAGATGAACTTGACAATAATTTGTACCTTTGAGTACTGGAGACATTCGGCTATTCGAAAAGGCAGCTTTATGACCTTGCATACTTTATTGAATAACTCTGGACCACAGTTTCCTGCTCTGTAAAATGGGGGTAACAATACATACAATGGCTCTTTCCATTACAGATAAGAATATGTGCAATATGCTTAGCTCCTAGTCAACACTAACTTAAGGTGGCAATAGTTAAGGGTTTTTGAAGAACTCAAATATTTGGTTAAATGTTTTTATTCAGTAATCAAATTGAAGTCTAACTTTGTCCATTTCTTGCTTTTGTGTTGCTGTGACTATATTTTTGGGTTTGTTTTTTTGAGATAAGGTTTCAGGTAGCCCAGGATGGCCTGAGACTGGATGTGTAGCCATGGATACCCTTGAGCTCTTCATACTTCTGCTCCATTTCTATAGTACGGGGATTACAGGTGGGTACCCTACCCCCACCACACTCAGCTTGTTTAAATCTTTTTTGTTGTTTTGCTTTGTTTTTGTTTTTCTTTTGAGACAGGGTTTTGTAGCCTTGACAGTCCTGGAATTTACTCTGTAGACACAGGGTGGCCTTAAAAGTAGAGATCCACCTACCTCTGCCTCCAGACTGCTGGGATTAAAGGAATGTATATTGAGACAGGGTTTCCTTTATAGTTTTGGAGGCTATCCTGGAACTAGCTTTGAAGGCCAGGCTGGCCTTGAACTCACAGAGATCTGCCTGCTTCTATCTCCGGAGTGCTGGGATTAAAGGCATGTACCACCAATGCCTGGCTCCCAGCCTTATACTTTTTAATGAATAAAGTTTTGATTTTACAATTTGAGAATAGGCCAAAACACAGATAAATATATTCATAGATTTAACTAACATAACAAAAATTTTAGATCTGCATAAAAAAATAACACGACAAAATATACTTATTTATACTATTGTGTTTGAGTCACTGACAATTGTAACCATAAAGAAATTATGTTTGGTGATGACTTTATGGCACACAATAAGTAATCGACTTCATTTTTAATTTTATTAGCCTCTATTTCATGTTTATTCACTTACCTAATGCAGCCTCGTGTAATTTTATTTTTACTACCATTACAACATGAAGCATGCTAAGAAACTAACACAAGATAGTAAAAAAAAAAAAAAAAAAGATCTCTCAGTTGTATGTATGGAATAAGTGTGTACCTTGAAGGTTAAACATGAAAGTAAAGGCAAACAAAAATAGAAGTGTTTGCTTGGCGTGGTGGTGTACGTCTACAATACCAGATCTTGGGAGGCTGAGCCAGGATTTTCCCCGTTACTTCAAGACCAGCACCTGGGACACAGGAGACTTTTGTTTGTTTGTTTGTTTTTAAGTTCCATATCCCAGGTGCTAGGGAGAAGGTTCAGTGGTTAGAGTACCTGCTTTAAGTGTGAGGACTGGAATCTGGATCTGTCGTGCTTGTGGAAATATCGGTGAGCGTGCCAGCCCGTCTGTGATTCTAGCATGTGGAAGGCAGAGACTGGCATTTGTCTGGAGCAAACTGGCCAGCTACACTAGACATGCTAGTGAGTTCTGGGCTCAAGTGAGAGATCTTCAATGAATAAAGTGGAATGAAACTGAGCCATTTAGCAAACCTGAAGTCAGATTTGGGGTTTCCCATTCATGTGTGCACTCTCACCCATGTGAACACAAATACATGCACACATACCATACACATAAGGAAAAAAAAATCTAGATAACAGGACCAGCAAGATGGCTCAGTTGGTAAATGTTCTTGTCATCAGGCCTGAAATCTGAACTCAATCCCTGGGATCATGTGGTATAAGGACAGCATGGACAGCATCAACTTCCATCAACTTTCAAGGACACACAGCATCTATACCTAAAAAAGAGATGCTTGACTTACACTACTAATTTTCTTAGTGAACTGTTAAATGGATAATTTACCATCTCTCTCTCTCTCTCTCTCTCTCTCTCTCTCTCTCTCTCTCTCTCTCTATCCATCTATCTTATCTATCATATATACTTGCTGCCTTATGTTGCATTTGTGATTTTGCTGCTATTTTGGGGGAGTAGGGTATCTTTCCTTGGTTCATACACCCATGGCCTGTCAACTTTCTGCTTCTACTGAATTTCAATGACTTCCTTCCTCTTTATAGCACACTAATTTTTTTCCTTATTGGGTTGTTCTCTCAGTAATATACATGCTTCCTGTGTCTCTGCTTCCCTCTTCCTTTTTATCATTGAGTCAGATTATTTACTGCCTGTTTGACCTTTACATAGTCACAGAGATGATTCACCAATAATTATAGCTAGCTTTTAAAATTTTATGTCTTGTTGAGAAAGGGCCTTCCTTGTGTAGCCCAGGTTGGCCTCAAACTTGCCAGGTAGCCAAAAATGGCTTGAATTCATCCTGGTGTCTCTACCTCCCTAGTGTGGAAGTATAAATACATGCCATCGTGTATACTTGATTGTAGTTAACTTGAACAAATAATTACTTTTGAGGTCTCAGAAATCTATGGTTCTTAAAAATATGGAAAACCTTTTTTTGTAAGAACCTCTTATGATTCAGGCATTAGCAAATGAATGTACAAGGCCATTGGGAGTGAGACAGATACAGTGGTTCCCTTGCATTTTTTTCTCTACGGTCAAGTATGATCTGAAAACATTAAGTGTAAAAGCCTCATAAAACATAATTCACAACTTTTACATTGCTCGCCATTCTATCATGATGAAATATTACGTCTTAGTCTGTTCCACTTTGAACCATATTCATTCCTTTGTGTAGCCTATCTCCACTCGACTCATATACAAGTCTTCTTGGCTGTCAAGAAAATCTACATTCCCTTTAAACAAAATGAAATTACAGAAAGAATGTGTACGAGAGCCTACAAGAATTTATATAATAATGATCATATATAGTATAGGTATCATCGTTTTACTAAGATTAGTTAACATCTTACTGTGCCTAATATATAAACTTTATCCTAAGTGTCTACATAAAGAAAAAAACATGTATAGGACTTGGTACTCAATGTGGTTTCAAGTGTCATTGGAAGATTTCACAGGAGCTGGTGTGGTGTCCTGGGTCCTAGCTAGTGAATGGAAAAGGTAAATGCATAAACCAGGCCATACCTAATGTGTTATACAAACAGAACATAGTAATACTTGTGTGTGTTGAACTTGTGTGCAAAGACTTCGTAGACAGACTCAAAATTAAATAGTCTTTTGTGACCCAGAAATCATTGTTCAGTATATGTTGATACACACAAGGAAGATTGTTATTCAAGTACGCCTTTAATCCCAGCACTTGGGAGGCAGAGGCAGGCAGATCTCTGTGGATTTGAGGCCAGCCTGGTCTACAGAGCTAGTTCCAGGACGGGCTCCAAAACAATACAGAAAAACCCTGTCTTGAAAAACAAAACAACAACAATAACAACAACAAAAACCAAAAAAATTATTATTCAAGGCAGCTCAAATAAGGCTGCTTCTAAGAACAAAAATGTAAAAATGTAAAAGCGAAACAAATACATTAGCTACAACATTGGTGTCAAGTCCAGGCACTATTTTAGAAAGCAAAAGTTACATGATTTCTCCAGGTTCAACTGGAGTAAGTCAGTAACAGCTGGATGTGGAATTCATTATGCTACTGTAAGATTTTTGCTTTTATTTTTTAGCATCAGTCATGTGTCTTGAACATGAAGTAAGAAGTTGTATTGAGTAATACAGCAATGAAGTAGCAGGGAGTTTGTTCGCACAGACAGCACCTGTAGTTTTTTTTTTTTTTTTTATGTGTTAATTCTGTTGCCACTGAGTGCTGATGGACTCTGGACTTTTGCCAAAAACAGGAAAGGACTAGAAGAAATAATGAAGTCTTTTTTAACTCAGGAGAAGACATCTAAGTCTGGCCATGGTGACAGTCCTCCGATGAGTACTACCTTACTGCAAGAATATTGTGGGCTAAGAGTGGAGAAAGACAGAGCAATAAGAAACCCCCCCAATTCCTCCATTTCCTGTTCTGTTCCCAAGCTGGTGAAGACTTTTGAGTCTTCAGGAAATATAATTTAGTTATTCTAACTTTTTTTTTAATCTTTATAATTTACTGTTAACACGTGGTCAAAACAAACATTCCAAACACTAGACACATCCCTAAAATAAAAAGTGGAAGTAACCCATTGCAGACCTCCTCCTTCTGGTTACACTCCCCAATGCTAACACTTGTCACAGCTTTCCAAATGTTTTCTAGCTATAGCTGAGCAGGCGTGCACTTTTTTTTTCTTTGTCCTAATAAATTGAAGCTTGAGAACACAATTAAAAAGTACGTGTTTTGCAATTAATGGACTTGGTCTCAAATCTTTGCCACCTTGCTTATTGTGTAATTCTATAAAAATTAGTTCTTTTAGCTTCAATGTTTTGTGAAGTATACAAATAACAATTACTTCCTAAGGTCTGAGGGCTAAAATTGGAGTGTGTGTGAATCACTTAACGCAGTGCCAAGTCGTTACTGTTCAATAAACACTATTATTGTCTGTGACAAGTGACCTTTCATAAGAGTTAAAATAAGGAAACGTGTTCCTGTCATATTTTGATAACTTCCGTTAAGCAAACAAATGTTGCTCATTTCTTTCAACTAATTACATCTAAGTGGGAGACAGAAGTTGCTTTCCCAAAGACTTAAAACCCAAACTACATTTAAAGGAGATCCTCCACGTCTCCTCAATTCCAATATCCACTGAGGCTTAGATAATGGATTCTCCAATTAAAAAGCAAAGCAAAACTTTGTCTCGCGGCGTGCCATGAGGACGCTCCCCCCTGGTTTCTCTAAACCCGGTGCTGCCTTTGCTTTGTCAAGCAATCAAATCGCAGGGTGGCACCCCCGGTAAGTTCTCCTCCTGCGGTCACGCCCCTCCATCCCCTCCAGAGACATCAAGGTCGGCAACCCGGGAGGCGTATCCTCGAAGGAACTGAGGGGGCTTGGTGGCCGAGGGGGGTCTCCCTGAGCAGCGGCTGGGTGCGCAGCTGGCCCGAGGTGCGCGCGAGGGGTGCAGGCTGTTGGCAGCGGGGCCCGTCCCGAGCGCGCGCGGGAGGCGCCTGTCGGGGCGACCCTGGCACTGGGTTCTCCGCCACCTTTCTCGCAGCATCGCCCCCGCCGTCCGCGGACGGCGCACGGACCCTCGGCCTCCACTCCCCGGGGCCGGGCCTGTGCCCCTGGCTGGCTGGCTGGCTTTCTTTTTGGGCATTGCCCTTTGCCCTCGCATGGAGTCGCGTGTTGACTCTGCCGTCTCGCTTGCAGTCAAGTCACCCACAGGTCACCACCATCCCTATACCACGGCCACCCATCGCGACCGACTCTCGGAGCTCTGAGGTCTGGGCAGCCGGGGAGATGCTGGGGTAGCGCCGGTCCGCGCGGGCCCGCGCTCGGGGGGCGCGGGACGCCAAGTTTCCGCCCCGTCTGCTGCGCGGTGACAGCGCTCGCCCGGAGGCGGCGGCGGCCGGGAGGCGGAGGGCGGGCCAGCGCGGTCGGTGCCCGAGCCCCCTCCCCTGCTCGCGAGCTCGCGCGGTCTGTGTCTCTCTCCGCAAGTGCGGAGCCGCGGAGGAGGAGGAGGAGGTGGAGGAGGAGGAGGAGGGAGCTGGGGGAGGATCTCCATTGAAATAAACAACCAGCAGTTATTAACACGGGAACATGGCGGCCGCAGCCTGGGCTCCCGCGGCGGCAGCGAAGGTCAGCGCCGACGGCAGCCGGCACCTGACGGCGTGACGGCCCCGCGGGTAACTGCGCCTCCCCTGGGGGCCCGCGGGCGGCGGGGCGGGGGGTGCCGCGTCCCCACCCGGGCCGCTGCCCTTGGTGCGCGCAGCTCGGCGGAGCCTGCCGGGCGGGCGTGCGTGCGGGGCGGGCGGGCTGTTGTTGTGTGCGGGCACCGCTGCCCGGGCGTGCGGAGCCCGCGACGCGCATCCTCGAGGCGCGGCCGAGCCGGGGATCCGGCTGTTGGAGGGGGTTGGGGAGGGCGGGAAGACGCCGAGTCCCCGGGAGAGAAAGGAGGCGCTCGGGCGCCGGAGCTCGGGAGACGAGAGCCCCGGAGCGCGAGGCGGGCGGAGGCTGCAGCCCGCGGCGCCGGCCGAGACTCGGTGAGCACAGGCCGGGCGGAGGCAGCGGCTCGTCGCGGTCGCGGGCCCCGGCCCCATCGGGGCTGCGCGGCGGAGCCCGGGGAGGCGGCACCCGGGCGGGCGCAGCCGCCGCTTTCTTCCCCGGGAGGCGTGCGGCGGCTGCACGGGTGCGAGCCGGGCGAGGGGCGGCAGGAGCCGGGCAGTGCCGGGGGTGTGTGAAGGTGACGCGGCCGGCAGAGGCGGCGGGGGCTCGGGCGCCTGGGGCCCGCGGGCCTGGGTGGCTTCGGGGCGGCAGCGCTCGGGCCGCGCAGGCCGGGCCGCGGTGGGGGCGGGGAGCCGGGGTCGGGCGGCGGCGGCGCTGGCGTTGGCGGCGTTGGCGGCGCCGCGCCGGGCTCGCCCCTGACTTAACTTTCTGGGTGCGGGCATGTGTGCCGGAGGCGCGCTGGGGCCGCGGCCGGGGGCGGGAGGCGGGCCGCGAGGTTCCGGGTTGGCTCGGCAGCGCCCTCGCCTCAGTCCCCCTCCTGCGGGCCCCCGCGGGGATCGCGTCCTCCGGGGGGCCCCCCGCGGGCAGGGGACGGGGTGCCGGCGCGCCCGGGTCACGCCCTGCACCGGGGACCTTCCTTCTCCGGGGCCCCGCACGCTCCCCGGGGAGGCGGCCGGGGCCGGCGCCGCGGGCTGCAGCGCCCGCACCCCGCCCCTCCGGGGAGTCCTGCAGGCGCCGCGGCCGCGCTCGGGGGTGGCTCGGTCCCTGCCTCCATGGTCCCTCCCTTCCCCCTCTCGCTCGCGGCTTCCGGGGCCTGCGGACCGAGGGGCGGGAACTGGGGACCCGAGCCCCTCGCTCGCGGCGCCGCAGAGCGCGCCTGCCTGTCACCGGCAGGGGAAACTTTCCCGAACCGGAGCCCGGAGCCCAAGCACCCTCCCCCGCCACCTCGTCCTCTAATCCCACTCCCACTCCACCTCCTCCGACTCCTTCCCCTCCCACCGACCCGAATCTTGCCGTGCCTGACGGATGGGGCAGCGAGCCAATAGGCGGCGGGGAACTGACCTGCCGGCTGTCGGTAAGCCAATGGTGGGAGCCAGAGGCAGGCAGGGGCGGGGCTTCTCCCGACCAGTTAGGGTTGAGCTGCACGCGGGGCGGGGGAGCCATGGAGACGCCGCGAGCCTTCTTCCACTCCGGCGCGTCCCTCGGTCGCCCGCGCCTCGGCTTGTGGAGTAGTGTCACTCACAGGATCTGTGACCTGGGGAGACCCGCAGAGGTGCGCGAAGACAGTGCTTTGCTCTGGTGCCGCGAGAGGCGTTGTTGTGTAGACACGGCAAAGTCTGAAAGCCACTTTCAGGATGTGGCAGGCGGTAGCTGCAAGGCCCGGTTTTTAAAATGGCATATGTTGGCAGTGGCCGCGCTCTGGACCTCAGCAGCGCCAGGTGTGCGCGCTAGGGACCTTTGAAGGTCTGCGTTAGTTTGCCTAGGCTTCGGCTCTGCATCGGGACGATGGAATTGAAAGGGCACCCCGAGGGCGAAGGCGCGGGGTGGCCTCGTGTCAGGTGATTATTAGAAGCGCTAATGCATCCTTGTTTGGAATGGCGTCACTGGGTCCTTGTTTAAGCAGACCACCAGTTCCCAAAGTGTACTCTTTTAAGTTTTGTGTTTGGTCTGGGTGTGACGTTTTGCGAAGTTGCGGTTTATGCTTGCTTTTTTTTTTTTTTTTTAATTATTTCTCTTGCTCTTTGGGCAAACAAAATGAACTTATGTACCAAAGCATCACGGACACTAAGCGTGGGTATTTAAAGCGCAAAAACTAGTCAAACAATATTTGTCTGCAGAGGAAAAAAAAAAAAGAGGGTGGGGGATAAAGTACAGCTTTCCACGTTACTGCCGTACAAAAGATTCTTAACAATTTTTACTTTCCTTAAACACAGATGACTTTCACAGCATGTGGCTACTTGTAATGTGTAAGAGGTCAAGAGCTCGCTCTGATTGTTTTAACTGTTTGGGTCCAGTGAAGTGACTTTCTTGACCCCGCCCTGCATTTCAGGAACAGGGGTGGGGTGGGGGATGGGGTGGGGTTCACTGGGAGGATCTCAGGTTGCTCAGCGGGAATTGAGGTCTGTTAGAAAGACAGCAGCTGCAGCCTTGCTTTCTCTGTGTGCATGCCCTCCTGTTCTTTGTTGGTGAGGTTAGTCCACCACCAAGGCAGCAGCAGTGTTCCTTCTCCTAACTGGGATCCGCAGTGTCTTTGGGAGTTCAGAGAATGAGTGGTGTTGAACTAAGAGTCCATTCATTTTTTTTTTTTTTTTTGAATTTGTCACCCATGGATTTATTTCGGGATTTAAAGATTATTTTATGGGCATGATGTTTACTTATGTTTTAATACTGGGTTCTCCAGGGTTTTCTTTTCTTTTTTACTATTATTGTGTTACTAAGAAAGAATTTGAGAGAGACTGTATTGTAAGGAAACAGTAGTCTGTAATATGTGACTTTCAAATTTATAGTGTAGATTCCCAGTCCCAGTGTAATTTTGAGCATTCTTGTAGAAATAAATTGCATTTTGCTGTATCTTTTGAAGTGTTATTTTGGTGATAAATGAGCCAGGCCAAAGATAAAGCAAGCATTTATTTCGACTGACAGAAGTAGGGAGTATTGTAAATTAATGTGCAGAATGGAGCAGCATCCAGACACTCCCACCCTCAGTTAATTTGGCTACAGAGGGCCACTCTGATGCAGGCCCTTTTCTGTTTCCTGAATTCTCAAAAGCAACCGATTATTTTACATCCTTCTTTGGAAAACTGTTTTTTAGATTCTTGGTGGCAGAGAGTGGCAAGTCCCCTAATGCCTGGCGGGGGGAAGAACCTCTCAAGCATATGGAGACATCTAGAAAAAGATGTGCATTGTCAGCCGAGATTCCATTGTGTGCTCTCATTCGGGAGCTGAGCCTTCTTCCTCCTGGGAATTTCCCTTTTAAACAGGATTTCTTCGAGTTTGGATGTCAGGGTACAGAGGCCCAGGCTTCCAGGCAGTTCAGCAACCATTGCTGTGAGTTTAGTGCTTTGGGGGGACTTAATAATTTCCTTGAAAATTTAACCCTTCATTGGTTAAACATAATTTAGATGACTTTTTAGTCTGAGAGACCTTTTACTGGACATATAAAATGAAGTCAGAGGGGGTCTTGGGATTGTATAAAGGATGGATGTATCCTGCCCCCTCCCCATAGTTTTATCTTATTAAAGCTGGCTCCCTGGGCCAGGACTTGTGATCAGGGTTCCATTTTACATGTTGAAGTTAAGGACTCTGCCAAGTTTTTCAGATAATAGGTTGCTGGGTGACCCATACTTTGACAGCTTGAATTTTTGTTTTGTCTTAAGTTTTTTGACAGGATTTCTCTGTAGCCCCGGCTGTCCTGGAGCTCACTTTGTAGACCAGGCTCGCCTGGAACTCACAGAGATAAACTGGGATTAATGGCATGTGCCACTACTGCCCGTCTGACAGCTTGGATCTTTAAGAATTGTTTTTGTCCTGTTAGAAATAAAAGCTGTTTTTTGAAGCAGTCCTTATATTGTTGAAAAGAAAAAGAAGAAAGAAGAAGAAGATACAGCAAAATGCAATTTATTTCTACAAGAATGCTCAAAATTACACTGGGACTGGGAATCTACACTATAAATTTGAAAGTCACATATTATAGACTACTGTTTCCTTACAATACAGTCTCTCTCAAATTCTTTTAAAGCATTTTTTAAATATAAGTAATATAAGATTACTTTTCTGAAACGCACAGGTGCCTTTGGTATGCTGACCATTGTTGTATCATATTTGAAATTATATTTAAAAATGTAAGTAATGTTCCGCTGTTACTATGACAAAACCAATGTTAAGACATTGCTAGCAGCTTTTTAATATTTTCTGTTTCTAGTTTTGTTTGGTATTATGTACTTTACTGATTTTTTTAAAGTTTATTTTTATTTTATGTGTGTTATTGTTTTGCCTGCATGCATGCCTGTGTACCACACCTGTGCCTAATACTCACAGAGACTGGAATCCCTTGGAAGTGGAGTTAGAGATGGTTGTGAGTTCCATGTGGATGCTGGGGACCATACCCTGGTCCTCTGGAAGAGCAGCCAGTGCCCTTAACCACTGAGCCATTTTTCCACACCTGCTATGTTGATTTATTATTATTTTTGTAGTAACTTTTTTTTTTCTAGATAGTTTCTCAGTGTAGTCCTAACTGTTCTGGAATTCGCTCTGTAGAGAAGGCTGGCCTCAAAATCACAAGAGATCAAATTGCTTCTGCCTCCTGAGTGTTGGGATTAAAGGCATGTGCTGCCACCATCACCATCTGGCTGCTATATTGGTTGTGGCTGCTATATTGGTTGGTGTGTGTGTGTGTGTGTGTGTGTGTGTGTGTGTGTGTGTTGAGACAGGGTTTCTCCAAGTAGAAGCTCTAGCTGTCTTGTAACTAATCTAGGCTGGCCTTGAACTCACAGAGATCCACCTGCCTTTGCTGGGACTAAAGGCATGCTTGTGTCACCATCACCCGGTTGCCATATTGATTTTTAAATGAAGAAAATGGAAGGGAGTAAGGAACTACTATACTGCCTTGGAGTGTTGGTCATGAAATCAGAGCAAATCAGGGATTTTCCCTTAGAAATGGTACTTATTTACATAGCAATAGCAGAAGCCATAGGATGGAAAACAAAACATTAGCTTTTCTCCTTTTCTTATCAAAAGCCCTCTTTACCCCGTGTTTCTTCCAAAGGGAAAAGATGCTCTTAGTGTTTATGCGCTTATTTCTTTTTTTGTTTTCAGAGTCTTGAAGGGCTTAGGATTTGCAAAGGAGAGAAGGGACGCCATTGTCACACCGCTCTCTAAAGCCTCTTAAAAAGTGCCATCTGGAAAAGCTGCCAAGTACAGTTTAGTGTCACGGATAGCGCTAGGGAAATATGCGCTGTATGGGTTTGAGACGCTGCCTTCTGGATAGAGGTGACAATATGACTTCTGTGGCTCTTTTAGAAGTCTGTGTAATTTTCCTAAAAAAGGGGCAGGCATCTTAAAGGTACATGTTGCTAACAACTAGTTAAATGTACTATACACCTTCATCTAGGTGCAGTTGACAGAAGGAAAAGTAGTTGTTAATTCTGATGGAATTTATGCCTCTAGCCAGCAAATGCTACTGTTCTGGTCCCCATGTTCAGCAGAATCCTTGTTTGGGGCTTTGTATGTAGGTCTCTTTCTTCTCTGCATTCTTTTTTCCCTTTAGCCATTGTTTCATCCATTTGTTCACGTCATCGTTTGGTGGAAACTTGTCCGTTCTGACCTTGATGTGTATTTGGGAGTGAACGCTGGGAGTCAGCGACTGAAGAGGGACCATCAGCCGGGTGATGGTCTCCTTCCTCTTTCTTTCCCTTGCATCCTGTGGTAGAGAAGAAAACATTTGCCTTCATTTTCAGCCTGACTTGGCTTATCAGTCTT
This sequence comes from Cricetiscus sungorus, assembly GCA_030556225.1. NCBI lineage: Eukaryota > Metazoa > Chordata > Mammalia > Rodentia > Cricetidae > Cricetiscus > Cricetiscus sungorus. The sequence goes on from JANBXA010000114.1 coordinate 8,034,425, forward strand.
TCCTTTTCTATGTGTATGTGATTTAAAGTATGTACTATCTAGCCAGTTCTGCTTTGATTTGGGATCGTGTTATGTTTTCTTCTGAGAATGGGATTATGTTTAGAATTGAAAAGTTGTGGGGTTTGAGGATGGCTCAGTCAGTAATGTGTTTATACTGCAAGGTTGAGGATCTGAGTTTGGATTTCCAGTACCCATGCTGCATCTGTAATCTTAGTGCTTGGGAGCAGAGGTGTGCCAGGCTTAGCTGGAGCCGAAGTGGGAGGCACCCAATGTTGACCTCGGGCCTTCCCGTGTACACATGTACACACAAATATATATGCTCACATACCACCCCAAGTTGTTTAAATATTCTCTTGATGGGGCCACAGCTTTTACAGTTAGAGCATGGCTGGCATAGTACTATCCACCTCCTAGGCTTTTTGATGAGTATTTCATGCTTTTGATTCTGGCCACAGACTCGTAAATAGAAGTTGTTATCCTCATGTTACAGGAGGGTGGAGATCAATGGGGCATTAACCTGTTAATGGGGAGTCTGACTATGGCTTCCCTTTAGGAATCTAGGGTACAGCAAATGACCATAGGACCCTCATCTAGTTGTAAGCTGTAATGCCAAGAAACAGATATGAAAAGTGCAAGTCTGCAGAGCCTGACTTTGGACAGAGAGGTCATGACCTGTAAGTCATGTCTAGCCTATACCTCAACCATTCTTGAAATCTCAAGACCCTCTTGTCTTTTAAATGTCAAGAAGTGGGGAACGCAGTGAAGTAAAGTGATGGTGTTTACTGAGTGTTTGCTGAAACCACTCTGGACTGAGATGCCCGTCGATGCGCTCGTGCTGTTTCTTACTTGGGTGTAGGGAAGCTGTTCACAGGTGTAGCGTGTCTGTCTTGCCACTTAGGAAGGAAATGGGTGAGATAACTTCCAGGGTCACACAGTCAAGCCTTTGCAGTGCCTTGGAACCCAGGTAGCTCTTGCTTTGGGCCTGCTTAATCGGGATTCCTGCTGACTGCAAGGCTCACACTCAGAGCTTTGTTAAAACATCAATCCACTTATTTTATGAAAGCCTTTTCTTGTCCGTTCTCTCGATGGAAAACTCATTAGTTGGGAATAGGTAGAAAATAGATTGAAGGAATAGTGTCAGGGATATAGGTTTGGAAAAGATAAGGAGTTGACCTAGATATTTGGTTTCTTATTTTTTCAAAATAGATTCAGTGTTGCCCGTTTAACTGTGGGGCACAGATTGTGTGATGCCTTTAGGTGAGTGTTGTGTTCTCCATGCAGCACCGATGACTCTGTGTTGAGATACCATAGACCCAAAAGAAGGCTGCTAATATATTCAGTCATCTGACTTCTGCTATGCTATTTGTGGAATTCTTCTGTCTGCTCAATTGTTTGCAGGGAGCAGGCGCACTCTCAGGAAACTCTCCTGTGCTCTGCCAGGATCTACATGCACTGCTTGTAATGTTCCAGCTGCCAGGACCTAGGCAGGGCCTGTTGTCAGATGGAAGTGCAGAGCATGGGGTTTCTGATAGTCATTTATATCCATATGAAATGCTATCCCTGACCCCCAAAGGCTGCACTTGAAGAGTGTGAGTTCTAGAACTTGCTGCTAACTGCCCTCTGCCCATTGCAGGCCACAGCTGAATGAGGGTGGGTTCTTCCAGCAAACTAAATCTTGCTTATGTAATCTGCTCACTGGTCATCATGAATGGACTTCCTCTGCCTTTGTGTTACAGTTGCTTTTGTAAGAACTTTAATATTTATCTTAAGGTTTCTAATTCTGTTGTTAAAATGATTAAAGATAAAGAACTTTGAGTTACTTTAAAATGTAAGTTAAAATATTGTGCTGAGCATGGTGGTGCATGCCTTTAATACTAACATTAGGGAGGTAAGAGGCAAGGGATCTCTGATTTCAAGGCCAGCCTACATAGTGAGTTCCAGATAGCCAGGGCTGTGTAGAAAGATGGCTGTGCCAAAAGCAAACAAACAACATGTATGTATGTATGTATGTATGTATGTATGTATGTATGTATGTATACATACATACATGTGTTGAATTATGGTCTGAGGGCGTTGCTCAGTGCTGACCTTTATTGCCAAGCATTCTGGGTTCAAGCTCAGGAGCACCTGCCACCCCCTCCCCACTGTAATTGGATATTTTCAAGGATCCTTTATCATTACTTACTCATTTCTAGGCCATCTTCAGAGTCTATCCAGATGGAAGTTTTGACAGTTATGAGTAATATTTTATAAAAGTGTTTTTATCTTGTGTGTTTCAGTGTCTGCATGCACGTTTGTCCTTGCACCCTGTGTGTGTGTGGTGCCCACAGGAGCCAGAAGAAGGCATTGGATCCTCTAGGACTGGAGCTATAGATGGTTATGAGCTGCTTGCTATGTGGGTGCTGGGAATCGAACCCAGGAACTTCTGAAAGAGCAGCCAGTGTTTTTAACCAGTCACTGAGCCATCTTTTTAGTCTAAGGAACAACATTTCTAATTCTACCTCTTAATGTGTTATGATATGTGTATGTGGTATATTTCTCTACCTGTGTTAAGGTGTGTGTATGTGGTATATTTCTCTACCTGTGTTAAGGTGTGTGTATGTGGTATATTCTCTGTGTTAAGGTGTGTGTATGTGGTATATTCTCTGTGTTAAGGTGTGTGTATGTGGTATATTTCTCTACCTGTGTTAAGGTGTGTGTATGTGGTATATTCTCTGTGTTAAGGTGTGTGTATGTGGTATATTCTCTGTGTTAAGGTGTGTGTATGTGGTATATTTCGCTACCTGTGTTAAGGTGTGTGTATGTGGTATATCCTCTGTGTTAAGGTGTGTGTATGTGGTATATTCTCTGTGTTAAGGTGTGTGTATGTGGTATATTCTCTGTGTTAAGGTGTGTGTATGTGGTATATTCTCTGTGTTAAGGTGTGTGTATGTGGTATATTCTCTGTGTTAAGGTGTGTGTATGTGGTATATTCTCTGTGTTAAGGTGTGTGTATGTGGTATATTCTCTGTGTTAAGGTGTGTGTATGTGGTATATTCTCTGTGTTAAGGTGTGTGTATGTGGTATATTTCGCTACCTGTGTTAAGGTGTGTGTATGTGGTATATTCTCTACCATTCTGTTGTGTTCATATGTTTTTGTGGTGCTGTGCATCAAGCCCGGGCTCTAGATCCATATTATATGTAAAACCTTAACATGTCTATACATAATTAGAATTCTCTGTAGCTGTAGCGTTCCTTTGACACGGTCACTTTTGGGAGAAGTGTACTCGTAGGTTCCTAAGTAAGGAATATAGAAATCTACTAAAATTCGGAATGATAGGATCCTTATGCCTGTCTCTGCTGCCTCTGTGGCACCAAGCGACTGGTGTTGCCAGCGTCTGTCTATAGAGGAGGAAGGCCCAGTGATACCCTTGCCAGCCACTGCTCACTACCCTGCGACAGAAGAGAGATGATAAATAACAGCACAGCTTCTCACAGGTTCCACCAGGGATTGGCTCTGCACATCGCCCCCCCCCACCTCTCCCTTCCCTTCCCTTCCTCCCCAAATAAAATCGGAGGCATGGAGGTGGGAGATGACAGGTAAAATGCAGAGTCCGGGTGATGGGGGAGATCTGTGACTGTCCTTAACAATTTCCTGTAAAGAAGGAACATGGCGGGCAGTGTCCTGTTTCCGTTTCCGTAGGTAGATCTAACCTGTTTACTACACTTAGTGAGATAACTAGCTCTCTGTTAAGAATGAGATGTTTAAAATCATTTAGCCCAGCCGCAACAGTTATTAACATCAGTTAGAAATTAGTCAGTGGTTGGCCAGCATTGTGTAGTAGTAGGGGCACTGAGTGTGTTATTTAGTTGGATTGTTACATGCCATACCTTTATGTAGTCTCTGCTTTAAGGATACCATTACAAATCCCACAGGGGTAGGTGATCCAAGTGGTTCATATGTTATAATTGGAAATACTGAAGTGGATTAAGATCAGTTACAATGGTAACCAAATGTTTAAGGCCTTAAAAACGCTTGCCTCTAAATATTTTTTGCCAAGTATAGTGGCACACAACCTTTAATCAGTGCACTCAAAAGGCACAGGCCATTGATCTCTGTGAATTCAAGGGCAGCCTGGTATACATGGTGTGTTTCCAGACTAGCCACGGCTACACAATTGAGACCCTGTCTAAAACAAATGCATAAATAGATGGAAAGGAATACAGAGAAAGAGAAAGAATTCTTGCTGAAGATGTAACTGGTCTGGCAGTGTTTGCCTAGCACCCACAAGGTCCTGGTTTCAGTCCCCAGCAAGCAGTAAACCTGTGATTCTAGCATTAGGAGCTGAAGTGTGTGTGTGTGTGTGTGTGTGTGTGTGTGTGTGTGTGTGAGAGAGAGAGAGAGAGAGAGAGAGAGAGAGAGAGAGAGAGAGAGAGAGAGAGAGATCAGACGTTCAAGGTTATCTTCAGCTACACAGTGAGGTTAAGGTTAGTCTGGGGTATGTGAATCTATCCGCTCCACTCCTTCCTTTCCTAGAGGAAAAGAATTATTTTCTGTAATTTCCATTTTTTAGCCTTGTTTTATTCAGTGTATGTTCTTGCTGCTGTCTTGAGTTGTATTAATGTCTTGATTCCTTAAGGCTTTTCCATTCAAGGGTGATGGGAAAGTTCCCTGAAGAACGTTAGGTTTTGCATGCACTGCCATCAGAATCTTTGCAGGTAAACAGGGTGTAAAGTCTAGAAAGCAGTAAGGGAGTGGGAGTCCCTTGGAAAGCTTGGGTTATATCATGTCCTTTATCTTAAGCAAGCGGCGTGTGTAATTAGGGACTGAAGCAGAAGGGAGGCTGAGCTAAGACAACAACGCAGTCATCACTGGACTGAAAGTGCACACTGGCAGTCAGGTAACCCCGCCTCCAAAGCCCGACATTGTACTTGGACATTGAGGTGGACTGGACAACAGAGCGGGAGTTTGAGCTCCAGTGCTGAGGCAGGAAGCACGTGGGTCTGGGGTGGCCTGACCTGGCCCTGCTCCTTCCAGGGTCATGACCCCAGCACTGAGGCCTCTTGCTATGTGTGAGGGAATACAGGTGGATATGCTAGCGAGGATGGGGAGAAGGTCTGACCTCTGCTGGGTGGGAGATTGGGGCAGCCCCTTGATGTCACTTGATAGCTCCCGATAGCCCCACCCCCCCTCCCGCCACCCAGCCCTGCAGCTGTCTGCACTTGGGTCTCCCTCCAGGAGCTGACCTGGGCTACTCTCATGTGCACACATGTCATTCTAATGTGCACACACATGGAACAGACATGTAAAGAGGGGTTGTGCAGGGAGGTCTGTAAAATAACCAAGGCAGAGTAAAGCAGGAAGAGTGTGTCCATCTCCTGGCATCTTTAAGAGACTTTGAAGGATGCACTAGTACTTGACTAAATTATGGAAAGTACTAGTGGCTGATGGTGTTGCTGGTCAAAGGGAAGAACTACAAATACATGATGACATGAGAACACAGGGAGCAAATCAAGGCAGTTTTCAATATATATTCTTCAAAAGACCATTCTTTGATTTGTCTGGTAAGACAGTTTACCCGTCGTGTCCTGTAAATATACCCAAAGTGTGCACATCTGAATGATTCAGGGACTGATACTTGCTTTCTCATTGTTTCAGAACACTGTGTGTGCACATACATGCTACACACACTGTACATATACCCACGTGCTACACATATGCACACTGTATACATGCTGCATGTATACATGTTGTCTTAGTTAGGGCTTCTGTTGCTGTGAAGAGACACTGTGACCACGACAAACCCTTATAAAGGAAACACATTTAATTGAGGTGATGGCTTACAGTTTCACACGTTTTTTGGCCCATTATCATCATGGTGGGGAGCATGGCAGTGTGCAGGCAAACGTGGTGCTGCAGGAGCTGCGACAAGATGATACGCAGGCATGGGAGAGGAGACCTCAGAGCCTGCCTTCACAGTGATGCAGTTCCCGCAACAAGGCCATACCTGGTCCAACAAGGCCACATCTCCTTTGGGGGTCATTTTCTGTCAAACTGTCACACGTACGAACTGTACACATGTGTGTGCTTTTACTCTAGACAGCGTGTAGAACAGTTGAACAGTATAAAGACTGTTTTGACTGACACTTAAATCCCCTTCTCTGCTGCAAGTCATTAATAGATTGATCTTCCCACGGTATTCCTTTCCTAATAATGTAATTTCCCACTCATTATAGAATGATACCTCTAAACACCTTTGAGTCGTTCTATTTCTGCTGTATGCATCAACCTTTGTTCCTAGGAGTGTTCTTCCCGTCAGCACATGCGGTATGACCTCATGTTCTCTTGATTTGCCTGGAGAAAGTAGATGAGTTATTCTCAAGTTTAGGAAGCATGCCTTTGACATAAAAATTATTTTTAGGAATTCCTATTGCTAATCTTAACACTGAAATAATGAACCAGAACAAAAGGAGGAGTCCAAAAATATTCCAAAGTCATTACTTAATGAACCAATTACAGATTAAAATTGTCCTACAGGAGCGGAAGCAAATCCACTGTGTTCGCCTCAGAAACAATTGACACAATTTTGCTTTGTCACTTTGAGAAAAATCAGACATTTTAAAATGCCAGGATATATTGGATTTTCCTCTGCAGAGTATTTGACACTCTAGAGAAAAGAGGGGCTAATAATCTCAGTTTATGGTGGGAAGGAGAAAGGTGAAGAAATCCGAGGGGGTACTTTGTGGTTCTGGAAAGTCATAAACCAAACAGAATGCACCCATAACATGCCAGGGTTGGCACGCCTTCCATTGAAGAAGCAACAGCGAGAACAAAAGTGTCACTGGAAAGCCTAATGACTCAAGGCAATGAAATCCTACAATTCTCCAATGAGTCTTGCCCGTAGAGTCTATATACTATATGTACTGTGACCACACTTGTGAAAATTCTGACTTTCCAAAGTTTACTTATAAAAATGTTTTAGTTTTTATTATTTTATCTATTAATATTGGACCAACAGCCGCTGCACATGTTAAATGCAACAGTGCAGGCCTCAGCGGGAGGGTGCCTTTGGTGATAGTGACACGTTTCCCTTATTCTTGGCTTCACAAAGTATCTCAACAACTTTTTTCAAAATAGTTTACTTAATTTTATTTTGTGTGCATTGGTGTGAGGGCATCAGATCCCCTGGAACTGGAAGTTACAGACAGTTGTGAGCTCTCATGTGGGTGCTGGGAATTGAACCCAGGTCCTCTGGAAGAGCAGCTAGTGCTCTTAACTATTGAGCCATCCCTCCGGTCCCAGCAAAACCAACTTTTAAAATAAGTTGTTCTTTTGCTTTGTTTTCCTGAAAGGAAATGTTTCAAACATGGGCTATCCTAACGATTCTTTCTCCCTCTGTGAAGAATTACATTCAGAAAGATTGGAAGGCTAGTGAAGCGAGTGCCTGTGTGAATTTTCATACATCATACATAGGTTTACGCTCTCCTCCCACTGTCTCTCTCAGTGTGTGTAGGGTAAACTATTCCAAATTAAGTGGCAGATAGCATCCTTCACCGGTAAAGTACATCTTAAAAATACTATCTGGTGTCAGCACACACACCATTAGAATGAAGGTCTGATCTCTTCTCTGCCAGTTTCCCTTCTTCTTCAAATAACAAAGCAAGCTTTGCTTCTTCCCTCCTCCCTCCCCTTTTCACCCCTCCCCTCCCTTCCTTCTTCCTTTTTTTTTTTTTTTTTTTTGGGTTTTGCCACACAGGGTTTCTCTGTGTATCTTTGGCTGTCCTGATGAAACTCGCTTTGTAGACCAGGCTGTCCTGAAACTCACAGAGATCCTCCTGCCTCTGCCTCCCCAGAGCTGAGATGAAAGGTGTGCGCTACCACTGCCTGGCCAAGCTTTGCTTTTCAAAGCTGAACCTAGAATCTATCCAAGTCCACTCATTGCAAATCTTTTCCTAGCTTTTATCTCTTTGACTGTTGTTCAGCACCCACAACTTCTGTTGCACGTCAGTGAAGTGTCCCACAGAGGAGTTAGGATGTTGTTAGATGAGCCAGTGAGGTTGATCATGGCCCGAGGAGCACTCTTGAAACCTTCCCGCTCACCTTGGGATGTTTTTACCGAGTCTTCCTGCAGTCTGTGTAGGTTGGGTCTACACAAACCATACTTGGATCATAAGGAAAACAAAGCAAAAGGTCACAGGTGACTCGCTGGACATTTGCCACCCACTAAATGTGAGGTGTATTTTCACCTCACAGGAGGGTTTTTTCAGGCATAGACCAAAGAGGCGTGAGACTGGGCATTCCTTTGAGAGTCACCTGGACAAATATGCCTTTGTTTCTTGCTCTTTGTTGGAGAATGGCAACTTGCGTTTCTGGCATACTTGGCCGAATCTCATTTTGAACATTTCTGTTTCCTTTTTTTTTTTAAACCAGTCTTGTTTGTTCTCTATGACTTTTCCACCTCTAAAATTCTTCGTAGTGTCTTTACTTTCTCCTTAACCTGTCTTTTCTCTCTGCTACTTCGGAACTGTCTGGAGCGTACGCTGGAGCCCTCTTTCTCCACAACTCACTGGGTATGGGAACTCCGTTCTCCCCTTGACAAAAGGACTGTAAAGGTGAGAGTCATTCACAGGGATGCAATGCAACAGCTGGAGCTATCTGCTTGCCTCGCCCATCTAATCTGGTGTAGAAACAGTAATTATCAATAGGTATCATTGTTTACTTTTAGTCACTGTATTTAAGGCATAAGCAACAACACATATCTGTGGGTGAATAACTGCTTATATTGTAGAAATCCCAGTTTGTAATAGCTGTAGTTTATATGTCAATAATCACAAGCAAATTACACTTATTTGTTAATGCAGTTTTTACCTTATTTCATGCACATATAAACTCAGAAGAAAAAGCAAAATACCAAAGCCGAGATTGTTCCTTGATGACTGCGGCATTTTCAATAGGCACTCCCATCCCAGATAAGAATTGCTACCCAAGACTAAGGGAAGTACCATTTTATTATATTAATAGTTAATATTTAAATCAGTAAAGAATGTGTTTAGGAGATCAGACGTATCAAGAAAAGTGAATAAGAGTGAGATTGTTGAGCAGATTTCATACTTAACAGATCAGGGCAATTTTTTTTTTTTTTTTAAAGGTAATAGTGTCAAATGACAAGCAACGAAGATACTTACTTTTTATATTTATTTTTAGCACTTTCTAGAAGTGTCTTATTGATATGTTACAGGACAGTTATGTTGTTCTTGCCATTTTATATTATGTTATATGCATATGTATTTAAATATATATCCCCACTATAACACCAGGGGTTAGTCCTGGAACCTTGGACATGCTAGGCAAGCACTCTGTTGATTATATCACCAGCCAGAGAGCGACCTCTTTTAAAGTGGATCTTTGTGTATGTGTGTTTTAAATAGCAATTACCCTTTTCTAATTTTCTGCATCTTATCTGCTGTGGGTTTGGATACCAGATAACAAGGTTTGTTTTGTTTATTCAGCAAAAATTTAATGAGTGCCTTTTCTATGGCAGGCACAGCAATCCAAAGTAAAGAGAAAAGAAAGCCCTGTGGTGGAGGCTTTTACAGTTCAGGAAAGGGATTAATTACTGTGCAAATGCATTAGAATCGAGAATAGCATTCGAGGACTTAGGGATCTATCTCAGGCTAATTTGTAGACAACTGAGTATTACTAAAGAGGATATTTTTTGAGATATAAGTGATCAGAATGAGATTTAAGCAGATATTGTGAGGTTCACAAAAGCCAGACTTAACACATGGGGGTATAGTATAGTGTGCAGAGTCTTAACACTGTATCCAGGGGGTATAGTATAGTGTTCAGAGTCTTAACACTGTATCCATGGGGTATAGTATAGTGTGCAGAGTCTTAACACTGTATCCAGGGGGTATAGTATAGTGTGCAGAGTCTTAACCCTATAACCATGGGGTATAGTATAGTATGCAGAGCCTTAACACTGTATCTGTGGGGTATAGTAGAGTATGACACTTAGAAGAACTTGGATAAATGTTCATTGACCTCCACCTGACCCCCCACTTTTGTAGGGAATTTAAAAAAAGAAGTTTGATAGTGACTAAGTATATATTGTGCTCACTGATCACTTAATAATGCCTTAAGAATATTTTGCTTCTGGCCGGGTGGTGGTGGTGGTGCACACCTTCAGTCCTAGCACTCAGAGGCAGAGGCAGGCAGATCTCTGATTTTGAGGCCAGCCTGGTGTACAGAGTGAGTTCCAGGATAGATAAGGAGAGAGAGAGAGAGAGAGAGAGAGAGAGAGAGAGAGAGAGAGAGAGAGAGAGAGAGAGAGAGAGAGAGAGAGAGAGAGAGAGAGAGGGAGAGAGAGAGAGACAGAGAGAGACAGAGACAGACAGACAGACACAGAGACAGAGACACAGAGAGAGACAGAGAGACTAGATCAGTCATCTTTAAAAGTCTATTTCTAGAACCACCCATGTTTTTTCTAAGTCTCTACAAATAAGACCTTGGAATTTGATAGGCAAAGGAGATACTAATGCACTCCAGCATTTGCTAATTCCTGGAACCGAGACAATGCCACCCACGCTTGCAGCATCTTCCCAACAAAAGGCTGAAGCAGAAACACTCTGGGCTTTTAGAGGTACTTGCTTAATTATTACTTGACATTTGAGTGGCTTGCAGGGAAGGTTACTGCTCTGGACAGAGTTCTGGTTAGACAGTCAATTGAGTTTCACACAATGGGACACAGTGCTATATGCCTATAATCCCAGCACTCAGGAGGCTGGAGCATGGTTACCAAGACAGCCTGGATTTGAACCACATAGCAAGACCTCTTAATAAACAAAGCAGAAAGAGTTGTGCATGACATAGCCCTAAGCTGGGAGTGGGAGGGGGGGAGGGGACAGGACGGGACATATTTGTCTTGATTGTTTAAAAGTTAATTCCAGAATTTAAAAAGTAAGTTTTAGAAAGACTTATGGTTCAATTCTCCTTTGTTATAAACAAGGTATCTGGAACAGACTTATTTTAAAACCAGGTTTCTAATTCATTATAATTCACTAATAGTAAAATTGATCTTAACAACTATTAGTCTTATTTTAAAAAGATGGATTTGGAAGCAGGTGGGGTTATACCATAATCCCCAAACCAAGGAAACTGAGGCAGGAGCATATCCAGGATCTGTAAGCCAACCTGGGCCACTGAGTAGCTGGCCAAGCCAGCCAAAGCATAGCAAAGGAAATCTGGACTCAGAAACATTAAAACTCTTTGCCAATGGAACCAGTCTAGACAGAAGCAAGGTACCCTTTTTGTTTGGTTTGGGTTTACTGTTCGTTTTGTTTGTTTATTTGTTTGAGATAGAGTTTCTCTGTGCAGCCTTAACTATCCTGGAATTCATTCTATTCATTGAAGGCTGGCTTTAAACTCAGAGATCTGCCTGCCTCTGCCTCTGCCTCTGAGTGCTAAGACTAAAGGTGTGCACCATCACCACCACCCGGCCAGAAGCAAAATACTCTTAGTCATTACTAGGCTCTTGATAGATGTGGTGGGCTGTGATCTGTGATGAAGTTTGGTCTAAGTGTCACCAGTCAAGAATTGTAGTAATAGAGCTCTTGCCGACAGTGTATAGATATGGGAGGCCCTGGGTTTGGTCCCCAGCACTGAGGCTGGGAGTGAATCCCAGTGACCTGGGAAATAAATAGGGGGTAATAGTGGTGGGGATGGCCAGAGGAGACTGTGCAATGCCTGAACTCAATGTTAAGAAATCTCTCATGCAGAGCTTGATGGCACAAGCCTGGAATCCCAGCCCCTTGGAAGGGAGTTGAGGGAGGAGGGCTTCAAGTTCAAGGCTAGATTACCAATTTAGTGTCTCAAACTAAAAAGCAAATGAACAAAAAATTTTGCTTAGTGGTGTAGTATATGACTAGTAAAGTCCTAGATTCAATGCCTCGCACTGTAGGGGTAAATGCAGTAGCAGAGACATGAGAAAACTGGTGTGCAGAATGCCTGTGCACCCCCATTTCCCAACTTGCCTCCAGAAAAGACATTTAGATGGCAGGGATCAAACAAGATCTTGCCATGAGGTTCTTTTCATTTAGATGCTCTCAGGAGATGAAGTCACCGACATGCAGACTGTAAAACTTTGCGTTTTGTTGTGGGATGTCCTTTTGGAAGCTGTAAGTACCAGATTCCAGCATGGAGCTCTTTGAACACAGTTGTTTGCTTGCTTTTCAAGTCCATGAAAGCAATTTGGTTGACACCGCACTGCTGTCTGGTGCTGTTTGTATCCGGGTGACTTCCTGCCTGGTTTCTTTAAACAGTTCCTATCGCTGTCATCACTTTTATCATTATCAATGCCCTCGGTGATCAATATTGACACATGTTGGTGGTTTGTCAGTCTTAGCTGAGTCTTTGGGATTTTAACTTATATTGTTTTAATATTTCAAATGAGAATGTCCCAGCGGGCTATTTTGAAGTGAGTCCTGAAGACAAGAGCTACCTGTGTGCTGGGGTTCTCCATGGCCCAGCTGCTACTTCTTTGCCAGGAGCCAGGAGCGCACAGGGTCACACTGGCACTATGAGAACACATTTGGAGTGTTCTATATCAACTGTTTAGAGTAAATGTGCTCCCACTTGGTTAGGTTATCGATGACTTTTGGTGCCCCTTAGCACCCAGCAGCACCCAGCAGCACCCAGCAGCACCCAGCAGGTTTAATCCCGCGCTCTTCCACAGGCAGGTCCTCTGGTTATGGAATGTGTGTCCATTTGTGTTCATGTGGTTCATGAAGTCACGGGTGCACCTGGCAATTGTGTGTTTTGTGCAGAGATTGAGAACAGGGTGACTTAAAATCACTAAAATGTCTGACTTTTAAGGGAAAAAAGTAGTTATTTTAACTACTTGGAGGTGGCAGAACATTTAAATTATATTGAAAATATCTGAAGAATAAAGTACAGCGAATTCACATTTCATTAACCTGGGAGATTGTCTGCTTGTTTGACGTATGTAAGTGTTGGTCTTAGAAGCAGGCAATGTTATTTTCTACAGACAGATTATACTTAGATTTGACAGAGAAATATCTAATGGGAACTCAATCATTTGGCTGGTTTAATTATAATTTAAAATAAAAACCCTTTCTTTTGGGAACATTAATGCATGAGACTAGATGTTACTTTTGATTAGTTCAATCTGTGGCTTATTCTTCAATAATTTTCTCAGGGGAAAAAAAATGCAGTTCTTGCTAAGAATGGTGGTACTAACTCACCAAATCAGATTTCTGCTTTTCTTGGAGATGGAAGTCTGTAAATTGATACTTCAGATTCCAGGGATCACAAAGTCCCTTGCCACTGTCCTCCTAAAGTGCACTTCATCACACAGTTTAATTAATTCTCATCATTAGCAAGGGGCTGTAAATTGACTATCAGAAATTTTGGCCGTGTTTCACTGATGACAGCAGGTTCTTGCAGTCGGGTTTATTAGCCCGTGTTTACCTGGTGAGGGGAGTGTTCTTACCCAGAAGTGATGGAAACGTTTATATATCACATTCCTTAGTGGGGACTCCAGATCTGCAGGGAAAGAGAAGAGCTTTTGCAGTTCAGGAACAAATGCCGTGCATGGCTAGTGAAGTACTCGAGGAACATTTATGAATATCTAAGGTGATTTTGCTGTGTTCCTCATAAAACATAAACTCTTTAGAAAATTCTAGATTCCCAAATGTCATTTTTAAATTTGACCCATAGCTCAGGAACGCTGTTGCAGATCAGACTGTCCCTGCTTTACTGTCTTGAGTGAGGTGTGGCACAGTCATGGAGGAAAGAGCATCACCCCTGCCCTGCCCTGCCCCGCCCTGCCCTGCCCCGCCCCCCGCCCCGCCCCGCCCCGCCCCCCCCTGATGGTTGGGGGCTTGCTGTCACTCCTGAAGGACACGCATGCACAGGGTGCTCGCAGGAGCTAGGCTGTGCTTTGGGTGCTGCTGTGTTGTGTTCACCGCGTAGGTAGATGCCGCATGTGAAATTGACTGTGTCTTTTTTCGTTTTCCTTTGTTTTTCATATTTGCTTTTAGGTCTTGAACTAGGAATATGTATTATGAGTCAGATGAGCTCTTGATTCGGAGCTGTGGAGGCTGCAGAAGGCCATCTGTGTAGTGCATGAGGTGCCCAGTCAGCTCACACTGGGGCTTTTAGCAGCGGAGAGAAAGATGTGAAGCGTCATTAGCACAGCTGATCCTGCAGTGAGTCAGGGTGAGAGGAACCTGAGAGACAGACGCCTTTCCAGCACACCCTATTAATCCCAAAGCACGATAACGGTGCATTGAAGAAGTGTCCATGCTGTGTCTTGGCTAGAACACGGGAGCAGTGCATGCCCCCCTCCAGCCCTGGTTCCCTTCTAGAGTCCCTGAACACAGTGCTCAAGAGCTTGTCGCTGTTCCGGAGAGGCGGCCTACAGCAACACGTACTCAGTTCTTCTCCACACTTTTATGAATTTTGGGGGACAAAGTCCTGTTTGTTTTCTTCTCTGTGGACGTAAAACATTTTTGATACAAAACTTCTATGTGCTTTTATGATCCTTTGTTTTAGCTAGTAGTCTGTTAGAAATTCCATGGCTGTAAAGGTTCCTCAGAGACAGATTGCCACTTCCCCCCTGTGTCAGGTAGGCCTCTTCTATGCTTGGGTGACCGACATCAAGAGAGCCTTCTGAGGACACTCCTAATGGCCTCACTCATTGAGGGCTTTCTCCGCCTGATTGTCACAAGCACTCTCTTGCCAGAGCATGCGTGTGTCTGTGGGCACAGTAAGCAGCTTCATTTTGTCTACTTTCTCCTGTATGTAGTTGGGTTTTATCTTTAATGAGACAGCAAACACCTTCAGTAGAAGGAATAGACTTTGGACTTAGTTGCAATAGGCAGCATTCTTGTATAGCAATACTAGTCACGTGATTCAGACACATGATCTTGTGAAAAAAATAAGATTGTGTTTTAACCTACAAGAAGCCGTGTGCCAGCCGTGGTGGCGCATGCTTTTATCCCAGGTATGCAGGGAGGCAGAGGCCAGCCTGAACCATCTACATAGTGACTTCTGGGACAGCCAGGACTACAGAGAGTGTCAGGAAACCACGCATGTTACACTGCACAGGCCTTGATCAGTTTTTGACTTGAATGGCAACTCCATTATAGTCTCAGTCTATTTGTTGTGATCTCAGTGTCATGACACCTCATTTCAAATTAAGTTGTGCATTATTATCACCTTTATAAACGTGAATAACATGACAAAATTGTGTTACATTTGGTAGTTATACCGTTATAAATCGACGAGTGTTAGTGTCTAGAAAGTATTAGCATAGGATTTCTTGTAACTTCTGTCATCACATCCTTACACATCCTTTCCTCAGGGAGACATCAGTGCCCAGTACTGCTGCGTCAGTTCAGACCAATTTGAAACAATGGGAAGTTAAAATTTAAAACGAGGATAAAGAGACCGTTTAGTGAGGTGGTCTCTTGTTTCTGTAAAGCCTCTTGAAATTTTTGAGGGTTTCTAGTGCAACTGAAAGTCTTCCTACAGGATTTTCTTGTTCTTCGTTCTCCTTGTTTGTTGGTGTTCAT